>JAQQZR010000019.1:14700174-14729893 GCA_030068235.1 Notoglanidium macrostoma
CTCCCCCCTCTCCCTCTCTCTCTCTCGCTCCCTCTCCCTCTCTCTCCCTCTCTCTCTCTCTCCCTCTCTCCCTCTCTCTCCCTCTCTCTCCCTCTCTCTCTCTCTCCCTCTCCCTCTCCCTCCCTCCCTAACTCCCTCTATATTGCAGATTTGTGCAAAATAGCAGGGATCTTTAAAAGATTGTGACGCACAGTTGTGAATGGTCAGTGTTAAATTGAGTGATGTAATGTGAATAAAGCTTGGTTTTCTCCTCTCGGGTTAGTTTTTATCGAGTGCTTTTCTTCAGAAACGTTTCATTTGCTGTTTTCTTCTTTGTCATTTGATTTAAATGCAAAAAATGTGTTTCTATTTCAATTTTGTGAAATATTTCTCATGTGAGCACAAAAACTTTTTTTTGTGATATTTGAGAATTTTTTCGAAATTCATGTGTTTCCATTTGTTTGTTTTTTTAGTTCGCAGTTTCAAATTGCATGTTAAGCAGGTTGGTGGAAACATGGCTTCTCTCTCTCTTTCTCTCTTCCAGCTCTGTCTGGTCATCACTCTCCTCTTTCTTTCTCTCTCTATACCTCTCTTTCCCTCCTTCTGTCTTCTCTCCCTCTGTCTTCTCTCTCTCTCTCTCTCTCTCTCTCTCTCTCTCTCTTGTCCCCCTTCTGTTATTTGTGTTGAAGATCTGTGGAGTTGTACATCAGCTGTTTTTAGCTCGTTATTCGCAGAGAAATCAAAGCGTAGTGGCAGTGCGAGTACAGTTAGGCAGAATCAGATGCACAATAACATTCAGTTAAGTATAAATCATTTGTGTCGTATTTGAACTCTGGCTCGATCCATACACAGATCAATGTAACGTTTATAAGAAGTCTAAAAAAAGTGCTTTTATTTCAGAAGTTTATTTTGAGACCATTGAATTACAGGGTTCTTTCTTTTATTTATTTATACAGTTATCATCTCCAGTACTTTTCAATTAAAAATATAATAATTTTAAAACTAATTAATTAATTAATTGACACATAATACTGGAGTCCTAACTTTTTATTTATTTATTTATTCTTTTTATTTTATTTAACATACTCAGTTGCATGTAAAGTATATATATTTATTATTAACTAATGCTATAAAGTTGGAATCATGAAGCCTTATTTATTCATTTATTTATTTGAACCATAACACTATGGTCCTCACTACTTTTCACTACTTTATTTCATTTTTATTACTTAACATAAAGTTTTAATCAGGAAGGTTTGTTTGTTTATTTATTTAAACCCCACACTAATGGATTGCTGCAACGTATTTACACACTTTTGCGTTTCTTTAACTCCGCCGCAGTGGTCGCATCTGGTTCCTGTTTTCTAGCTTCAGGCATCCATCTCTCTCTCTCTCTCTTTCTCTCTCTCTCTCTCTCTCGGGTCGTTTTCCTGCATGCCAGGCCTAGCCGTTCTTATGTTGTGATCAAAAGCAACAGCGCCTTTTACTGTGCTGCTGAGCAGTTCCCCCACCCCTGAACACTCTCTCCGTCTCTCTCTCTCTATTCTCTCTCTCTGTCTCGCTTTCTCTCTCACTCATTTACTTTCTCTCTCTCTCTCTCACTCACTCACACACACATGCACACATATCGCTTATCGAGTGCTTCCCAGCTGGAAAGTTTTGACGTGTGTTGGATGGTTGGAGCGGCGGAGCAGCTGTCAGGCTCGTTCAGCAGCAGTCGGTGCGATGGCGCTGTGCCAGCTCGTACCATCTGTGCTCCTGACATTTCCTTCTAATTAACACGAGGGTTAATTGTTGTGGCAGGCTGCGACGTCGTGTCTGACATTACCCTAGGGAGACGCGCACAAGTGGCAGAGTGGCGAGGTGGCGCGGTGCGACGGCGCGGTTAATGCCACACGCTTAACAGTTGCCAATTGGTTACGTTCGCCGGCACTACGGCTGAGGGGGGGCCTTTTTTTCTCCGCTTTTTGATGAATTATACCATGCTGCTGTAATGATGTAGAAAGAATTGGGTTTGGGGAGGCACAGCCCTCTGCCTGGGGGCAGCTCGTAGAGGGAATGATTTGCATGTTATTACTGCATATTCATAACTAATTGTGTTAGGCTTTGCTAATAGAGCAGAGTGACAGTATGAAAAATCGCAACGCCGTTTTCATGGCCAGCGAAGCACACCGCTGTTTTTCCCCCCTTTTGCATCGTGTTTCCGCAAAGCACGACGGCGAGCCAGCGATCATTAAGACACTTAGTTGCTAAATATAACAGGTTGTACCATCTGTCAGGGTGACGCCATGTAATTTATTAAGTGCTCTAAATTTATCTGAGTGTACGGAAGCCATTTTTTAACGGCACTTAGCGTGACATGTTGTACCGGAAAAACTGGGTTTCAGGTTTTAACGACGTATTAACCGCTAACGTGTGAAAATGCGCAATTTACACTAGTAATTATGATGCATCTGTTATTTGTTTGAGCCACTCCCTCATTTTTCATTTATTTATTCACATTTTTAAACGATTTTCATTGTTTTCATTATTTATACTGAAAATAAGAACAAGGTGAGATAGCTATTTATTTATTTTTTTTTACAATAAAAGTACAAAAAGTCAGATAGCTGGTAAACTGAACAGAAATCTTAATAAAATCTTATTTTATTAGATTTTTTTTAACTTTTTGTTTATTTAATGTAAAGCATAAAGTTCTGAGAGCTGATCTGTTGAACAAAAATCTAAGATATCTGTTTGGAGAAATGATATTTACTGTTTTTAATATATATTTATATATTTTTTTACAGAACAGTACTCATAGTCTGATAGCCAGTATACTGGAGAGAGAGAGAGAAGTGAGAAGTGAGATTGGATCAGCATGCATGATAAACTGGAACAGTCCTGCTTTAGGGTTTCAGCTTTAGCTTGTGATGTGATCGATGTGAGCATATGCATGTCATGATGAATGATTAATTGCGTATCATGTTGGCATCCGAGGTGGCGTGACCGCTGACGCGATGACATCTTTCCCACACACAAACACACACGTTGTACAGATGGGTTAAACGGATGCCCTGTGGGTGCAGGAGTCGATTTGCACACTTCCCTCAGCCCTGAGTTCCACTGACTGCCTGTCAGGCGTGTGTGCTATGAAGGAGTTCTTCCCTCCAAGTACTGTGTTTTTAAACCCCAGCATGGGACAACCTGTTTTGCTACCCCTGCATTCTTCTCTTAACCCTGCTCCCTGCTCCTAACCCTGCTCCTGCTCCCTGCTCCTAACCCTGCTCCTGCTCCATGCTCCTAACCCTGCTCCTGCTCCCTGCTCCTAACCCTGCTCCTGCTCCATGCTCCTAACCCTGCTCCTGCTCCATGCTCCGAACCCTACTACGAACCGTGCTCCTAACCCTGCTTCTGCTCCTGCTTCTGCTCCCTGCTCCTGCTCCCTGCTCCTAACCCTGCTCCTGCTCCTAACCCTGTTCCTAACCCTGCTCCTGCTCCATGCTCCGAACCCTACTCCTATCCCTGTTCCTAACCCTGCTCCTGCTCCATGCTCCGAACCCTACTCCGAACCGTGCTCCTAACCTTGCTTCTGCTCCTGCTTCTGCTCCCTGCTCCTGCTCTCTGCTCCTAACCCTGCTCCTGCTCCTAACCCTGTTCCTAACCCTGGTCCTACTCCTAACATTGCTCCTAACCGTTCTCCTAACCCTTCTTCTGCCCCTGCTCCTATCCCTGCTCTTGCTACCTGCACCTAACCCTGCTCCTGCTCCCTGCTCGTAACCCTGCTCCTGCTCCCTGCACCTAACCCTGCTCCTGGTCCCTGCTCCTGGTCCCTGCTCCTAACCCTGATCCTGCTCCCTGATCCTGCTCCCTGCTCCTAACCCTGCTCCCTGCTCCTAACACTACTTCTGCTCCCTGCTCCTAACCCTGCTCCTAACCCTGCTCCTACCCCTGCTCTTACCCCTGCTCCTGCTCCCTGCTCCTAACACTGCTTCTGCTCCCTGCTCCCTGCTCCTAACCCTGCTCCTACCCCTGCTCCTGACCCTGCTCCTAACACTGCTTCTGCTCCTTGCTCCTACCCCTGCTCCTACCCCTTCTCCTCACCCTGTTCCTGGTCCCTGCTCCCTGCTCCTGACCCTGTTCCTGCTCCCTGCTCCTGACCCTGTTCCTGCTCCCTGCTCCTAACCCTGCTCCTGATCTCTTCTTCCTACCCTTGCTCCTACTGTCCCTTCTCATGCATCCTTTTTCTACCCTTGCTCCTGCTCTCTTCTCCGACTGCCCCTTCTCCAAATGCCCCTTCTCCTGCATCCTGCTTCTACTCTTGCTCCTGCTCACTTCTCCCTGTCCCTGCCCCTTACTGTCTCTGCTCCAATTGCCCCTTCTCCTGCATCCTGCTTCTAACCCTGCTCCTGCTCTCTTCTCCGACTGCCCCTTCTCCTGCATCCTTCTCCTACCTCTGCTCTCTGCTCCAACCCTTGCTCCTGCTCCTCCTGAACATTCTGAAAGTGAAGGAGTTTCGAGTCACTGAGTACAGAGACATGTGCTGTTTTTTTGAATACCCATCATGCAGAAGTCTGTGATGTGCTGTATGCTGGTTTTTTTTTCTTTTGAGTGGGAAGGGAGATTCAGAATGTCATCTTTTATTTACTGAACTTTTACATTATACCATTTGAACATATCATGTTTTTATCCCCTGATAAAGCTTCCTGAAATGGATCACTGGGCCTAATTTGAAAGAATTTTAAAGAGATGCGTCGTCCCTACAAACTTTCCTCCCCCAGACTTGCTCCAGTCTGCTTTGAGCAACACCTCCGATTCCTAAATCCTCAATACTCAGCTTCTTTTTACTTATTCCTGATGAGTACAGAGCATCTTCCTCTGCATCGTCCCTCAGCGCTTTCTTCGCCTCGTCACACGTTTATCCGTCTGCGTGTTTGATGGCGCAGGACGACAGCCAGCGAGGGGAGAAATGTTTTTTATGTCTTTGTTTTATAAAGTGGGATTTACTTATTCAAATAAAAGTGTGGATTAGCGTGGATTTGTTTTAGAAATATTTTTTTTTGCAGGCGAGCATTTAGACAGGCGTTTTTATAGGCTGTGACTGGTGACGGCACACTGCTTGACAGCTGTCGCTAGCAGCTCGGCAGATCTCGTCAGGAAGTCAGGCTGCCTGCCTGCTCTGTCAGAGAAGTTTAGGAGCGACTCGAGGGCCGCGCGCTCCTCAGAACCTCGGCGGGAGACAAGGAACATGGGCTCAGCGGGTTCCTTAACCTTCAACTAGAGCTCCATCACTTCATTTTCCTCTCTCCGGCTGCTTGGCCCCACTGGATCAGCTGTCCAAAAGCTGCCAAAAAACCCCACAAACCTCCCTGTTTATCGCTGCTGATGAGCTCCTCACCGCTCTTCTGTTTTACTGCTTCAGCCTGCAGGAGTAACAGGAGATTTCTGCTAGAAAAACATCAACTCGGTGAACTATATGAGTGTGTTTTATACATTATACACAGAAGTGCATGTTTTTCAGCTCAACTTGGAGTATATATTATCATAGAAGTCCATAACAGTGGGCAGAATGACAAAGAAAATCATATCGCGATACTTGAAAACATTTCTGCAATACGCAACATGTATCACAATAGTAAAGCTTGCTAGCAGATCATTATTGCAAAATGAATTACTAATTCTAAGAATTATAGATATCAAAATGTTATTGCTATGTTTAGAATATGTAAAAAATTAAAAATTTAAGACTTAAAACTGGGAAAACTGTAAAAATTGTTACAACTTTTCACAAAAATGTTTATAAAAATTCAGAACTTCAGTTTTAGTAATAAAATGCATAAAACAAGTTGCCTCCCAGTAGTTTGCATAAAAAAAAACCCAATTGATTAAATTATTAAAAAGTTATTTAGCAAAACATATCTTTCTTCTTAAAAGCAGTTGTCAAAAAAATTATTAATTTAGCCCTTATATGAACAGGGAAAAAAATCTGTTCAAATGAACCTTTGTGAGTTTAAAGATTTATTTAAATACAAAATGTTATAATTAAATAAAAAACTTCCATAAATAAATAAATATGCTCTGATAAGGGGGAAAATGATAAAATACAAAAATATTACACAATTTTGAAAATTGTTAACATGAAATAATTTGCTTCTAAGCAGTTTGTAAATATTATAAAAAGAAGTAAATGCATAATTTAACCCCGAATCACATTTTTTGCAAATTAATATTTTATTGATTTAAAGCATAGTAAATATGCCTCTTAGCAGGTTGTAATTATCTCACAATGAATCATTTATTTAACACAAATAAAAACAGTTCTGTAAAGGTAACATTTTGAAGCTTCCGATTCATTTTGAGGATTCAGTCTTAACATCAAAAAAGCAGCTCAGAATTTATAATTGATATTTAAAAAATGTTACATTTTTCATCGTACTGAAAATGAGATGAAAATCTCTAAAGTTCTGTAAAACCTGTTTCATTTATAATCTCACATTTAGTGCAAAAATAAATAAATAAATGTAATAAGCTGTGTCCAAGCAGCGCTTACAATTTTTGTAGCAAATAAATAAATGATGAGGAAAAAAATTCATTTGACAAAAAACAAAAATTACATTTAAAGAAGTTGCAACATCAGATATGTTTCTTGTAAGCAGAGATTGTAATTATCTAAATACTTTAACATGGAAAATTAGGAAAAGATATGCAAAATGTGTAGAAAAAAGTTATTTTAATTAATTGCTATTAAAATTGTAATTGATTAGTATAATAGAAAGTAATTAAAATGTGTAAAAATCTACTACTATATTATAAAATCTACAGTTTCTCGGACAGGTTGTGTTGGGAATATTGTGTGCTTTATCACGATGTCAGTGTTGTATCATATTGCTCAGCCTTATCAGTGTGTCGTGTGTTTACTGCATGTCACAGCCCTTCTTGTGGGGGTGTGTGTGTGTGTGTGTGTGTGTGTGAGGCATTGTGTATGACATTTTGACAGTAATGTTGCAGGATGGAGGGGAAAGATTCGGAGAAGCCACACAGAATTAACCTGAGTAAAGAACGCTGCATCATAACCGTGGCTCTCAGCAGGAGGTTCCAAGGAGAAAAGAAAGAAAAGAGAAAACCATCCAAAGTACACAATGCAGATCGGGAGGTTCATTAAGACATTCTCATTAGAGGTCCATCACCTACTGACAGCACAACAAAGCCCTAAAAAGGTGTCATTATGGATCAAATAAAGTCGCATCTGGAACGGTTTTCTTTTTTTTTTTTCATTTTTGCTTTTTGTTTTTCGCATATACAACCTATTCCTATCATCTTAGTCCATGATCAATAACCGGTTCATCAGATACTTAAATGCTACAGTTTGTTTCCCTCTAATGTAGACCGAGCATGATATTAATATTCAACAAAAAGCAATAAAAATGTCTTTATCACGTGTTAAGAGTTACAAAGCAGAAATAAGACAGTGTGCATGTTTATGTTTAAGTATATTTTAATGATAAAGCTCCTTAAATCCACTCTAATGATGTCTAAACACAAGGCTCAAATTTTGTTTAGGGAATTTTTAAACCTATTTTGCAAAAAACAGTAAGTGCAGAGTAGACAAGTGGGCGATGTGACAAAAAAAGACATTTTGATGATCTATGTGTCACGAGATGAGTTTGAAAAACGTTTGATTATGAAAATACTTTTATTTAACTTCTAGAATAAACAGCAAGGACGAGTTGACAAAAATGAAATTCTGATATTGATTAAAGGAAAAAAGATAAAAGTCTGTTAAAAAAAAAAAAAGTATACTTTTAAAGATAGAGTTAAAAATACAGATAAATATCAACTGCTTCTATTCAGCTCTATTAAGTTTGTAGTTGAAAAAAAAAAAAAATCATGATACCATCGATATCTCAGAAAAGTGTATCGTGACCCAATTTATCATGGTATCGATATTACATCATCACATCATCCAGCCCTATATTAACTACTTCTACTGAAGTTGCTCGCAAAAAGTTTGGTAATTAAAACAACTGCGATATCTCAGGAAAGTGTGTTGTCATGAAGGGTATTTGATTATTTACCCATAAAAACATGTCCCGAAGTGTTTTATTCTTCTCCTACCACAGTGCTTTGCCAACGATTGCGTTTTTACAATTTATTAACCAACAGCATGTACTTTTTATCCTTTTATTGTTGCAATTAATGCCAAGGAAAACCCACAAAAGAAGTTAGTTCCTGTTCTCACTTACTGTAGGTTATAGCAGCTATAAACAGTCGTTCCTTCATCAGCCTGCCTTGTTCTCTCTTGAAGTTCATCATGTTACTGAATGTTAGCGTAACTCGTCTGTCTTGTAGATGTAAGAAAACTTACTTAGAGCTTCACCCCGACACTGGAGCACGAGTTCCTGTGAACGAGCTGTTGCTATGGAAACGATAACGTATTAAAACGTGCACGTTAATATAAAGCTGTGATTTGTCAGAGCTGCTGTTAAAGATTAATCAACACTTTCTGACCAATCAGAAGTCAGCAGTGTTGTGGTGTAAATCAGGTTCCTCTGTCATTGTGTTTGTTGTCGTGTAGCTTTGATGAACAAGGAGACGTGAGAACTTTTTAAGCAGTATCAGCTGATAACGTACGGTCTATAAGAAAATGGTGAACAAATTTCCTGAACAATTTCGATCATTTTGTTGAATCCTGCTGTGTGTGTACACTGTGTTCTTTCTTAGCTTTTGGTTTCTTTGCTGAACGTTTGTTTTTTTTAAAGAATCAGGTGGCTGCTTTTGGCTCTTTTATCTGTGTTTCGTGAGATCTGCAGGTCGTGTTTAATATTCTCCCTGGCCTTTTCGCTCGCAGGCAGAAGCTAGACGACCTTATGAAGGCTCAGGTGGAGGATCTGCGGAATCAGCTGAAGACCAAAAACAGGATTATTCAACGGCTGGAAGAGGAAATTAAGATGCTTTTGTCCCACAGAGTCCAGGAGAAGAATGAGGTAGAGGAGCTACAGGCTGCTGCTTTTTCATTCCCTCTCTCTCTCTCTCTCTCCCCTTTTTCTTTTTCCTTTCTGTCCTGCTCTTTAAAATAGAAGCACGCTGTAGCAGCAGTGGAGGCGATATTACTTGCTGCATTGCGCCCTGAGCTTTGCATGTGTTATGTATTACACAACGCTCGCTGCATGTGACGAATTGTTAACATCATGTGCCCCGGAGGTTCAAAACGGTGCCCAGCATTTTTATTTATTTTTTTTTAACTGCTTTCCACACCTCCTTATGAAGTGTCACCAACTTAAACCCCACCGCTGTTTTATTGTCTGCGGCTTGTGCATTTACAAATTGACAGTTGTGGCATTGAAACCTCACATAAACTGTGTTGTGTTTTTTTTTTTGTTTTTTTTCCCCCCCTTAATTTTTTTCACGATGTTGCAATCTAAATCTGTCGATACGGAAAATCTATGGGGTTTTTTGTTTACATTTCAGCACCCTGTCTGTGTGTGTTGCAGGGCAATAGGGATGCAGAAGCTCTGGAGGTGTGTAAAGAAGAGGTGTGTAAGGCGAGCGTCGTGCAGAAGCGAACACACACTGAGGTTTGGTTTTTTTTTTTTTGTTTTTTTTTCTCTTCAATCTTTCTTATATATATAAAAAAATTACACCCACTCTGATGTGCTGTAAGCGAAAGAAAAAAAACCACACAGATACAGTACACTGAGACTGTGCCCACACCAGTAAGTTTTAGTTTTAAAAGGCATCACTTTTGTTCTGTTTGAACCTGGCGACCATACGACTCTGGAGTTTTCGGGTGCTTTTGAACTGGCCATGTTTTAGTTCGAAATGTTTTAGTGTGGATGAGGTAACACGTAGCGTTTTAGAAACGATGATGCAGATCTGATCAGGTTAGAAGCTATTGTGTTGTCAAAGAGTTTAAGGAATTGAACCCATTCACTTCAAGCAACGAGTCAAACAGCCTAATAACGCTAAGAGCTCAATAATAACAACATATAACAAAATTAACACATCCAGGACCTCTGATCTTTCTGTGAGAACCCAGGCCTTATAGAACTCCTTTTTTCAGGAATTAGATCATATTGTAGCTTTGTATAAGCTGAGGAAGAAACCTGTAAATCGTTAGTGTTGAGTAAAGTAAATCAAAGTCAAACAGTACTAAACAAGCCTTAAATGTGATCTAAGAGTGAATAGGAGTTCTGGGATACAGCAGGAACAGTGCTGTAGGAATACTGTAACTGGGAATATTGCCTTCCGAAGGCAAAAAGCAGAATTAAAAGAAAAACCCAGTGGAAAAAACTTGCATCTTAATATTTATAAGTAACACACGATCTTTAATAGCAGCCGTGATTAATTTCATTTGTTAGTTTAAACTTCTTTCATCAACATGTTGGTCGATGTATTAGTTCAGTTAACACTTCTCTACACTTACAGTGGTGCAGAATCCTCTGCTCCAAGTAGCGAGTCACCATTTCCGATGCCATCGATATTCCAAAAACAATCCGGCGACATCCGAGGCCATAGATCTTAATTGTAACATGTAACTTAAGATATTTTGTCAAAGTATCAATATTTTAAATTCTTTCGTCCTGTCCATTCTGGTTTGTATGGTTATTCTGTGCGTAATGGATCAGAACCGGCCTCGGCCGTCTCGCAGGTGGCTGCAAAGGAAAGAAAAGACAAGGAATATTTTGTTCAAAAGCAAAGAAAAGTTTGAGATGGGGTTTTGAAGGCATCACTAACGGCACAGTTGCAGATGCTTTTTCTGCACAGACCGCCAGCAGGTAGTGGTCACGTGCTTTCAAAAACGGCGCACTGCATTCTGGGAAAAGCGAGCAGGCTACTTTAATATAATGTTGAAAATTTAAAAACGTCATGAAAAATGAGACGTGAGCAAGGCGAAAAGGTTTGTGTTTAGAAGCTAACACTCATGTCTGAGATATTTGCGCTAGCAATAACAACGTCCTCCGTCTTGTGACGTCAGCACGGCACGCAGCCGCTAACTTATAAACATGTTTAACGTTTTCCTTTACAGCCCCTCAAGTGATTCACTACAGAATCACCACAGTGATTCACTATTGTAATGAATCACTACTTTGAAGTGATTGCTTCTCTCTGGGACACCGCGAGCGCACGTGCTGCAGTTTTACAGTAAATTACATTTGTATTGCGATAGAAACAGGATCTGAAATTTTCTCCCGGTTGACAAATTTCTACTGAAGTCTCATTTACATTTAAATGCAGTCATTTAGCAGGAGCGTATTTCAGCAGTGAGGAGCCAGGACACTGGAGTAATGAGATATCTCACTATGAGCACGCTTAGAGCTCAGAGGAGGACACGACAGTCACAGTCACTCTCAAGCTGAAGTCATTTTTCCCCACAGACCGCTCATTAGTACACTGTATATCTCACACTTGTAATAAGTGACAAATAAAGCAGGATGGAACCTTGCGCTTACAGACGCATGCACTAGAGTTGATTATTTTCCTACAACACCATGTTCTGGAGTGTTTTATTTTACTCGTAGCACAGAGACATTCAGACATTTACACGCTCGCTTGAAAGGTGTTTCCTTTGGGCCTTCGTAAGCTGGAGTCGTGTAAGGCTTAAATCCCAGCTTGTGAGTTGACAAGAGTTTATGTAGATCGTCTGCTGAAAAGCTCCTGTGATTGAGCTGTTACCGTGGAAACAATAACATAAAACTGAATGCATTAGCACAAACTTGTCGTTTGGATTGGGGTGGAACGATATAACCGAAAGACATTTTTCGAGACATTTCTACAACGCAGGATATGTAGATTTACTCACGGATTGCCAGCAAAATAGTAGCTCTGCATTGAAAATTAAACCTTTTGGTAATTTTAGAGATTAAAGTCTGCTTCCAGAGTTTGTAATTGTTATTAAAAAACATAAACAATGTACAAAAAGAGATCACGATACCTATGATATGACAGAAAAGTACATCATGACATAAAATATCAATATCACAATAAATTTTCATCGTATCACCTGGCCTCGGTTTGAATGCTAGTTAATGTTATAGCAAATTAACCTGATAAATGTTCTGGCCAATCAGGGAATCAACGCCGTACCCTGGTGTACGCTCTGCAGCTTCTACACTCTCAGCATCTCTTTCACTCTCACCACCGAAACAACGTAACGTTCATTAAAGCCGTCGAGAGGTGTTATTGTTTCTCCAACACGAAGCCGTGTCTCTAAGCAGCTTTTCCTGATGAATCAGTGTACGGCTCAGCGGCGAGCCGCGTAAGCATCACCTGCGGAGTATGAAAGCAATATTAAAGCCTCTCTCAGCTGCCTCTAATTCTATTTCAGTTCTCTACCTTTGACGCTGAGCCTTTAACCGAGGCTGGATTTATCCGCGCGTTTTTAAAGGCCAACAGATAAACATTTTAATGTTGGCTTCGGCCGGTAATGAGGGCAGTAAGAACGGAATAATGGAGGTGAATAATAGCACCGCATCCTTTATACAACTTCCTTTGACCTCATCCGGCTCCATTCACGGCCTCTTCTAATACGCACTAAGAGGATGCAAAAAGATATAAGTGCTCAGAACACACGCGTCATATTACTAGCGTTACAGCAGGGAATGAACCTGACGGCCTGCACTAATTATCTTATATAAGGGGAGTGAAAAAAATGTTAATAGATGATGGTTGGAAATGTGGTGTGATGAAGTTTATTCGGATTGACAGAAATCCCAAGACGTCATTGCAGCAATGCAAATGTCTGCAGGTGAAAGACGCACGCAAGTAAATCGCATTACATCTCGTATTACGTTTCCTCATAGCCTATTCTGTATCCTATACGCACCTTAATGGTCTGCTATGTAGGACTTTGGGGAACAATTAGCAGAAATGGAATATAATGTTCGTAAGTATGTGTTCATTAGTGTGTAATTACCTGTAACTGTGAATCATTGTGTATCTGTAAGCTTAGAATGAGCCCTTCATATCTACATAGGGAGCGGGTCCACCTCTACAGAGCCGCCATGTGGCGCCGCTACAGTAGCCCAGAGCGGACAAACTTCTAGAGAGCGCCTTGCACGTTTCACGTTTTCACAAGCGGCAGCGTGAATCTGGAAGGAAGCACCGGAAGGACAACAAAGAAGAAGAGAGGAAGACAAGGAAGAAGAAAGAAGAGCAATCAGTGTTTGCTGGTGCTGGATAACAAGTTTGAGCGCCCAAATTTTGAACACGGAGGATCATACTTATTATTTAGCACAGAAAAAGCAAGAGTGTGTGAATGTACTCGGAAGCACGCTACGGGAACCTGACGGCCACCGTACACTCTAATACGCGCTTGGAAAGGGAGGGGTAAGGGAGGGGCATTCAGGGGGTTGCAATGAACTGCATCATACCTAGTAACAATTTACTACTAACAAGTAATTAATCCCAAAAAAATGACTACATGCTAGTGCTTTGTAACTAGCTTGCTTTCTTCAGTAATGATGTAACATGTACACAACACAAAGTGGTAACGCTGCTTAGCGCGTACACAACCTGAGAGAATGGCAAGACTGCGTTTTACATGTGCTTTATATCACATGCTTTTATTCAGTAGATAAACCGGGAAATGAACAGTGACTAGAATTTAGGAGATCGTGACCTGTAATCTGTAAACTGTAATATGTACGCATGTTTGTTGAAAAATGTATATTAAATTCCTACAGTAAGACCTTTTAGATGTTTCAAGACAATTCTGTAATTTTTAAAATATGATTGCGTAAAATCTGGACTCACTGCTAGTAAACTAGCTGGCACGATTACGTTTCAGCATCCTTCACCCTTGACTTGCTTCGTTTCCTCACCGATCTTTTCAACAGCAGCCAAATCTATGAATATGTTACCATGACAACCGCCAGTTTCCTTCATCACTAACATTAGCCGTGTTACTTAGCAGTGCCTGCTAGCTTAGCCTGAATGGGCTAAAATTTACAGGTACTGCCAATGTGGAAGTTTTTTTTAAGTTTGATGACATCACTGACTGTGCTCGTACATAGCTCCGCCCCAAATCACTTTCACGCTACAGCAGTAGAAAGTCTTAAATGTTTAAAGTGGAAAAAATGTGAATTTTTTCCCCCCAGTAAATTCACCAACGTATTCATAATCAGCATCAGAGGATTACTTAAACATAAATAAGAAAAGTAACAAACTTTTTTTTACTTATTATTTAAAATAAAATAAAATATTTAATGTCTTTTAAATAAAAGAAAAAAATTAAGAATACTGAATGTCAAATGATATATTAATAAATAATAGAATTAATGTTTTTTTTTAGTTAGCTTTAGCGTGAGACAAAAGCAAAGATCAATTGTCTTTTTCTAACACTGATTTAATTTTTGGCTTTCTGGGAGCTCATGTCTGGAAGGTGAAATGTAAAAGTTTTGTTTTCCTCCTGCTTCATTGTTCATAATATTTCACCTGTAGCATCTCTGCCTGGTGTCCAGGCCCTGTGGTATTCCGTGAGACTTTGCGTCTCGACTCTTAACCGAATGTTGCACCAGATTTGCCTCATCTGTTAATACGAACAGGGTCAACACTTTGAATGGATGAGTTTTATTCCCCATGTGCACCTGAAGGCCAATAAAACTTTAAAAATGCATTAAAAACAAATTTGAGTGCCACGAGGTTCAAACCAATCGCATGCCTCCGCTCAGCGCCGGCCCCTCGAGGTTCTCGTGCATTTTATGACGCCCCCGACATTCAGTGCTGAAAAGCTGATATTTCCCAGCATGTTATGAAAAATTAAAGCCGAGCCAAAACAAACAAGCCGGCCGGCCAGTACCGAGATCACGTCGCCGGGTGAATTGTCCAAATTAATCAGGAACGTATTGATCGGGAAGCGGTAGCGCTGCCACATGTCTGCATATTAATATGAAAAGGCCCGTGTCGTCCCTCGTGTTTAATTTCTTTATATCTTCATAATTGATTAATGTTCCTTTGTGAAGAAGAGATGAATAATTTATGAGTTCAGTAGCCTTCGGCTAATGAGAAAATGCTTAATTTCAGAGAACGTGGCTGTGTTTCATGAGAGTCCCGTTCGCCCGATTTAACTGTGACGTATTAAACGTATCCACTCTGAGTGAGACTCGAGCCGGCATCCGGATAATTATGCTAAAATAGAATAATGATAATGAAGGATTGAGGAGATCTTGTTGAGAGAAAGCACCTGATTGTTAGCATCTGTTGTACTGAATTGATGAATACGTGTTGAGATTAACATCCCCCTATCGCGCGCGCGTGCGCGCACGCACACACACACGCACACTCTGGCTCATTGAGCCTTATTGAAAACATGCCAGCAACAAAACGGAGCAAATTGAATAAACAGCACTTATCGTTAACAAGGAGCGTAATTAAATATGCAAATAACCGCAATAATATCGTTAACCTTGGCAACGCGTCAGGGACTCTCAAACGCGCTCGTGCATCAGGATCAAAGCCTGGAAGTTTGCCAGCATGTTGTCACACGTCTGTTTCCTGCTTTTATTCCCGCATTTAAATGAACTCATAATACCGCTAATGAATCCTTTTTGTGCCCAGTTTGTGTACCTCGTAATCATAATGAGGCGCGTATATCATTATGCTCCAACATCAGCTGGTCCACGTCTGTCTGTCTGTCTGTCTGTCTGTCTGTCTAGCTCTCTGTTTCTCAGAGTTCTGGGCTGCTGCGATGTCCTCAGAGAGGTGCCACTCACCTGCTAATTAATCCATAATGTGGCCTATTGGGACTCTTTTTCAAGCTTGTCACGCTTCCAGCTTTACTCTGGCACTGCCACCTCGCGCTCTTCACTTCACTCCATCGCTCTTTTCCCGGCAGGATGTTGAGAGCGGGGACGCAGATGCCCTCTTCAGAAGAGACGCTCTTGTTTTTTTGCTAAGAGCTCTCTCTAATCTGCACAACAGCGCGAGCTAATTTGTATTTGCATCTAAATAGACGGCGTAATTTTCATCAAGCCGAAAGATGATTGAGCCACCAGGGGCAACAATTCAAGCAATATATTTATCTTATTAGCAAGTGCTCATTAGATTCTGTTTGCCAAACCTTTCTTTTTGTTCTTATAGCACTGAAAATCCTGAAGAGAATTTTTAATCTTTAATAAATGTAACATTTAAAAAAATGATGAAAATAAATTAACATCAAATCCACACCTTGAAGTCAGTTTATAATTAAATTTTTAAATAATAAAAAAAGAAAAAATCCAAAGCTGGTAGTTTTGCTTTATTAAAAAAAAAAAAAAAAAATTTGCAACCTAGCTCATTACTAAACCCAAGTATAATTTTTTAAAAATGTAATACTAGTGCTCTTAATTACATTCCCATGAAGCAATGCATTTCGTACTCCCAATATTGTGTTTTTTGTGTGTGAGTTTATCTTTATTTATTCTATAGTACTGTTGAATTCTGGATTCTGATTGGTCAGGAATCGGTGGCGGGTGGGGCAGGAGTCCTGAAACGATATTTTTTTAAGGCTACACGATCCACGATAAATCACGATAAATTAAAAAAGCTTTTATGCTACTTTGTTTAATGTCTCCAAATTTTTCAGTATTTACAAATATCTTTTATTTATAGAAAACAATCAAAAATATTTAACACTGATGAGGAGAAAGAATTCAAAAAATATTTTAACATCAAATCGGCTGCTTCTTTTCAGTTTGTCATTAATCTAAAATGAATATTTGAATTAAATCATGTTGCTTACCCATAACTGCTGTGACAGTTTATCACAATGTTGATATTATGTGTGGTATAGTAAGTTGTTTAGATGGTTTCTATAGCAACAGCTCATTTAAAGGGCCTTGTTTAACATGTATGGAAGGAGGCTCGAGGGTCGGGTCTTTCCGAGCTGAAGCAGTGCTTAATAGCGTGATTGCTGTTTATGTTCTCTCACATATTTACTTATCCTCTTTCTTCCTCTTCTTTTTCTTCTTTCCACTTTTTTTGGCACCCAACTACAGTTTGTGCTGAAACCTTCGTTCTGACTGTAAAATGTCCAGCCCATCGAGAAGAAATGTGCCTGTGTTTTTTTCTATTTAATATTCCACCCACATTCCTCTTTTTTATCCTCTATCTGTCCCTCTTTTCCCCATAGACTTCTGGGATACTTTTCAGACTGCTCCCATGTAGTCAATTTTCAAAATAATACCTCCAAACTTACTAGACATGTTCTGGGTCTTACTGCAAAGCACTCCTCCTCTTTTAATACCTCTATCTCTCTTGGTTTCTGTTTTTTTTGGTCCCTTGCTTCTCCTCCCATTGGCTTTGGGTCATTCTCCGAAGGCCTAACTGCTTCTAGACATTAAAAGCCTGAACCACAGAAGTTGGTTAATATCACTAGGTTGTCCCTTACAAAAATACGGCATAACTTTCTCTGTGCTCCCCTTTCTTTCTTTCTTTCTTTCTTTCTTTTTCATCCCTCCATCTGCTTATTAGAACCCATTGATTTTACTACTCCTACATCTTTTAAGGTAAAGTCATAGAACTTGTTATATGGATTCACCCGCCAAAGAACAGCACTTAACTGCTTTTCATGCCAATGACACTCGTCTCGCTGTCTATTCTTTCGTTTGTCCCGACATCCGTTGATAGCAGACCACTGATTTTACAAATCTTTCAACTTTTTGTTTTAGAACTGACAAACTTCTTCTGTAGATTCAACCACGGAAATAAAACACACCCGTTTGTTATTCTTTCATCCTTCCTTTTTCAGTTGCTTCCTTTCTCAGCAATCACACAGATTTTCCCCTGGAAATGCCCTTTTTTTAATTTAATACAATTGTATTTGCCTGCTTGTATGAAGGGTGTCTATATTTCTGGAGTTGGCTCTGATACAGCGTTAACAGCACGTACGTGATAATGGTGATGGTGTAAAATAAAAATTGTAAGACTCTCTTACATGTTAAGCCTGACTTTTCAGAATGCAAGTGCAAAAATGCTAAACAGCGCAAATGGGAAAGAAAAAGTTTATAGAAAGTTTTTAGGTCATATTAGTTGAGGTAAGCAGGTTTCCAGCATCATATTTAAAAAAAGTGACTGCTTTTGAGCACCGTTGTTCTGTATGTGAGCGAGAGAGAGAGAGAGAGAGAGAGAGAGAGCGAGCGAGCGAGCGAGCGAGCACTGCCATGGTGCCCGCCGTCTCACTCAAATCTTGAAGAGGTTGCAATATTTTAATCCCATTTCTGCCGTGTCGCCTTCGCTCCTGGCCACTTTGCATAAGAAGTGTCCATTACGCTCACTAATGGCAACGCGCGCTTGGAACCAAGCTGGAGGTCCGCGCATTAGAGGCTAAAAAGCACACCAACATGGCCTAATGGGAGCACGTCGCCATGAAACGATAATTCATCAGATTTGCTGATTCGTCAATCCTGGGCCCTCGTCTGATTGTGTGTGTAAAATGATCTGGCCTCTAATTACAATCCATCTCATCCGAATTGCAAATGGAGGTGTCTGGCTTAAGCAGAGAGAAAAACAGATTAACTTTGAATAATGTCGTAGGACGGGAAGAAAAAGATGAAAAAGCATTCGCAGGCACCGCATTAGTCTAAGTGATTTACTTTAAACGTGATCCCAATGTCTGGGAGCAAACTTACTTTAATAACGCTTTGACTTTAACCTGTAAAGGAACCGGAGCTGTTCAGCACATCGGTTGTTATACTATGGCTAGGTTCATACTACGTGATTGTAGCGCTGATTTTCCACTCGCTTACAGTTTTTGGAGATCACAGAGAAAGCCCCAGATCCGAGGCTAGTTGGCGTTCGCTTGGTGCTGGCAAGGTGCCACTTGGTTGCTATTTGTGAACTGTTCAAAGATGCTTTCGGAGAAACTCGTCGATGGACAACTGACGCCTTCAAATGGACCGCGTGAGCTTGTGAGTCCGACATGGGAAGTCGTGTACACGATGCTTGCCGTTCAATTGTTAAGTCATCGTGAGAACACTAACACCAACATGTTCGACAAATAGAGCAACATAGAAGCCCCCGAGGCTAACGTTAACAATTTAGCACTCTAAAGAGTGCGTAGCGTAATATAATAAATGCAAAGGCAAAATGAAAAGATGCTGCTGCTGGGAATAGCAACATTTTCCTCAGATATATTATGAAATTATGACTAAAACTCTATACCAATAAAATTACAATATATTAACTTATCTTATTTTTAGAACATTTCCACTACATAAACAAGCATAGACAAGTTCAGTTTCAGTATACACAACAAATAGACTGCTAATGTACCTATTTTAATTACTGTTCTTTTCTTCTCTAGGTTTTTAATTTCTTCTTTAAATTATGAAGTTATTCAGGTTTTTTTTTTTTATGGTAAGCAAGAATGTAATAAACTCCGACTCACTGGGCATCATCTGCTCGGATTCTTTTTAGTTCTTGCTCCAGAGTTGTTACTTCAGCAGGAACTAAAAAGTATTCAAGAACTGTGGTCCACAATCTAAAATCAGCACCACAAGTTCCCATGTTTTGTTTTGTTTTTTGTTATTTTGCCTGAAAATGTTCCTGAGTTCCTGTTATCCACATAAATGATCTTACAGTTAAAACACACCGTTTAAAGTTTCTGGGTTCCTAAAATGTACCTGTGGGGGACCTGTGCTTGTTGTGAGTTCCTGCATTCCAGAAAAAGCTTCCTGAGATAGAAAGGCACATGCATGGTTCAGGGTTCCTGAGAAGGTGTCTATGGTGGAAACGTGCCAATTTTGAGTTTCTTGGTTCCTAAAAAGGTTCCTAGGTTGGAAATATTGTGTAACTTTCTGAAGATTGTGGAGGAAATGCATCTATTCTAAGTTCCTGTATTCTTAAAAAGTTAACTGTGATGGCAGTGCACTCGTTCTTGGATTCTTGAAAAAGCTTTCTGATTTAGAGATGCTGGGTTCTTGAGAAAGGGCCTTCTCACACGGATGTCCTGAGTCCTTGAGGAGGTTCATGGTTCCTGAGTTGGAAACTTGTCTGTTTTAATGTTCTGGGTTCTTGAAAAGGTTCCTAGAGTGAAAGTGTACTTGCTGTGTGAGTTCTTTAAGACTGTTCCTCTGGTCGAAACATACCTGGTGGGCCGGGGTTCTTGAGAAGGTTCAAGGTTCCTGAAGTGGAAACTTGCTTGTTTTTAGTGTCTGGGTTCTTGAAAAGGTTCCTATGTTGGAAATAATGTGTATGTTCCTGACAATGGTGGAAATTTGTGGTGGAAACGCATCTGTTGTACCTGCATTCTCAAAACGTCACCCGTCACGGAAATGCACTTGTTCCTGGAAGCTTCCTTGAGAAGGTACCTATGATGGAAACATGCCAGTTTTGTGATTCTGTATTCTTGAGAAGGTTCCTGAAATCACAAAATTTAAAAAAAAAAAAAAAAAAAAAAAGAATTCATGTTGCTGCGTGCGGTTTTTCATCATCCGCATGATCACGTTGGCTGAACATGGTGACCTGTCTCTTCTTACCGCATCAGCTCATCATCTCCAGCTGTTCTGGAAAAACAAACCCAAACTCTTTTATTATCTCTGCAGCTGGAAAGGTGTGATTGTTCCACAGAGTTTCCCAGAGAAGCCTGTTATTCCTTACATCTGATTAAACCAAACCTGCATTATGGAATGTTTTGAGATCGCTTGAGTTGGGAAGAGATGAATGATGGGATAAGAGAGAGAAAAAAATAAACATGCACGTGTCTGTGCCTCGTGCGTTATTTTTGAAGATTGACAAGAGAAAGTCTTGAGCGTGTGCATGTTCCAGGAAATGTGGCGTTAAAGCAGGAGACATGGCATACATCAAAACCTCGTCATGTTGCACATGTACTCCAAATCAGGCTGTGATGGATATTAATGAGAGCGGAAATGATCCCTGGGAAATGTAGCTTAGCATCGTAGCTCAGCCTTTGCCACGGTGGCACTGGAAGAGGAGGAGGAGGATGAAGAAGAGGAATTCCCATCCCCCATCTCACAAGTTTTTTTTTATTTTTTATTTTTATTTTTTAATCTTGTCAATCAGATAGGCCACACCCTCTGGGTCAAGGTGGCAACACGTGTGATTTTAAATCAAATGCCAAGTTGCATCTTCTCTATAGGGTTGTAAAGAATGCTAACATTTTATTTATTCATTATTCATCATCAACATCACGTGTGTCCTTTTCCTACAAATGTTTACAGTTAAAACACAAATGATCCAACATATTTTTTTCTCTCTTTATGAAAATTATGGTTGATTAAATTTGTCAAAAAATTTGAGTTGGAACAAAATGTAATAGTCAACTCTTCCTGTCTTTCAGGATTGACTATTTAAAAAAAAAGGAAGAAAAAAAAGAACAACTAAATATACTAATTGGCCTTGATATGTTTACATCTAGCTTTAATTAACTCCAAATTCCATTCACGGGCCCCATATTGCATCGACAAATGCGTATTGATTTATCCGATTCTGAGTTTATCTTGTCTTTTGTACATAAAATTCACATCTGCTGTTCGGATGGGAAACGGTGGCATCGATTTCCTTAACTTGAGCCCAAACGCTAAAGATTTTTGGATAAGCTTTCTCATTACTTAAGCCAAAATCAATAAGGAAGAGCATGTTTTAATGAATGAGCAGTTTGAACAGCACGCTGCAGATACGCGCCCCGCTTCATCCACTGCTCCGCCAATCGATCATCAAGGTTGCTTAAGTGAGCTCCAATTGGTTGACATTGTGGTTTTCTTTTTGTGTCAAAACTCTCAGCTAAGGAAAAGTGGGGGGAAATGCGAAATTGAAGGAGCTGTGGAAGCGAATCCGGGATCTCGGACAGGGGAAAACACACAGTGTAGTCAAAGAAACTGAGGCCTCATTTATAAATATGTACATGAAACAAACTTGTCGTATGATTATTTCTAGATCCTATAAACAATGTATTAAACATTTTTAAAATGATATGTGTATGCGGACGAGTGTATCATCTCAAAACCTTCCTCAATGTCCTCCTGTGTTGGGGTGTAGAAGTAATGCTAATTAGATTTTTCTGTTAATAGTTTTTTTTTTCTCCGTAGCTGAGAACTCCTTAGCTACTCCTCATTACGTTTCATTTTACTTTTCTCCAGATTCAGACAAGAAACACAATCAGTGATGTGGTGGTGGGATGAAAAGGACAAAAATTCTCCAAAAAAATCTCCCAAAGTTTTCCTGAACGTCCTGAAACGTTTTATTCCTCTTACACCACGGCAATTTGTTCACTATTAGAAGTTTCTTTTATTAAGGAACAACTGTTTATCTGTTAATAGTTGCATTTAACGTTCTGGAAAGAACTTGGTTCCGGTTCTCGCTTGCGTTATAGCAGCTTTAAACACTCGTTCCTTCATCAGCCTGTCTTTCTTCTCTCTCGAAGTTAATAAGACAAGTTCAGCTTGTTACATCACAGGAAAGTGCCAAAAAGAAAAGAAAACAAACAAACAGGTTCTGAGCACTGACACTGGAGACTCCTTAATATCCTAAAAGTTACATCTCATTACAGAAAACTTCACCATACTAATGATTACACACAACTGTTATTGCTTTTTATTATTATTATTGTTATTCACAAGCCAGGCAAAATCTGATGAATGAAATACTGTAAAAGAATAAAAGTCCCGCCTGCTCAAATACCCCGTCGCACTTTATAAATATGGAAGTGAAATTGCGGTTCTCCGTTTCAGATCATCGTCTTTAAGTAAAGTGGTGGCTGATAAATGTTTTGGCTTGTTTGTGATGACTCTTTTCGATCCTCCCTCAGTAAGAGTTCCTGCTAGTAACGTCTGCTACTCTTCTGAGGTGACCTAGATCAAGTCTGAGTAATCAACACACACACACACACACACACACACAAATCACCTCATTTATAATTTGTACAGTTTTATACAAATTCACACAATTTATACGAAAGGGAAAAAAAAACCCCAGTGATGTAAAAGCCGCTCTGACAGCTTCCTCAGGTTTAAGAGGCTTTTTCATGAATATGGAAAAGCTCGACATGTTTCACGCACGGCAGGGAAAAAAAGGAAAAAGAATCAAAGCCTTTTGTTGTATGTCCTTTTCTCGTGTAAAGTTTGCTTTAAATGTCATCCATTAGCATATGAACTTTTAAATGAGCTTGTTTGCTCAGTGATCCCGGCATGTAAATACAGATATTGAATGCATGCGCTGGAGTTATCGGGGCTCCGCCGATGAGACCGAAGGCCTCGGTGACTGTAATTAAAGCACGGCGAGGGATATCCCTCCTCTCTACATTTTTATTTATTTTTTTGGTAGCACCTTTTTTCCGGAGCTGCGCCTAAACCAGAATACCCGATACCCGCGATGGAAATGATCCATGTCGTCCTGATTTAGGCAGTCGTGATTGACAAGCATCACTCCCTATATAAAACTCTTCATGCATTATTCACACGCTCACCTTTCCCCTGTTGTGGAGTGTGTGTGTTTTTTTTCTCTCTCTCTCCTTTTTCCCTCCAGCATTTGGGTCGGTGATTAGAGATGAATAGACAGGATTTCTGCGTTGCTTACAAATAGATATTAGCATAGAAAGCAAATAAAGGCGTTATTTACGGCACACGAGTGTAAGAACGTAATGATACTGAAGATTTGACGTGCCTCGATCTATAAATTTCAATCCGTATCCCAAGACGCATCGACGGTAATGCAATCTCGCGTGTATATGATGTCATGCAGAATGCATTGTGGAAGTTGACATCTTTCTCCTCATCATTTTTAAAAATTTTTTTTGGATTCCTAATGCACATCTCCGGTGATTACCTGATCTCGGACGCACAGCCATGTTCGAATTTACAGAATAATGCATCAAGTGGTATGTGGTACGAAGCGCAGGGGCAGAGACAGACCCCGAACTCCTAACTTATCGAATTAAATATCCGATTATTTCTCCCCTCGTTTCTGTCTCGCTCAGTCACTCCTTTAGAGAAAGAGAGAGAGAGAGGTAGAAAGAGGGAAGGAAATGACATTACGTTCCCCGTACCTTCACTATATAAAAATGATTTAATGTGCACTCTGCTCTCAGAGTCATCATTGACTCGCGCTCCGGTGCAGCATACTTCGCCATTTTTTTTTTTTTCTTTTTTCTGTTCTTATAGAAGTGTTGGAAACAAAGACGCAGCCCTGCGATTACCTGCAGGAGGACGGGGATTATTTTGAGCTCTGGACGTGGCTCAGACTCGCATGATAAACACAGCATCTGATCAAATGCTACAGTGGCATAATCATGTTTGTTGTAGCACCGAATTCTTTAACCTTTGAATGACCCGGCAGAATGCCAGCGCCCCAATCAGAAAACCTAATTGAATCTCCTTTGTGGGCTTCCAGAGTTATGAAAAAAAAATGAAATTGAAGGTGAAATATGTTTGTATTTCCAAAGCGATGAATCGTCGTGCTTTCTGACTAAAGGCACGTAATACAGAGGGGGTGGGGGTTCTGCGGCGCGTCTCCAAGGTGGGAGGAAAGCCCTAAAAGAATATTTGAGACTCTGTAATGAAGTGAAGGGCAAAACAGGCGTGATCAATAAGGCAGCTCGAGATGGCAGCTCGCGCTCGGCTCGAAGGGATGTCGTTATTCATCAGCGCAGGATTCCGAAAGATGCGTTCAGCGTCTCGTCTGGACCGAACTTCACCAGAAAGGCTACACCAGTTCCTTAAACACTAGCAGAAGTGTGACCCCCGAAACATGAAAGCTGGAAAAAGAAAAGCATCACCACTTTTGACTTTTTTCATGTAGAGATAGTAGTGCTGGGGTCATGTGACTTTCAGGAGTCGGTTCTGTCGTAAGAAGTAGCATCTTTTCAGAAATGGGTGTTTTTGACACCACGGAGCTGCTGAATCCTGGATTCTGATTGGTCAGAAGGCGTTGATTAATTTTCTCTAACTGCAGTAGAGCAGCTGCAAATCACAGGTTTGCAGGTTTCTATAGCAACATCCCATTCACAGGGACTCGTACAGCGGACACACCCTTATTTACATTTAATCTGAAAATGAAGCTTTCTGACATCTTCAGGGCCGAGGAGTTTTTGTGGTTTCTCGGTAACATGACGAGCTGCGTTTGTTTTGCCTCCTGAACCTAGCGAGACGGGAGAGGGAGAGGCTGGTGAGGGGCCGACGCTTCATAGCTGCTGTAACGGAAGTGAGAACAGGAACTAACGTTTCATGGAGTAAATGGATAAAAATCTTAGTGTGTGTTATTTATCAAAAAATTCCAGTCCTTGTCAGATTGCTGTGGTATAACAGGAGTAAAAGACCTCAGGACAGGCCGTTGAAGAAAAGAATAATAAAGAAATAATGATTAATATTTTTATTAATAATATGATAATGATTAATTGTTACAGGAAAATTGATTCTTTTCCTGTAACAACATGACGCTAGTGTGAGAACGGGATAGTTTGTAGTTGAAGTCTGTTTTATTTAAATTGAGAAATGAAGTCATCGCTATACTGAGTTTTTGTGTTATCAGTTCTCATGTCACGAGTGTTGCATGTTTTTACACCGTTTGTTTGGAAAGTCGTCACAGTCGAAGCTTGGCACTTTTTTCCCTCCGCTCGCCTGTCAAGGACAAACACACGACTGTTTGTCTGAATTATGAAAACAATAATCACGTGTGTAATAAAACTGCTAATGGTATTTAATTGGGATTGATCTGCAGCTTAATGACCATTAGCACTGTCTGACACTGACATTACGACTGCCTCCGCCTCCTCCTCCTCGCCGTGGTTATCTGTGTGTTCGTGCGTGCGTGCGTGCGCGCGCGCGCGTGCGTGTGTGTGAGAGCAGCAGGGGCGAGACCGTAGTAAATAGTGAATTGTGAGACGCAGCCAGGCTTGTAGAAAATAACTGTTTGAGGGATGGCGCATGACGCCAAAGCTGTAATTTTGACAGGTGGCAAGGTGTGGCGTGGCACGCGGCCGCCTCATCTCTCCGCCACGCTGATGAATGGCTCTAATTAAGGGGTGAAATCAAGCGTGTGAAGACGGGGGAGCGCTTTAGCTCGCCGTTTGGGGCTTTTTCTCTTCCTGCTGCTGCACTCATCCATCCAAATATCAGCGCTCTTTCCTTCCTTCCTTCCTTCCTTCCGGCTGGCTGGAGCCGAGAGCGAGCAGCGGCAGGGCCGAGCGTGGAGCTCCTCACTCGCTGACGTGGGTTTCATACTGCTGTCTTCGCTCGGGGGATGTCAGAGTGCGTGTGTGTGTGTGTGTGTGTGTGTGTGTGTGTGTGTGTGTGTGTGTGTGTGTGTTCACACATCCTTTACACTCACTGCATCACCAGCACTGCAGCTTATCCATAATTGTCTCATCGTGTCACCTTCATTCGTTTCTTTCTTTTTCCTCTGACCTTCATCACTTTCACGTTTTTTTTCTTCTTCAACTCTTTCTTTGTTCTTTTATTATTAAGTTAGGAAAAAGACACTCATGCTTCTTGCTGTTATGGGGAAAATAATCAACAACAAGGACTGATTATTAGAGCTGGTTATTTTTCTGGAACGTCCCAATCCAAACGCAAAAAAGGAGGGGTCTTAGACCACAGTGGTTCGTAACAGAGGCTCATGGTTTGTTTATGAAACAAAGAACACTGTGTTATTTTATTTTTCAAACCATTTATTCTCATGGAATGTTCAGGTTTGTTCCCGATCTCACTTACGTTATAACAGCTATAAACAGTCACTCTTTCACCAGCTTGATTCTCTGACGCCGTTTGTCTCTCTCCGTCCCTCCCTCATCTGGCAAAGCTTAAGTTCTGATTCCTTTAGTCCACACGCACACACACACACACACACACACACACACACACACACACACAGGGGAAGAGAGCCACCAGCTGGAGTTTTGCTGCATGTCTTTGCCACAGCGCGTCAGTCAGAGAGACGCTTCACCTCCGTCTCCTCTAGCGGCTTCTGCGTGTTCGGAATGAATAATTCACGTCTCCAATCAGCACCGAGGCGCTCGCTTCATTTAAAGGACACATAAAAAATTCACAGCTAACCCGCGTCCTCTCTAATTTCTCTAATTGTGATCCGGCTCAAGAGCACGGGGGTTTTAAGTCAGAATTTAAAAACGCTCTCTGTTTATGCTAATTCTGTCCCCGAGAGCTGCGTTGCTCTTCATTTGCTCATGCTCCCCCTCTGATTTACGTCTCCGTGTCTCCGCGTGCGCGCGCGCGTGCTCGCCTTGCTAGGCTAATATTTATAGCTGTGTTAGGCACGCAGGACTGTGGAATTAGTTTGTTGATGACTGCTGTATATCACAAATCATGCACACATTACAGAGCCACCAACGCAAATCCGTCCTCGCGCTCTTCCTCTCCCGCGTCCCGCCGTCGTCCTGGGGGCCGGCCTTGATAACGTCACTCTGGTTTTTGACGACGAGAAAGTAATTTCTGTCCTGCTTAGGCTTCTCGTGAGCCTTTTTTTCTGCGCGACGTTTCAGCAGCGAGTTCATTGCTTTCAAAAATCAAAGCTAAACAGGTCATCTATCATCAGAATCTGTGTCTGGACGAGTTGTCTGAGCATCAGGATGATTTATGAGCCAGATCGACGGAGTCAACCGTGCATGTTTCTTCGTTTGTGCTTTTTTTTGCCGTCTTTAATTAAACCGCCATAAACACCACCAAGGTCTAAAGACGACGAGGGCGTTTATTCTTTCTTTTCCTTTCTTTTTGCACTAGGGATCTGATGGCACGGGAAATCATGTGACGTCGACTGAAATTCCACGTCTGTGATGGGTTTTTTCCTTATTATGTCTCTCTTCCCGAATCATCATCAGCACACTTGCTGATTCTAGAGAGCGCACAGAGCGATAAATATTAACATGGGTGGTTGGGATATTTAATGAGGTTTAAAAAGCAACATTAAATAACGATGTCTCTATTTTTCCTCCGTTTACCGTGGACAGAATTTTAGCTTTTTATTTTAGCAAGAAGGAATCGCTTCCCTTGGAAAAGCGTCTTTCCTTAGAGCCGCTACACCAGGGACCAGGTTATTAGGTTATCATCCCACGTTCCCTCCTTATGTGCAATCGCGTCGTAAACAAATCCAACGTTTTTAGAGCAAAACGCAGGCGTGTTTGATTCCTTTCGGCTCAGCTGTGGCTCGACCGGCGGCTTTATTGACCAAGACGCATCTGAGAGATATGAGAGATATCAAATCGAAGATCCCAATTACCTCCACGCTGATCATTACAACATGCTGGAAAACTGGCTTTGATGCTTTATTTAGGAGGCTTACACCACGTCAGGAGTAAGCAAAAATGTTTAAACAATAGAGCGATTGTTCTTTCCTGTTTACTCTGAAACGTGTTTACAAAGCAGCAGAGAATGCAGATATGTTTTATTATTTCCCTTTTTCCTGTTTCGACACCGTCGGAGATCTGTCCAAGTCTCAAAAAGTTCAGTTTCGTCCATAGAGAAAAAGAGGGGGGGGGTGGCACAAGGTTATTCAGAAATTAAAAAGAGGAACTGATTTGATTTTCACCCTTACCCCCGCAAAAAAAGAAAAACACGCAGGGTGGGAAGAGTGAAGACCTTGGCGTTGGCTGAAGAGAAGGGAAATTAATCAGCGTGCCGTCTGCAGCGAGCCCGTAGTTAATCATAGGCTTCAGCATTTTATTCAGAAAATGATATATCTGCTGCGAATTATCATATCACAGCGACTCACTCCCCCTCTCGCCGCATTTTGTCATTTGAAACGGAACCTTGATTAACAATATTTTAGGTGAGGCGGAGAGAGAGAGAGAGAGAGAGAGAGAGAGAGAGATGGAGGGAATGGGTGGGGAAAAAAAGCAGCATTAATATTACATGCATTGTGTCAAGGGTTTCTCTGAAACAGCTTAAACTGTTTTTCATTTGTTTATTTGTTTGTTTGTTTAGCGACTGTGTTTGTAGGTAACGTCCCATAAAAGGTTAAACCTCCAACCTGTGGATTCGTCTGCATGCAGGTGATGAATACAGCTTTCTGGAACATAACGATAAATCTTTTGATTTGTCCTGAAGGTTTGGCAGTTAGACCCGAATCATCAAACATGAGAAGATGGAATGAAAACACGCAATGCTATTTTCCTGTAACGGAACGTCCTGAAGCGTTTCCTCGTCCACCACAAAGAGTCCATTTTTAACATTTAGTACAGAACGACTTTTTACACGTTTATAATTAATGCTGTGGAACATCAGTGATGTAAGTTAGTTCCAGTTCTGACATAAATTACCAGGCCAAAGTTTGGACACACCTCCTAATTCCATGTTTTTTTCTTTATTTTTATTACCTAAAAGACACTTCATGTCTTAAAGTAATGATGGACTGTTGTTTGTCTTTACATAGTTGAGCGGTTGTTGACATAATATGGATTACTATGTACAACAAATCCACAACCGGAAGCGTGTTCTATTCAGTGTTCATGCGACCATGGAACAATCTGGAAATTTAGAAAATGTGAGAAAGCTGTTCAAAGCTAAATTCAGTGCAAAGTCCAGTACAAACCAAATCCACTGTCTGGAGATTTCTTTTCAGCACTAAAGCTGCTTCTGTAATGCACATCTCATCATATACTGTCCATAGCGTTTCCCTCGTTCCAGCACCAAAACACACCGTTCACATTCCACACTTCACATCATATGGAGGAAACCTGAAGGCAGGCTTAGGGGCGGAGTTAGAGTTCATACCGTTTACGTAAAATTCGGAATCTTGGTAGAAAGTCGACAGGATTTTTTTTTTTTTTTTTTTTTTTTTTTTTTTTTTTTTTTTTTGTTAAAAAAAAAAAAATAAAAATATA
>JAQQZR010000019.1:14753512-14766381 GCA_030068235.1 Notoglanidium macrostoma
GAAGAAACTATTACAGAATCTTGCAGTGAGGGCCCGAATACTTCGGTACCTTTTGCCAGATGGCAGGAGGTTAAAAATTGTGTGTGGGGGCGTGTGGGGTCGTCCACAATGCTATTGGCTTTGCGGATGCAGTGTGTGTGGTGAATGTCAGTATATCTATGTTTACCAACGTCGTATATCTACCGTTAGCTACTTGGTTAGTTAGGCATGCCTGTTGGTTAGTCAGCTGATTAGTCAAGTCAGGTGGCTTTTATTGTCATTTCAACCATATACAGATGATACAGTACATAGTGAACCGAGACAACGTTCCTCCAGGACCAAGGTGCTACATATAAGACAACACAGAGGTACAAAAGTGCAGACTTCATAAGACAAGACAGTGCAGCTCTAAACCCAATCGAATGTGCATTAGTTTAGTTTCACAGTTATATTTGGTCACTTGTAGTTTTAAGTTAAAAGTTTTTTTGTAAGTTTGTTGGTCAGTCGGTTAAGTTTCTGTTAGGGAGCTAGTTAGATTTTGGTTGATTGGTTTGTCAGCATGTTGGGCTTATTAGTTAGTTTTCATTAGTTCTTAGATGGTTTAGTGGTTACTTCATTTTCTTAATATTTATTCTACTATTTAGAGTTAGTGAGCTAGTTAATTTTTCATTCATTAATTTGTCAAGAGGTTTTAAGTATGTTTTCTTTAGTTAGTTTGTATTACTTGTTTAGTTAGTTGTTCGTTAGCTACCCTTCTCTGAGGAGTCAAAACCCAGGAACAGCCAAGTACCCCTCTCCACAGTAACAAAAGTCCAGGGAGTGGAGTCAAACCTGATCCAGCCCCTCCTAACTGGGCTGTGTTGATCCAAAAGCCCTGGGGGTGGAGACATCTCAGTGTGTTTATGGCTGTATAAGTGTGTGTTCCATGTTGTGGAGTTGGGGTTATAGGAGGAGTTGGATCAGGCTCAGCTCCACCCCCTGGATTTTGGTCCTGAAATGAGAGTGGCCTAAACAATTCCAGGTGATTTTATCTTAAAGTCTTAAGGTCTTAAATTGAAACATCTTTAGGTTGTTTACTTCCTGTTATTGAACACTTCACACTGTCTGAGCTGAGAGAGCCGTAACCCAGAACCTGATCACGCTGTGTCATATTTAGCTGAAGCGGCAGACCGAAGGTTTGGAGCATCTACAGGGGGAACTGAGCACCTCACGCCTCGACCACGCCACCGATGCAGAACGCTGGACTCAGAGGAACCTTCTCCTGCACAGAGAGCTCCAACAGCTACAGGATCAAAACTTCCAGCACACACAGAACCTCAGGGAACTCGCAGAGAACCTCAGGGAAGCCGAGCGCACACAGCACCTTGCCCAGGAGAAGGTAAACCCACATATAAACATGTGTACATCACAGGAAGTTAAAGATTATTGCTCCGAGTGGTTACTGGTTCCTGTTTATCCACTTTTGAACCTTGCAGTTTCTTTATAACTCACTGTGGAATACTTTCCTGCAGGATGAAGACAGCTGGAACCTTTTAACCTACTTTATTTTGGGGAAAAAGAAAAATCACTGTTGTTTTTGTGACTAAAATTAGGGCGGTTTGGTGCACATTTTGGTTTTAATAGATGCCTCGTTCACGTTTCCGACACTGAAGCTGAGACACACAGTCATTAAGCTGGTGCATTGCAGTGCCGTGTGATGAGCAGAAAAAAAGATGAAAAAAAGGAAGACAAATTTGACACAGCAGCCCCAAGGTCAGCCCGGTGCCCCACTCTGTTAATCAGCCAATGGAAATTGCCATTTTAATCACAGGTTCTTTATTACAGTCACAAGAGGAGCATATCAAAGCCATTATGTACTTTCTGAGTCATTTATCAAAGGAACAAGGAAGGGGGGGGGAGCGCTTTCAAAATCATGAAAACATTTTGGCGATAATGTTGTAATGGCATCAGCCTGTGAGGTCAGGAAAACAGCTTCGATGGCTGGAATGTCAAATATTCAAAATGAAATTAGAAGCAAAATAAGATAGTTGGATGTTTGATCACTGTGATTGTGTTTGACTCAAATATGCTTTAATTGTGTCCGTTTTGTGTACACTGGCCTCTTGGCATCCATCTGCTTTCAGAGCGGCTCAGCGGTGCGTACGCGCGCGTGTGTGTGTGTGTGGCACATCAGTCCTGGGTCACAATCAGTATCATTTATGCCAAAATACCATTTACTGTGTTTTTTCCTTCCAAGCTTTGCAGTGTTGTCTGAGGAAAACAGGTCAGATAATGCAGCTAAGAGCAGTAATATCTCACAAATGTCAGGTCTGGAAGTTTGGAAAAGTCTGGCACTTGTTTCTAGTCTTGGGATTATTCAGAAAATGGCTTTTCGAAAAATGATGAACATTCTGAAAAAAAGCACATAATTCTTTAGATACTAAGATTCTAAATCCGCTAACCTGAGATGTTCTGCTATTCTTAGCACTAATCAGACCTGTCATTACACTTACGTCTTTTTCATTTTGTTTAGTTTGTTATAGATTTTATTTTTTATATCGGTAAAGATGTATTTTCATCCCTTTATATCCACCACATTCATGACCTCCTCACACAAGTTACACAATTGAGAAAGAAAGAAAAAAAAAAAACATGGTAGGTAATAAAAAATAAATAAATTATGTACACCAATAAAGAAAAACATCTATAAAATTTTATGAAATATTCAGTCCACAAAAGTAAATAAAAAATACAATTATAGATATGTTAAATACTATAGTACATATAAATTTTAAGTGAAATTAAATGTTAATTCAGGTCACAGAGTATGAGGAGTTCCTGAAGAAGCGTGACTCTGAGATTAGACTTCTGAAACAGCAGCTGGACGAGCTCCAGGACGAGGCGCAGAAGAGCAGGAACTCGCCCCAGCGTTCTGCGCTGGACGTCTTCAAACAGAAATACACCGCTGCCATGGAGAAGGCCCAACAACTGCAGGTCCGGATCCAGAAAGCGGAGGAAGAGGCAGAGCTTTCTCAGAAACAGGTACGGTGTGTGTGTATAGTAAACAGATAATGTGGCTTTTGTTTGTAACAGTAGAGACAGGCTGCACGATTCAAGTTGTCAAAAGTTTGGACACACCTTCTAATTCAATGGTTTTTCTTTAGATTTATTACTTAAAATATACTTCATGGCTTAAGGTAATGATGTTCTGTCATTTCTTTTTACTTAGTTGAGCGGGTCTTGACATAATATGGATTAATACAGTTGTGGATAGGGCTATTTACTGTATTTTTATTATTTACTAGTTACTTTTGTTGTCAAACGCATTAAGAAAATCCACTAATGAATGAGGCACATCTGTTCATTAAACAGCATTCCAGGTGACTACCTCATGAAGCTGGTTATGATAATACAGATATTGTGCAAAGCTGTCATCAAGGTAAATACTGGCTACTTTCAAGAATTTAAAATAGGAAACACATTTTGTTTGTTTAAAAAAAACAACAAAACCCACCACATAATTCCATGTGTTACTTCATAGTTTTGATGTCTTCAGTATTGTTCTGGAAACAGTCAAAATAAAGAAACATCTCTGAATGAGTAGGGGTGTACTAACTTTTGACTTTTACTATAGTTAAAGGATGTTGTTTTTTTTTTTTACATATGAGGCACTTCACCACAAAATAAGTCCAGTGTTGCATAAGTTCATTTTCAAGATAGATACAGCAAGATAAAGCATCAGAGAATAATCCTTCTAGCATTTTTTACATTTTGCAGTCAACACATTCCTTAATCATGTGTAATGTATGCATTACTTTCAGTTTACAAATCAAACTGATTTTCTGAAGATGAAAAACTTTAGCTCAATTCTCTGGATTGGCAACAGCAAATATAACATATTTTTAAAGATAATTGACTGTAGATTTAGAATATCCGATAAAACAACTTTTCAAAGAAATTTGTCAAAACCTGGGAGTCGTCCAAAGAAAATTAGATTGGGCTATAAACCATAGCAAGAGTAGAAATAAATGTTAATGAATAAATGAGAAAATCATAAATCATTGTAATAACGCTATGGACTTTAATGCCCCGCCTCCAAAACGTTGTTTTAAGGGACACACACCTCATTTAGGGGCCCTAAGAGCAGAGAATTGATGTACGAAGTAAAATTCAATCACTGATGTTAAAATGAAAATAAAATAAAAAAAAGTCATTTAAAAGAAAATAGCTTTTTTTCTACAGGGAAATATCATTCACATTATATTATATTATGTGTGTTTTAGTGTGTTAAGTCATATGTGCACGTCAGGTTGTTGAAGCCCGAGCAGAAGTTTGCAGTTTAAGAGCTGAGATGTCGAGTCTGGAGTCTTGCTACGAGCAGAAAGCGAGACAGGCAGAGCTCTCGGAGGAGGCGATGGAGCTCCTCATGGACGAGCTCCAGGCAGCGCTGGACACCCTGAGGAGCCGAGAGGAGAGAACCCTGCACCGTGACGCAGAGCTGGAGAAATTACGAGTCGGAATGGGCCGTCAGCAACAACAGGTCGGTTTACTGAAGGCGTTTTTCTGAGCTCAGGACTTTCCTCTGCTTTTAATATTTTCCTTACTGGTTATTCAGATCATCCTCACATTCACTTTAGCGTCTTTATCAGGTTCCATTAATATCAGTGAGCGAACTTATAGATTGTCTGAAAGGAAAGAAGGAAAAAAAAATACAACCCATACCCATTTTTTAACACCTTTTTGACGATCATCATGTCTGCAAACGAACCCTTTCTTTCAAGTGCACGAATTTAATTTGTACAAACATAACTGCCACGTCCAAGGTCAAGCTGGTGGAATTTAATTTTTAATGAAATAACATTTTATTTGTGTGTTTTCTGCGAGCTGTTTGAAGGATGACTGTATTTTATTCTTTATTACATTCAGTAATGAGTTGGATTCTCTAGCTGCTGTACCCGAGTGCCTCTCAGCTCCGTGTGTCCTTTCACTCGAGGGCCTTGTTTTTTTTAATCTTAGACTCTATTCACTTGGAGAGTTTTCATACCAGTGCTAATATTGATATATAAAAGCTTTTTGTGTTGTTTCAGATTCCTGACTTTTTATTAAAGTCGCTTATTATTCGGAAGTATTTTAGATGAAAGATAACTCATGAGCCATGTTGTTAATTCACTCACTTGGGTTGAGCTGATTGTACGCCTAAAATGAGTAACAGCACTGCTGACAGACTTTATCTATGTTTTTATTTATACTACGTTTGTCTCTGTAACCGAATATGAATGCATTACGCCAGAAGGTTCACTGGTCGAGGCTAGAGGTGTACACAGGGACTGGGATCCTGCTGGATGCTATTAAAAAGATTTTTTCTTTCGTATAGGTTAGCACAAGCAGTCAGGTATAAAGCTTGTGTTACAAACAAAGATCATGTTGGTTAACATAAACATGCACCACTACTTGATGCATTTACTGTGATTGTTCGCTCATCTTTAGTTACGTTCTGGTCTGCGAGATGGCGCTTTAAATTAGACTACTAGTTTGTTCTTATTTCAGGTAACAGAACTAGCTACATTTGTTAAAAAGGTATTGTGGGCAGATACAAGCAAAAATAACAACTGTGTGAGGAGGATTTAAAAAACCTGCAGTGATGGGGCTGAGGTTGAGAAACTGTCAGTGAGTCAGCATGGTGCCAGAAGTTTTGCTCCTTTCTGCAGTGGAAATAAGCCTTCAGTTATCCTAACAATCTTTCATCAAGCTCTAGGAAATGATTTATTTGTAAATGTCTGTGCACTTGACACTTTAGGGTGTTTTGTGTGCTCTGGGAACACACTTTGTACCTTAGGGGTGTTGACCACGTGTACACAAGTATGGAGAAAATTTTACCCTGGTTTGGTGTCACAGGTTGTTCGATCGGATTAACAATATTACCTGTTTATTTCTTTAGTCATGGTCTGGACATGCCCTCCTGAGCTAGATGAATAATTAAAAGTTTTCTGTTCAATATAGTAATCAGGGTGCTTTTGCAAGGCAGCTGGGTCTGTAACAATTCCCGTCGTTCATTCTGCCTTTAGACCCAAGATTCATTTAACAAAACGTGCCGAGTCAATGCGATTGACTCCAATTACGGAATGAATGGGTGATCGGCGGCCCGACTGAGAATGGAGGTGTGGAGTGATGACAGTGGAAAGAACCACCCATTCATTAGCACCTAAGGTGAAATAATAGGCTCTCATTCACCCAGCAGTAGACATGTGTTCTGGTGTGAGAACAAGGCCCCAGTGGGCCATTTTCTTTTTCTTTGCCTTTTTTTTTTTTTTTGTCGTTGTTGTTGTCGTCAGGTCTCATCAGTAGCCATTGGCACACAGTCAAGGTTTTGAATAACAGCCAGATTAAGAGGCTTGAATTAACGTGATCATGCATAGACAAGTTCAATAATGAGCCACATGATTACACACACAGAAGGGTAATTAAGGTAATTAGATAATAATGGATATAGACGCAAATTCCAGATTGACAGAAGTGGACCTAGGGTGTAATTCCTATTTAGTATGCATTTGCTAAACATAGTGGCAGCACTTAAGGTTCTAAGAGGCAACAAGAGCCTTGTCCAATCACCTGTTGCTAGAACCTTAGCATCCTAGCCACCTAGGTGTGGTATAGTTTTGGAGTCTAAATCTAGTACTCTTTGGTTTGTCCCTCTTGGGAAAACAAGAGAGAGTTCCCTTTGAGAAGAACCTAAGCTAGAGCCTGTTAACCAAACCTAGAACCTAACCATCCGCGTCTATGTTGCCCATCATGGAGCTTGGTCTCTAGGTCTGCATCTGGACGTCACTCGATAGATGTGCAATAAAAAGTGAATTGTTTTCACTGCTAGCCTACAGCAGTTCTGGATTAAACTTATTAGTACTTACCGTTGGTTATCTTGGTCATGATGCTCCTCCATTGCTGGTACCCCTCAGCTTGAGAAGGAGGTGGCTCTGGTGAAAAGTGAACTGCAGAGCACGCTCTTGGCTCTCCAAACCAGGAGTGAAGAACTGCAGGAGCTCCACGAGGAGATGCGGAACGTGACTGAGGAGAAGAACCAGAAGGAAAAGGAAAACCAGGTCACAAGGAACGAGCTCAAGCAGCTGGGTCATCAACTTCAGGAGCTCCTCTCCTTCTTCGCAGAGACAGGTAAGATACTACAGTTTAGATGCTACCATCAGAGCAGCTGTTATAGAAAATAAATCAACACCTTCTGACCAATCAGAATCCAGAATTTACTATTGCAAAATCCCAGACCTGGGGTTCTGAGTGATCACTACATCACAGCCTGACTGGCATGCCTCATTAGCAGCTTGCTAATAAAGTCACTCTGGCGCACACACTGACCTGATCTCACACACACACACACACTAACACACCCTGTCTGATACATTGCCTGTTACACTGTCCACCCCCTCACAGCAGTGTTGTAACAAGATAGTGGATGAATATTTTGTGACATTATTTAAATTTTCCCCACTTTTTCACCAAACAGAACTCTGCTTGGGTTTATAATACTAAAACACAGAAGTTGAAAACAGATGTTTGCCTAGCAGAGGACATATGTTCTCTATAGATTTCTGCATTAGTATGCAAAGAATGGAGGTCTTGCAGGCTTTTTAGTCTGCAATTGACCAGAGAGTAGAATGACTGACATTAAATACTTATTTATCTACCAAACTAGCAATGTTGATCTGAAAATGTTCACCCTGCAAAGGATTTCCCCACTTCCCATGGAGAAGAACGCTAATCTTAACCAGGCAAGCATCAGAATTCACACTACACCCCACTGAATCAGATGGGTAATTAGATAGATAGATAGCAATCCACCTGAGTTATTTATTATCATAATTAATATGAGAGCGCAAAATGAAATATTAAAACAATCCCCAAGGTTATCAACTTGATTTTATTAACCATAAACATTCAGGGCACGATGGTATGTTTCTTAGCGTTTGGGCTTATGTGGAACGACACAAAGCGTCTGAGAAAACAGAACGGAACCTTCTGGGTTTTCCAGTGGAAATGGGAATGCTACCAAAGTCCTACTTGAATAATTTGACCTTTTTGGCTAATCCCTGGTCTGCATCATCTCTCCATGTTTGGTTCTCTTGGTACCCTGGCAAAGAAGGGACCAAATTCACTACCTGTACAGGCTCACCTGAAAATGGAAATCCTGACAAAATAATGGGATTTGTACCAGTGGAAAGATGCTGAAGTTGTGGAACGTCACTGAGCTCCAACGGAAGAAGATCTTGATCGTCCTATAAATATTCTGCATCAGTTGATTGCATCAACGCGCGGAGGATTGCAGTCACTCCCGGCCGACACGCCTGTTAGTTTGGAAAGTGCCGTGTGAGCTAGTAAGGTTCGATTGGAATATGTTTACTGTTATCCTGGTTGTATTGAGAGCAGAGGTTACTTAAGGGCATGTCAGGTTTAGGATGCACCATGTTTCACCCTGCTGTGCATCTAGCTTTGTGTGTTTGGTTTAGTTGAAGCTGACATGCCCCCGCTTGGCTGTACATGTTCAGTACACATGCACAGGAACTGCAGCTCACCTTAATGATGGTTGTGTGTGTGCGCGCGCGAGGGGTAATGATGCGGTGCTGTGCTGCCTGGCTTGGCTGTCTGTAGAGAACTCCTCATTTGCAGTCTGGGAGGCCTTTGTTGTTCATGCGCACAGTGTTGTTACGCAGCCTGGAATGTCTCATTAAGAATTAACGTGGCCATCCTTAGCAGGCGACAGGCAGAGATCACCCTGCGACACACACACACACACACACACACACACAGAGCCCTCCAGCCTGAGCGCTTTAATTATCAGGAGTTATCTGTCCCCCTCCCCTGCCTTTGTCCTCACCGTGCCGGTTATGATCTGATTCTGAAGCATGCCGAGCTTCCGCGGCCTCACCTGGCACTCTCGCCTCCTCATTACCTTCCAGCTCCCACACTTGGCTAAACATGCCAGCTGCTTGGGTGCTAGCTTTGGGAGATTTTTTCAAAATGGTTCGGTTTTTAAAAGATGCACAAGGACAACAACCTTTTCCCCACCTCCTCCCCAAAAGTCTTTCCTGGGATGAGACCCTGAGGTTGCCTGGGAAGGCATCATATCCAAGCTTTTCCAAAAGATGGGCTTAGTGTCTTCATTCCCCTGGTGTCAAGGCAACAGTTTCACTGATGCACATCTTTCCATCCTTCCTTTCCTTCCATAACATTAAAGTCTCCTCGACAGCAGCGCCGCATATTGATTTCCAAGGGTGCTTAAAATGTAAAAAGGTATCCGTGGGGTTTGATTGGAATTGGTGTTGACCATGCATAAGTGATGGATTTCATTTGAAAATCCTTTTTTTTTTTTTTTTTTTTTGAGGTGGGGGAAAAAACACGAAGGAGAAAATGGAAGGTGCAGAGAACCACGAGAGTTCAAGTGGCTGATTGAACTGTATGAAGACAGACGGACTAAAAACGAGTGCGACCTGTCGAGGAACCCTTGCAGGCTTCAACAACGGGGGGTTAAGAGACCGTCTCATACTTCAGCCACTCAGCCGAGCCCTTGGCATGGATGAATGGAGTGCTTAAGAGAACAGGGCTCCTCGCCATGCTTTGTGTTTCCCCCTTATACACTTCTGCCTCAACGTCACCGTTGTCCTACGGTAAATCGATGAAGGACAGAGCTACTCGCTTCTGCGCAGGGTTGTCCACTTTGAGCTGTTATTATTTCTCTTCTGCTCTCTACATCTTTTTTCCAAGACCTATGTGGCCTGTTGTACACAATTCTCTCGTTTTATCATTCTCTGCTGCATATGATTTGGCCTCGGTGACTTGCACTGTGGCTGCTCAAGGTGTTTATTTTGTGCCATTACATGCAGCTCTGTGATTAAACAACAGCAACAAAAAAAAGACGAGGAGGAATAATACATTATGCGCTGGAACATAACTTAATGCAGCAGCTCCGTGTCTATCTCTGCAGAGGAGCACCGAGCACTGATTGGCTGGCAGTGACATGATTTACGAGGCCAGGGTTGCAGAGGTTGCCATGGATAGAACCTTCTGGAAAATGATACATCGCAAAATAATTGAAGAATCTTTAGCGCTAGTGTAAAAATGTTTAAATGCAAATGCTGTTAATGCGGAGAAAAGTGAAAAACGGCAGCCCCGGTGCTGAATACTCAAAATCCCGGACAGGAGACACACCCCACTGTCAAACGCATGCATTTTTTAAAATGTATTTATTTATATTTTTTTAGTTTAAATGCACAGCTTTTCTTAGCGCTCAGATGTGAATGATCGTGCAATTCTTAAAACAAAACCAAAAAGGAACCCTGCATCTTTTTCCTGAATAACAAATGTCTCTTTGTGCTCATACAGAGTAATACAGTAGGCCATAAATTTTCATTCCTTTTGCTCCGAAATGCCGCCCTTTGAGCGAGCAGTGACATCCTATCCCTTTCACTGAGGTATACATTTTAAAGATGATGGAATTATCAGTGAGATCTCCCCGCCTGAAAACCCGGGAGTGGACCCGAGGAAACTCTTTTCCAATACAACTAGATTACTGCAGATAATTGTGTTACACGGAGTATTGATCGAAAAATTGTTGTACTCAGGAAACATCTAAACACACAATTTCTGGGCTCCCTTTATTGCTATCTACCCTGCAGTGCACCTCCTTTTTTTATTTTTACTTTTTTTTTTTTGGAGATGCTGAATGAAAAAGATATGAATTCTATTATTATGAAGTATCATCATAAAAGAAAATCTCAGGTTGGAACATCAGAGAAATTACTTCTTTACAAGAATCTATTGATCACTTTATATCAAAGGAGTATGTTTGACATAAGATTACCTGCCAGTTTGAACATTAGGTACACTGTGTTATAGCCCGGGGCAGTTGTAAGTCTGCCAAAGGGATTGTAAATAAGGCAGCAGCTGCGAGCGCCTCTGGCTTAGAATCAAGTCGAGCTCAAAACCGAGGCTCGAGATGATTCAGATTTTAATAAATCCCACTTTTTTTTTTTTACGATGATGACATCTATAGGATAGTGGTCACATGCTATAGGAACACGGCCACTCAAAACCTTCTGCATGCACACATTTCACTTTTTCTGCCTTAAAAATCCAGATTTAAACATACTTCCCTCTTTCCTCCTCCCCCTCCCTTCACTCCAGCTTTGGCAGCCTCCAGCTTTTACACTGCACCGAAAAGACATTATTCCATCACTTCCAGCACTGTAAACTCAACCTTACCTGTGTGAAGCAAAACTAAATAACTAAAAATAAACAAATCATATGCCCTGGCAACGATTAATTGCTCTCCACCAACTCTCAACTCTCTCCCAGGATGGCCAGTGTTAACGGGGTTATATTGGATTGATGCCTTGGATGTGATCTTTATTTTAATTTATTTATTTTCTTAGCCAAAGACGAATTTTAAGCACCTATCTACCTAGTGTTATTGATTTATTTAGATGTATAACAACATTTTTTTTTTACCTTGAGGTTCTGTAATCTAGCTGAGTTGGGCCTGCGTTCAGGCTTTGTGTGTACACGTTGTTAAATATTTAGAGATTTCGGTTGCCTCTTCAATTTCCTGCGGCCCCAATTTAAACAGTTTGGGCCCTGCAATGCCATAAATTAATCATGTTTGACCATGGATTTTTAGCATTCACTTTTAAGCAGCAGTACTCCCTACCAGCCATATATAACACGCTATTTAGAAGAGACTGAAAGCCCTTAAAGCTCTGCTGCGCTGGATCCATTACACTCAGCAGCTCAAACTAAGGGGAGCTCTACTTACAAAAATAACACAATCATCTCTGCATTCAATAATCCATAGTCTGAGACTCGGTTCTGACTGGAGTCTGTGTTTTATTAGATCTGTTTCAAAAAAAAAATTATCCCTCACTTTATATCAAATGTAAAGGTACAATGCTGCTTCAATGTGTTGGCTGAAAGTAGGTGTTTTAAACACACACTCGATACATTCACTATAGGAAAGCCAGAATAGTGCTTTTTTTCATGATGTATGTACAAAAGAGAAAAGAAATCTCAGAATTCTCCAGCATTTGAGTTCAGGTTCAAAGTAAAGAGTGCCATCTATTGTTGGAGAATGGAATTTATTCCTGCTTTGTGGCTGGCACAACAAAAGAATTGGGCTTGAAAATGTATGAGCATGGACAAATATAAATCTTAATAATATAGAATTTTTGCAAAACAGCATTTTGGTGAAGGAAAATGTTTTCATTGGGGCACAAGGATATCATTTCTAGAGTTTGTCCTGAAATATATTGCGGCTGGCTCGGTGTGGGTTTTACAGCACTGGCAAATAAAAGTAAAATACAAGATAAAAATTTCTGTGTGAACTTGAACTTGGTTCGATTTCTTATTATAAGATTGTGTCTTATTGTATGCCTTAGAATAGCATAGAAATTACAGTTCACACATGGATCTAAGTGAATATGAATTTCCATTATCTAATCATGTTTAGCATGTACAGTATTTATATTTTAAATACAAAGTTGTGAGTGTAATCAGACAACAACTATTTAAGCCTGAATTTGACAGACCTTAAGGCCTCTTTTTTCCTCTCTCCCTCCACTCCTCTTTTTTCTTCTCTCTAGCTGATACCCTACTTGAGCAGAAAGACTGTGCTGTTTTCTTAGCATCGTTTCTCAAGACGTCAGAACAGCAGCTGAGCCATAGTCCTGAAGAGAAAGAGGACATCTGTCAACTCACCCAACTACAGTAAGATACAGTAACACTGCAAAACTCCCAACTCTCCTGGCTAACACCACAAACCCACTGACTTGCACAGCCACAGTAAGATACACTAACGCTGTACAACCACCGACTCGCACAGCTACAGTAAGATACACTAACACAATAAAACCACC
>JAQQZR010000019.1:14803249-14825277 GCA_030068235.1 Notoglanidium macrostoma
ATCTCTGCACAGACGTACATAGCTATCTGCCAGGACTTCTCTACGTGACCACATCACGCATCAGTGCAACAATGCGTCCATTTGTTTAGATACGAGCTAGCATGCGCGGTGTGAAAAGTGGACCGCTACTTCTATTAATGTTGAAAAGATTTCTGTTATCTGAACATTTGACCACTTTTCATTACCATATTGGAAACGACACGGGGAATCGATATGGACTGGAACCAGTAAGCAGAATCTGAATCAATAAAATTGCGTGGATACCCAGCCCTACAGGTGAGAGGTGCTGGGAGATCGTCCTTCATTGCTGCAACGTACGCGAGAACAGGAAGTAAGTTGTTGCTCAGAGCTTTCACAACATTGATTCGAACCATAAACCATGACATGACGTTCAATTAAACGCTGTAATCGTTGGCAAATCGCTGCGCGTAATAAGCGGAATAACCCACTCCAGATTGATGGATGATAATGCGGTTTGACGTTTGATAGCCGCATTACGCGATCTTGGCGAGCATATGATCTGTCGTCTCCTATTCCTAACATCTAGTTTTGAATATTTGATATAAAACGCTACACCAGAGTGTTCGAGGTGGCACCGAGCTGATACGCGGGACTGATATCAGAACGATACACCGAGGAATCAGCATTGGAAAAGAAAAAGTGGTCTACACTGTGTTTTCCTCTCAATAAGGAAAACATTCCTCTGAAGTTATTCATAATCGGACACGCCATCATAATGATTCATTCACGTTATGGAGGCGTCCTCGTATTTTCTTACCGATTGCAGTCACACAAGAAAGTCTAAATACTATTTATTTACTAAAACACAATGCTCTGCTGTCCGAGTTGAAATCCGTGCAAAGAAACACGTCACGTTTCACTACAGCGGCACGTTTTATGAGAAGCGGAGCTCGTCACTGTTCGCTTACTTTACGTACTTTACATTACGGCTGAATTTGGAAACCTGATATACAGGGATGTTCTGGCTCCGACACGCCATCTAGTGGATGTCACATAATCCTCCAGATGTATATAAAGTGTACAGGTAAGTGTGTGAACACTGCCAGTACATGTGAATTCATGTGTTAAGTATAAACCAGACCTTAGTCTTAGATTAGAGCATCTGCCTAACGTGCCCTATGGCAGTATTTTATATTAAAATGACAGCTTGTTGGAATGAGCTCAATATCATCGTACACCTGCACGACTGTAGAGAATTAATCAACTATCCCGAATTCAGCAGCACTGTGGTGTTTAATTCAACTCTAACCGCTAGAAATTCAGACTGGTGTATTTCAAATTGATGATTTGATCTAGCAGATTAGGGAGAGCTTCAGACAAGCTGATCGGATGAATCGGGGACGGGGGGTCGAGTGAAGCCCGTCCTGCATGGACACACAGTGAAGATTAGAGCACACAGAGGCCAAGTGTGGAAATAAGGAAGCATTCCCGTCATGGGTCATGGTGATAATTAACCGACACCTGCAAACGGACTCGTCCCTTAATCAAAAGCATGAATCGTCACTGATATGGATTCAAACTGAAGTCATTGACATCGTGACTGCCCAGTCAGGAAGGAAAAGATGACGGAGGAAAAAATATTTCAAGGTAATTTTCAGCCACCTCCCCACCCAGTTATTCACACTCTCAATAATAATGGAATGTCTTACTTCATTTTGGTGTAATGGTGAGAAAATGAGCGTGGCAGCGGAGGCTAAATTGCCCCTGTCTAATCTGCATAGATTGCTGGGCTGGAATAAAGTCAGACAGGATTTCATTTCTAATTTCTTCACTCGCTGCTCATAAAAAGCTATAATTCACGTCCTTTTGTAAATGAAGCGAGTTCGATTGAATGCTTTTTGGACAAACAATATCACGCCATTGCTGTGCTGCGATCCCTCGATCGGGAATTTTTCATCATCGTACGTGGAAGCTGCTACAATTCATTAAGGCTAGAATTCAATTTGAAACCGTGCACGGACTATGACGCCGTATCTGTGTGCTAGATAAATACTGACGTTTTAGCGATTAAAAAAAGAGAGACATGTATCTTATTAAAGCTCTACTTGCTAATTGAACGCTGAGCCTGCTTGAGATTTTTCTTTTTAACAATATCGCTTTATTACGTCTCAGATAAATATGTTTGGGAATTTCTTTAGCCCTTTTTTCCCCTCTTTGAGATTGAGAGAAAATACATTCCACTCTCCGCACATCCATCTCGCTCATTCAGGCTGATGGAAAATTAGACCGAGTGTGATTAGTTAGGCGGAGGCTTTTAAAAGAGCCGGGTTAATATTTGAGAACGTCATTAGCCTCTTCATAATTAAATGATGACCGTGATCCTCTTAAGCTGACGAACATTAGAGTGTCTTCCAGAATGCAGAGTTAATTAGAAATGCGACGAGACCAGACGTCTGGTACGACACAGAGGATCTCTGATGGCCAGTGGGCTAAAGTAAATTGCAAATATTTGAAGGACGAGTAATACCATGGCCTCTTTAATGGCGAGACTGAGAAAATCGTACAAAGCCTTTTTTAAATAAATGCTTAGCGTGAAAGATGAGAATGAATCCACCTTTATATATGTGGAAGTAGATATACTTGATTAGGGCACTGGTAGCTTAGTGGGTATGGTCTCCGTAGTCAACAGATGGGTATAAGTTCAGACTGAAATCAGAAAGATACCCAGAGGTGCCTTCAGAGGAGCAAACATTTTCTCCATTCTCAGCGAACAAACATGGACGCTGGACTAAGGCAGATGTGCCCATATAGGAGTTTTCCCCGAACATACAGTATATGCAAGTGCTTGATTTTTATTAAGTCTTTTTACAATAATTCAAGTGGTTAACTCGTCTAACTGTCTGTGTGGACACACACATCTGAGCTTTCATATGCAGTCCTAAATCCGATATATATTCTATTCGTGGTCATGTGACATGAATGAGAACGGTCACATGGGAATTCATGTGGCTTTTTGCCTCAATGCGCGCTGAGCGTGTCATCAGCCAGCCCAGTGGTCTATTGATTTGTGCTACCTATCAGGATATGCTACTTAGCGGTTACATGTTAGGTTTAAGGTTAAGATTTAAGTCTTAAGGGTTAAGGTCGGGGTTAGGTTAAGGGCCACAGCTAAGACCGAGTTTATTTTTTTTGCCTTCGGTAGAATCTATTCATGCTACCGTAGCATTTTTCGACATGGCAGCACAAATCATCAGAAGAGCAGCGGCGCAGCGGCGGAGAGCTACAGCTGACCTCCTCCAGAGCAAAATGCCAGGCATACATTAGCCACTAGCATCCATTCTGTAATTTTAATGCCGAGAGTCGTTGTTTTTCATTGTTGGAGATGCAGATGAGTGCATGCATGTGCATATACGCCGTTTTGGAGGACAGACGTGTTCGTGTTAAAGTTAGATACAGGTCACTTGTAATTATGAAAGTGAACCACCAAGATCTGAGCAGAAACATGGACTTGCGCAATTTGAACGTAGCCTAAGAGGTACCATGTGTTTAGTGAAAGATCCTTAATTGTCTACAATTTGAAATGGATGCTCACCCGACACCGTAATTTGACTTGTTGCATTATTGCTTGAGCAAAGATGGAGGTAATTGCAGCGAACGTGTTAGCCGTCATGAGTGTCGTAAATTTCTTTCCAGTTCAGCTGCTTCTTTGTGGTACCTTTGAAAATGGGTTGCCATATCTGATGTGTTTCCAGATGTAAAAGCTGATGACGTTGGTAGTTTTAAGAGACAGATTAGAACTATAAACACACAGAAATGACTGAAATACACTTCAGGATCACAAATCTCAGATGGGAAATAAAAGCAGGTCTAGTTACAGGGGTTTAACCGTGGAGTTTGTATGACATCACTACAATGAAGCGCTGCAGGTGAAATGCCAATGGCAAATCTTAAAGCAGCATATTGCTCGACATGCGGGTGTTATAGTTATTTGTTGAAGGAAAAGGGTTTTTCCCCCAATGCAGCACCTTTTAACGAACAAAGAGACGTATAGTGAACTGTCAGTGTTTAAAGTCACTCTGTACTTAAGCATATAGTAGGTCTGAATAGGCAATTAAGTGAACGGGTCACATTGCCTGCAAAGGCGCTCGAGAACTGCTGCCAAGCCGTGGTTTTCAAAGCACCGGGCTCAGGAGGGAACAGCATAGAGGAACAATCAGAAAGAAAGACACTGTGAGCGCAATGCTTTAAAGATACAGAAGCCGTCGGTCACTCGTGCCTCGGCTTTGGAAATGCAAATGCGCTGCGGAATCCTCGTCGCGGGTTTCGTTTTAGGCCGTGATATAACGGTGTACATTTTTTTTTTTGCACCGAATGCCTAATATAAGGGATTAGAAAAGCTCGTTTAGCATCAATGTTTTATTAGAAACTGAGTCCAAGTCAACAACTTACTAATTCAAGGCTTGTAACGGCAAGTTCACTAGGACCAGCGGACAGAATGAACTACGTATGTGCTTCGTGAGCATGGTTCAGTGAAGGTAAGGAATTCATTAAGGGAATGAGGGTTAACAAGAGAATTTGAGAAGCACAGCATCGACTCTCGGGAATTTCCTGGCAAACATCACTTGCCTCCATGGACCGCCGAAGAAAGGTCTACCTCCAACATGTGCGAGGCAGCTTTGTGAAAACCGTGCTTCATAATGGACCCATGTGTGAAAGAGCATTCTAAAGTGTGAGGCAGAGTGGAGGAAAGAGCAACAAGGACATGAAGAATTGTTAGTGGTGCTACTGAAGTACTATAACGCATACTCATGTGTTTCCATGTGTATGCACCGAGGCTGAATAGAGTCAACAGCGAATACATCTGTTAAAGGCCTAGTGCTTAACACCAAACCAAAACATGTGCTTGACAGCTTTCTGGCAGCCACGGTTCATAAAGACGCAGCATTCCGACAGATCCTGGTCACCGGGGAGTGTTGAGCTGGCATCAAGCGATCATTTGCTGTTGCCGACTCATGATACACAACATGTCTGAAAACGACTGCCGTCTCAATTACATACTAAACCTTTTCAAAAGAGCTCTGTTGATGATGTGTGTCCCATGTGGCATCTATCGTTCGCCTTGCTCATGGTCCCTACATGACGGTTCCAGATACTACTTCAACATCAGACCATTACAGTCAATGGCCTAAATGTACCCACTTCAGATGATAAGCTAATCTAATCCTGATCTGTTTGCCACAACTCATCCCTCATGACACCGGGTCTCAGAGCTGAGGTCTGAGCTGAAATGCCCACATCCCCTTCCCATTCATCCACAACCATTTTATCCTGATCAGCTTTTCTCGGATCTCGCACCTCACACACTTTCACACCTGGGGCAATTTAGTCGCCAATCTAAACATACTGGCATGTTTTTGGAGGTGAGAGGAAACCGGAGGTAAGCTCCACAATGTGGAATTCAGCCCCCTCAATGCCCCTCCCTTACCCCTTCCTTTCCAAGCGTGTACTAGAGCGTACAGCGGCCCTCACGTGCCCATAGTGTACTTCCAAGTACTTACATCGACACTTTTTCCATGATAAAGGATAAGTACGGTCCTCAAAATTTGGGTTCTGAAACTTGTTAGCCAGCACCAGCAAACACCGATTCCTCTTCTTCTTCTTCGTTGTCATCCTTTCTTCTTCCTTGTCGTCCTTCCGGATTCATGCTGCCGCTTGTAAAAACATGACACGTGGAAGGTGCTCTCTGGGGGTTTGTCTGCTCTGGGCTACTGTAGCGGCGCAACATGGCGGCTCTGTAGAGCTGTACCCGCTCCCTATGTAGATATGAAGGGCTCATTCTAAGCTTACGAAAACTCAGTGATTTATAATTACAGGTAATTATACACTAATGAACACATACTTATGAATATTATATTCCATTTCTGCTAATCCCCCTAAATCCTACATACCGGACCTTCAAAACCAAAATCCAAGTCTGTATCCATACGGCATCGTAACCACAAAGTTATGCTAAATAGACTTTCTCACAAAGAAATCAGATCTCTTAAAGGATAAACGATACAGATTTAGAGCTTCAATTGTGGACACCTTTGATATAAGACTTCATAAGGCGATGCAAGAACCTCAGAAGAAAGTGTGCTACAAAATATGTTTAAATTAGCAGAAATTCAAACAACTGTCTTTAGACATCTTTTACAGGAAAGGTTGGAGTAACTTTTTTTTTTCTTGGTACAGGGAAACGTGATGGAATTCTTGTCCATGGTAATTATGCATGTAACTGATGCAATAAGCCAGTAGTGGGTTACTGGCATGGCAGATTGCTAACAGAATGCTTGTGTGTGTATTTTTGCAGCTGAGCAGCATGAGTGAGGAGAATAAGAAGAACAGGAAGCTGCTGGAGGAGGAGAGGAAAAGGTGCTCACATCTGGAACTGTTGCTGGGCTTGAAGGTCAAGCAGAGCTTGGTCCCTCTTCTTTCCCTTCCATCCCTGGAGCCCTCAGACCCGGAGCTTGACGGGATTGAGTCAGTTTGAGAGCGGTTCTCGGAGCAGCTCAGGGGAACATGTGAGAAGAGATCAAAGTCTGCTTTACAGTAGTGTCAAGAGTCTGGTACTCTTCATCATTACTAATCACGTTACCAAGAACCCACAGCTTTCACACAGATAGGTCATACACATGGCAGACACTGCAAATGACCAATCAAGACTTTTCCTCTAGCCCACTGGCAAACGTGCAAGGGTCATACACTTACGTTCCACTGACTACTCCGAACAAAAGCTCATTGTTGCTTAAAAGCCAGCTGGAAATGTTCAAACACAGAAATGCAAATAGGTGGCTGGGTTGTAACTGTCAATATGCCGATAGTCGCGCAGGCTAACGTGTTTAACTCTGAAGTGGATAAACAGAACTTTAAATTATGTCATACAAAGAGGAACAAAAACATGGCCTCCATAAAAGCTCATCTTTTGATTGTTCTGTCCAAGTTGGCCAACTAATATTATTTACCATCTCAGGACAGTTAACTGCACCTCCAGTGTTAACGTTTAAACCAAATTACATGTCTGTAAGTTGATCCATCTAAAGGCAATACGACTAGAATCTCATTTAAAAGTAATGAATGTTCATTTAGTTACTACTGAACTAACGTCATGTGCTGAACTGTTTGAGAATGTCTTCCTGAGTTTCTGAGTAGGAATTTTAAGTTGTTGCCACATTGTTGTTGGTTTTTCAAAGTCAGAGACTGGAATTTCAGAGTTACGAGCTTTAATCAGATGGATTGTGGGCGGAGCCTCTGAGCCTGAGCGCTACATTCATCCAAGCGATTGACATGATTTCAGAAGCGGCACCATTTAAATTTTATGCAAATTAGGTATGATGCATTAAGGTGACGAATCAAAATGATTGGCTCCAATGATTGCTCAGGCCAGAATTGCTGTGCATAGTCTGATATTTTTTCAGTTCCTCACTCAACTTTGGTTCCCATCTGCAATTAGTTCTCCATTTTGTTTTTGATGCACAAAAATGGACGAAAACCCGTGACTATAACTAGGGCTGGATAATGTCTCAATAAATCATCATATCACGATATATGACCATTCATTTCAAGTGTATATCAGGAGAATCACGATTTAGCAAAAACATCAAATCCTGTATACTTAAAAACAGTCTGCATGTGTCGTCATGTTCTTTTGTCTCTGAACATTATTTTCAAGCACGATATATACATCATAACACATATCGTGAAAATGTCCGGAAATATCGCAATATAATTTTTCTGTCATGTCACTCAGCCCAAATTATACCTATGATTTCAGTTCATCCTGTCATTGACGACCTCTTATAAAATGTGCATAGAGATGCTATGAAAAAATAAAGCTTGGAAGGAAGTACAGAGATTGTTGTTGCGTCCGGTGAGTGCACGTCGGTAATAGCTAGCTCGCTTCGCTAATCTAGTACGAAGCCTAGCACGTAAATCAAACAACCGATTAGCGAGTTATTTAATTTGTGTTTACCACATTAGCAAGTCTACAGGCACAGTGCAGACGCGACACGAGCGACTTGTCACTTGGCAGCGTGAACGTAAAGGGAGTCTAGCATTAAAGTGACGCCAGAACCTGGTCCCGTCCTACACCAGAGTCTGCTCGTGCACCTGAAGTGCCGCAGAACGGCGCGGGTCTGTGAAGGTGTCACATCACCGTGTGTTTCATCACCAGGAAATAGTAAATCTCCTGTTGTGATCAGTTCTCTGCTCTCAGCTCTCTCTCACACACACACACACACACCCCAAATAAATAAAGTAAGCCCGGACAGAATATATACAACTTAGAAAAATGTCCTTGAACTTTCTGCTGAGTGTTCCATCACGCTGTCGTTGATTTATAATGACATGCTGCGCTCACGCAGACATGCCGTGTTACTCTTTCTTTTTTTTTTTGCCTGGAAATCCAGAGCAAGGGAATCATTTCTAATTCATGAGTTAGCGGTCAGTAAGGTGTGTTTTCCACCCCTGTTTGGGTGTTTATTTGTGCGCGAGTGTGTGAGAGTAGTGAGGGGCCCAGGGCCGTATATTTTACACCGAAAATGAGCTCTCATCTGTGCGCAGTGATTGTGCTCATAAATAAGTGAGGGGATGAATCACCTGCTGTCTGTGCCGTGCATGTTGATAATGCATTGTTATTCTGGCTCCATTTGTACAGCGCTGCCAGTCGCTCTGCGCTCCCCAGACTTCACTTAACACCCTCGCTCGTCTCCAAGAGAATCCCTCTAACAGACATGTTGACTTCGGTGGATATGGTCATTTTTTCACTCTCTTGTTTTTTTTTACCATGAGAATTTAGCATGTAAAAATGTGGACAGTGACTTATGACATGGGTACACGAACATATCTGTGCTCCTAGGGATGGGTGATATGATGATATAATATCGATATTGTTATAAATTACATCACAAAAGGCGTTTCTATGGTATTGTAATATCTTTTTATTGATCGATTGATTTCATAATTACAAACCGAATGAAAACCGCTGATTTGAGCTTAATTTTTTTTGAACTGTGAGCTTGTAACGTTCCGTATTTTTCCAGGATACCAGGAATACTAAGCATGGACGAGGAGTACCGCAGCCATTTAATTGATCCCATGCGATCATGACCGAATTATCACTTTTTAAGTGATAGACATCATCTGACAGACATCATTCTCAAAATAGATAAATAAAATGAACAACAACGCATACTAGGTAGAATTGCTTTTCTATAGAACAGTAAAGGCACAGCAGCCTTCAATAATGTCTAGCTTTAGCTTTTTTTTTCTCTTGTAAATGCTCTGGAAATTTCCCAGGACAGGGTTATGCGTGAACTCTGACGTGAAATGATGGAAAAATTTGACCTGCATCTGGCAACTTTCTATTTGTTTTTTCCCCCAAAATAAACTATTACAACTAAAAAAAGCTGTTACAGATTTTACAAAATATAAATCATTCCCATATTCATGTTCAGGTTGAACACAATTTGCAAGGTTCAGACAGAGTAGAATTCCTGCTAGGAGTGAGCAAAAGCCAGAACATCACCAGGTAAGATGATGCTAGACCTGCAACTTTGCTCTAAATGAAGATGCTGAAGAACAAGTATTATATTATTAGTATAACAAGAACAAGTAAGAACAAGTATGAAGAAAATGCTGAAGAACAAGTATTATGCGCCAGAACATCAGCGGTCTATAAAGCAGGTCGTTAATTAGACGTTGTCAAATAAACGTCTGTAATAAATGTGACGTCTGTTGAGTGGGGATGGCTCGGTGCATCACAGACGTCATGTAATGCATTTCCAGAATTTTTGTCATGGAGGAACACACTAGAGTTAGAAAAGTTCTAGGAAAGGCCTGGGAAATCCTTCTAACATTCCCATCCAGTACAATGGAAAAATCCAGAAAGTTCCGTTTAGTCATCCGATTTAAATCTTTTCTGACTGGACCAAGTGGTGTGAAGCTTAAAGATGAAGCAGACGTTGACGTTTCTCCGCTATTGGGAATAATGTTAACTGAACACCTCCACAGATCTCCTGCTACTCCCACGTCTTACGGAATGTTATGTGATGGGAAATGGAAGCAGTACTTGAGCAGGGTTCAGATGTTTCTGTACTCGGATTGTATATGGAAAATGCTAAAAAGCGTCAGTGTTTCCAGGGTCTTCTGCACATTTGAGTGTGAAAATGATTAAACAAACGAGTGATAATCAGTGGCGTGATGTTCTGTAGGAAAGTGGCGAGCGCGAGTAATCAGACGTGGCGTCTCTCCGCCGTAATGAGCTTTTCTTCCTTGGTAAAACAATCTGATTGTTCTCGCCTGCCATTTGATCCTCTCGATGAACTTCGTCTCCGCTTAGCGACTCGACTCCGGAGTTCACACATCTCTCTCCAACAATGAAGCCGTGTGTCTGAAATGCCAGCGAGGGGGGTGTTTTAATGCAACCAGGTTAAAACACACGGAGAAGGGAGAGCATGTGTGTTGGCTAAACATCTAGACCTCTAAGGCCGTGCTTTGAAATCACTCCTCTGCAGAGAAAGAGGGTCTGTTTCGCTGTGTTAATGAGAGAATGTTAGTAGATGCACAAGTCAAAGCACGGCATTCTGTCTTATCTGTAAAATGCACTGCAACATCATTTTTTTTTATCCAAGCATTATACATTTTAATGAGGGAAGGCAGGGCTTGTTAGCGGTATTAGTCATTTGCACTGTCACAGTTAAAAATACTTCCCTTTTAATGCGTGCACGCAATGCACATCTTAGCCTCACATAACATCCATGGCACAGTCATTAAAAATAAAAACCGCAGGCTTTTAAGACTGCGAGCTTGAGCCAGAAGCACTGTGAAGGGAAAAAAAACACGCTCCCTTGGAAACAATGATGAGGAATCATCATTTGTTGTTGTCAAGAAGCCGATGATTTTTTTATTTTTTTTTTTTCTTCAGAGGTTAAGCAGGCTTTTGATCTGCTTTTAACTCTTTTGAGCTCGGTGTAGGGATTAATTTGAGACCCTACTCCTCCAACCGTAGTACAAAATTCTAATTTTCAATGCACGGAGTGCTTTTTTCTCCTTACAAAAAAAGAAACTGTAGCTTGCTTCTCGCTTCTCCTTCTTCTCCAGCATCCTCCCATAATTGGAGTTAATGAACATGTGGTTTGGGGTGTGTGTGGTCTCTCCGAGCACGATGGCACCCGGAGAATTTTTTTCGCCCTCTCTCAAAAATGCCGTACCCGAACCGCAGGCCTTCAGCAGCCATGGCCTGACAATTACCCATGTGATTATGCCGCATTAGTTTATTTTCCGTGTTGAAAATGAAAATAACTCCGGGGCTCTTGCTCCAGACGGCCCGGTGCAAATTGCATTACACACGTGTGCGTTTTCTCACCTCGGGTGTGCCTGTTTCAAATGAGATTAAGACAAGACGTGTGGATGGCGGCGCCTCCATGTTTTTTGTTTTGTTTTTGTTTTGTTTTTTTTACACCAAGTCTTTCCCTGCGGTCCAATCCATTTCCGTGAGGTAATTAGGCTGCTCCTGGCCATTGACAGAAAGTGTGTCGAGTTATCAGGCTTTCCACTGACTCAATCTCGGCATTTCCATATTCGTGAAACTTTCTCAAGAAACCAGTGACTAAAACCAGGACTTGCCAACTGGCAGAAGGCAAACCCAGCAAAGCACTGCAGCAGACTGAACTGAAAACAACTCAAACTTTCCGCAAACATGCCTAATCCTTCGTTACTAACGGGTATGCCTAAAACACCATCAAAATATACTTCAAAATAAAAGGATGCTATTGAAGAAAAACTTTTTCATACATTTGGCCTTGTTGTGGTATTGTCTCTGTTTGCATCAGTTCGAAAAGATAATCTTCTGGTTGCAATGATAATTCCATATAAATCCTACAAACATGCAATTACTTGTTGAGATATTGTGTCATTAATAAGGGACAAACCGCTGGACAAACGCGAAACCGTAATACTGTAGCAGAACTGATCAACGTATAAAAAAAGAAACATGGTTTTGTTTAACTTAGTATTAGTGATCCAATCAAATGCATTTCTGTAAATTATCAGAAATCAGACCAGAGACCTAGCAACAGGACTAGAGATACAAGTAGGCATGAAACAATATACTGTGCATTGATAAATCGCGATACAAATGTATGAAGAATCGAATCGATGGAAATAAAAAATGAGCCACAGTTAGTCTTTAAGTTTTTCCTAGCTTTAATTGTGTTGTTCAGACAGCAGAGGGTGCAATAACGTACAATATCAGGAATACACCTGATACCATGTGCGAAAAACTGCGCTTGTGTGCCACAAAAAAACAAAAGATCTAAAATGGGAAAGAGCTTTTGTGCAATTGAATTTACAACCATTCAACGACAAATCATAGCTCTCTTTTTACAGACTGGCGAAAGCTAAATTAAAGAGATGCAAATGTTTTATGTTTAAGCTTTTTTTAATGTAAGAAGAAATTATTATTATTATTTCTTTTTTTAATAAAAGGAATATTTTAGTTAATAGCCTATAGTATGTTACTCCAACCTTTACAAATGTTCATAAATAATTATTGTTGGATATTAAGAAAATGAAACAAAAGTATATATTTTTTTTATTTAGCAAAAGGAATATTTAAGTTGATAAAGTGTAAGAAAATAAATGTTGAATTTTTCAGTAATTTTTTTTTTTTTTTTTTTTTTTTTTTAATATGGCAAAATGGAATCATGAACCCAATATCATGAATTGGGTGAATCCTGTCACACCTAGATATAAGCTCAGAAAAGAGAGTTTTCACAGACATTTGTAAATTATTTTGTTTTATTTATCCTCTCTGGTCTGATTAGTGACAACGTGGCTTTGACGATCCGAGAAAAGAAAAGTTGATAAAAAGCTGAAAGAGTATGTGATGTAGCTCATCTGAAGCACCACTATGAAATAAAAATAAAATATAACCACCTCCAATTCTGATTTATAGCCTTAAACTTGTCCTTAATGGTTTAGCATTAAAAGGTAATTGTTGTCATCGTATCAAGAAAGAAAAGAGGTAAGAAGGAGGTAAGAAAAGAAACTTAGTGCTCTGAAAGCTTTATTTTTCATCCGTCATCCACAATAACTCACCTTCCAATAATACTTTAAATTTAACTCTAATTGTGCTTTATTAATAAATGTTGTTATAAAAAATTACCCTGGGATTGTTTAGAAAACTTGTAGAAATGAAATGTAAATTTGGTTTGTGGTTTAAAAAAATGATAGTGGAAGACCTGGAGGTGATGAAGTTCGCTGCGGAAACTCCTTCGTTATGTGAATACATAAAGGGGGGAACCATAAGGTATGTTAAAAGTTCTTTTTTTTTTTTTAGAGCTACGTTATAAAGTGACAGCTCTTGGCGAGCCCGGACTCTGAACTGCATTTCAGCAAAATCCATTAGTACGCTTTTTAAATTGGCTTTATTTTTAAAGGTTTTAACGGAGCGCAGAGGTGAACAGACAGGCAGGCTGGGTTGCGCATGCACCCGATAGGATTGTTAATGCGGCTGGAGAGATGCAGCTCGACCCCCTCCATGATCTCTTCCTGCATCTGTGCTGCGTGACCCCGTAGACCAGGCCGGTGACCCCGTCCGTTCCGGAGACGGACGAGGAGACGCAGTGTGAGGCTGATTAGTGGAGGGAGACGCTCCAGTTCCCTGTTCAGGTCACATCTGTGCTTTTGTGGAGTCGAGGATAGGATGTGCATGCCTCATCCTTCCTCCTTCTCTTTCTGGAGGTAAATTCAAGCTCTTAACGTGATCACGTGTTACGATCAAGTTCATTCCTAGAATGTGGCGTGTCTGATCGCGATTCCAGAGACTTGCTGTGGCGTACTAGCCATTAAGTAGAAATGTAACCCTTGCGTTTCCACACACGATTTCCTCACAGACTTGAACACGACGAGATAGATGGAGTGTTAGACAGAAAAGGGTTAATCGTGAAAGAGAGGTGACCTTTCTGTTCTCACTCCCCCTTTTTTTTTTTTTTTTTATCAAGCCTCTCCAAAGGGACTCATCATACGTGGGGCTCTATGAACGGGAGAAGGAGAGCATTGTCCTTATCACCTCCTTGCAGAAAGTGGCCGAGTAATAGGACTTTGTAAGGAGAAATGAGGCCCCGGCCTGATGCGGCCTGATTAAAAATTGACTCTGCCACATCAAAGAGGAGTTTGAAGGTGAATGCGATGATCACTTCCCCTCGCTCGGGGACCCACCGCCATTTCTTTTATTCAACCTTGAAAGATTCGGTCTGAATACGGAAATCTCCCAGGAGCCCGTCGTGGGGAGACGGGAGCGGCCCGATGGAGATGAAGATGGCAGAGTGTCCTGTTCTTCTCCGCGTTATTAAAAATCATAAAATTCAATTTGCCGCTAATGATGGGCTGAGAACGCCTGGGTTCGGACATGTGGAGATATTTATCTCGGTCAAGCCTAATTAGGGTTAGTCAGGGATGGGGGACAGTGTGTGTTTAAATGTGTGTATGAGATTGAAAACAGTCCTTTAAAACAGATTCCTGATCATCATCTCACTTTTAAACTGCAGCTGCTGATGTCCAAGACGCCGCTGGGAGCCATCGTTTCAGCTCCTCTCCTTCTTCATTAGCATACAGAGTGGCATCAGTGCCAGAGTAATCTCTATGCGGCGAATGACAAAATAAAGGTGTCACGTGAGGTCAGGAGCTCCTGATGCCTGTCTGATGCCTCTGATGTCACTATTTGACGACCGCGAAAGCTGCTTTGGTGTTTAGCCGTCTTTGGTGTGGGGTCGCTCAGAATAAAGCGCTGGAATGTAAAAAGGCTTTGGCTGGAGTCTCAGGTCATTAAAGATCTCGCAGGTTTCTACACAGTCTGTTTATATGCAGTGTTATTATTATTGGCTGTTTCATGATTTTAACATTCTATATAGGGACACGTCAGTACCTTTTTTGTCCCCATTGTACTGATGCTAAATGTAGGCATGTAACGATAAAACGATAAATCGCGATACGGATTTATGATCATTGGAATCTACGGACATAAACAATGAACCGTGATTAATCTCTTGGTTTTTCTTAGCTGTAATATCAGTAGTTAATAGGCTATATTTCACTCCACCCAAGACAAATGTCGGAAGAAAACAAAACAAAAGTACGTTTCCTGAATTTAGCAAAAGGAATATTTAGGAAAATAAATGTCGCATTTTTTTGGTATTAAAATGTTCTTTTTTTTTTTTTTTTTTTTTTAAACTGAACGGTTGAATCGTTACATGCCTACTGAAATGAGTAACCTACTCAGTATTAATTAATCAGGGCTGCCATGGAACTTTTGATTTTGCTTTCTTTATGTTGGTTCTTGCCGTGCTCTCTAATAATGAGCTCCTCGTTCAGAGTTTCATGATTAAGATAATACAGTGTGAACAGCGACGGTTATCTTTCCCTCTGAGCACAGAGCAGTATCACAAAGCGTGTTCATTCAAAATAAGCACCATGTACATACACCTCAAGGAAAATGTAGGCCGTGGTGAATGGGAGTGTGTGCATCGCAGTGCTCAGTGCTCGCTGAAGTGAACTGCTCGCACACGTCACGGCTGCTCAGCACACTCGTGACTATCTTCGCACTCATTCTTTAAAGCTTGCGCTCGCTCAGACTGCGCCGTATCGGCTGTCATCGTGCCCTATATTCAACATGGCGATGTTCTGTCAGGTTACATCTATTGTAGAAATATGCTGTAGTGTTTCCTCTTCAGAAGTTCAGAGCAGTCTTTGATCATTCATTATGAAATGCATCCAGATCGGCTGTTTATTAGAACAACAACCTTGCGTCACATTCTGTCGGATGCTGACATGGGAGCATTTTTGACATTAATGAACCCAGTGTTGCAGCAATACCGGTATGAGTCACACTGCAAAGTAGTGCACACTGCTAAGGAACTGTCAGACGTATACGTCGTTTCAGTCGTGCATTATCATTTCTAGCACGGCGAGACACGGCTCGAGGTGTGAGGTAAGAACAGCGCAGTCTTTCTGATCAGACCTGTCCAAATGAGACCTGTAAACCTCAGAAAGCAGTCGCGGGTAGAAAGGTGTCGTGTGTTTACAAATGCAATTACGCATCTCTCGCTTCCTCACTTCATTACGTGACAATCAAAGCAATCCGGCATGACGGCGTGCAGAATTAAAATTCTTTGAAAGTTTGCACCAATAAAGCTTTCTTTGGAGTCGCAATGAGAATTTTCACACCTATTAAAGCAGTATCTGTGCTTACACACTCTGGCTCGGTGTTTATGATGAGCCTCGGGTGTTCAAATGGATTTATAAGCTAGAACGACAGAGATAGGGGAAATAAAATACTGGGGGAAGTGAGCTGTGTCTGTGTCTGTGTGTGTATATATATATATATATGTGTGTGTGTGTATATGTATATGTATGTGTGTGTGCGTGTGTGTGTCAAATTATATACCTCTGCATGCTGGTGGGTCACAAAGGATTACAGTAAATAAATAAACAAATAATAATAAGCAAATAAATTCTGCATGTGAGGAAAAAGAAACAATTCCCTCACAATTTGCACATTATGTGAAAGGATAAAAAAAGAAAAGGGCTTCAACAGAAAAACAACATTCTACAAAATCACCAGGAAAACAGATTTGAAGAAAGCGCAGAAACAAACTTTGCAGCATCTACGGTTTGTCCGTATCATCATCATCGTCCCGCTGCCATGGCGATGTGCTTTTTCAGATAAAACATCACATTGACATGTGCAACTCAACGATCTGGTACTAAAAATGTTCTGAGTACTAAAATGGATCTGAGTGGGGGAAATTCAAATATGAACCGTGTGGAAAAAGCTGGAACGTGCAGTATCATTTTTACACTTTTTTAATAAAAAACAAGTATTTCGCATTTCGAGATCAGAAGCTGTCGGTTAATAATACGAGCCCGGAGTCGGATGTGCTGAGGGTCGCCATTTCATATTCTCTTTTAGCATCTTGGCTATAATGAAGCATTAAGTATTTTCCTGTTAAAGTGGGCAGGCTGTTTAATTTGTTGGATGTTTTCCTTATATGAAAAGGAAAGAAATAAACATTGCGAAGCAGCATCGGACATGGGCCAAACTGCTACCTGGGCTAGTGTTTATTTTGAATCCACCGAATACAACAAGCTCATGGTTACGTTCATAATTCCAAACATTTTTGCAAACCTGTTTTATCATGTATGCTGTGAGCTTGGAGCGACACAGTGGGCCGTGCCTCTACCTCGCAGCTCCAGGGTCAGCCACGGGGCACTGTCTGCATGGAGGTCCACATGTTCTTGTGGGTTTCCTCTGGGTTCTCCAGTTTCTTCCACACTTCTAAAAATCATGCCAGTGTAGTGTACATGTTTATAGAATAATGCATATATAGGCTAACCATTATAGCTATTTAAAAGTTTCACCAACACGGAGTAACCTGATAATTGCCCCCTAAACTCCGGGCCGATCTCGACATCGTCAACCGACGAAGTGGGAAACTTTGCATTTTGTTAGCAACAAGCTAGGCTGCTAGCTATCACGCACTCTCTGTATACGGATTACTCTAAAGCTAATGCATGTATATATAGTGCAACTCGTTTAAAGATAAGAGGTTTTACTTTGTTTATTTCTGATGCCGTGTGCAGCCAGGCTGATTTGACGTTCTTCTGAAAGCGGGGAAGGAACTTGGAGTTGAAAAGACAAAAGACACAGTTAGCCCAAGGCATTTCATGTCACAAATTTACTGTCGAGAAATAAGGTTCACCAAGTTGTGCAAAAGTAGTAACAGCACAAATAGTGAAAAATCATCTGATCTAATCTACATTATAGTGCAAATATCCTTTATTTAAACATCCTTTATTTAAAAGAACCATTGTTTGCCCTGTTTGCTGGAGTCCATTATAAAGTCCATTATAATGAATAAATAAATAAAAATCCCTTATAAATATATTGCATAATTTTTCAATCACAATTATGTAAGAACAAGAAAAATTTAAATGATCAAGAATCATTCCAAACGTTTTGGCAATATGGCCCGGCCGTGCTCCGCACTATGCACAATAAGTCCCAGTAATACAGGTAAGAGTACAGAAATTTTTGTTATTTGGAAAAATGAAGGAATGTCTGAAAACCCAGCTGTCTACAAAAAGCACATTTCTTTATTCTACATCCACTCAGCTCCAATTTACAGTTTTTATTTATATATTTATTTAATTATTTTTGCATTGCTGCATTACTGTATTCTGTATCTCAGCTGGCTGTGATCCAGCAGCGTTCAGCTTCAATCTTGGGGAAAAACTGAGCGATCGCTATCTCGTCGAACTCATCTCTGTATCTGATGCTCTGGAGCGGTGATAGCCGGCTCTTTGAGCCCTTTCTGCGCCGGGCGTAACCGCATACCGAGTGGACTTCACTCCCCCCCACACGCACTTTTAAAGACGGTTAACTCCAGCAGTACGGGCTATTAGAGCAGCCTGCTCTGAAATTGCCTCTGACCTCTACCAACACACTGGCGCATTCAACAAGGAAAAATAAATGATGGCTTGAAAGTTCATTTGGACTGGGCCATCAAAAAATAAAAATAAAAAAAGCAGCGCGGGTTGCCCTCGGCGGGACGGACGACGGACCCTGGCTGAGAACTCCATCAGTGACTCCGAGAGTCATCAAGAGCCCCGAGGAGGCCATGCGCATTCCCATTTCCACTCGGCCTCCTCACACCGTGGCCTGTTTATCAGCGCGGGCTTTCTGCATGTTTAAGGTTCATGAGGTGGCGCACCGCAGACATCTTCATATGAATGAGGGCGAGGAGGGGTGCGAGGCGGCAGATAGCCCCCGCTGAATGATGGGAGTTTAGCGGACCCTGCTGAAGCCCTCCCTGGGTTCTGCACAACATATCAAAAAAACAACAACCACCAAAAAAAAGCGGGGCATTAGACTCTGGCACGCTTGAGAAGTTTGCCTTGGCAGGAACCCAGGATTTAATAGTCAGGGATGTGTAGGTTATGAATAAGGTGCACTCGCACCGCCAGGAGAGCTGAAGGGAGCGGCGGTCGGAGCTGGCGGGATGCCTGACCACAACCGCAGCTATCAAATCTCTCCTCCATCCACATCCTTCCCTCCCTCCCTTTTCTCTTTCTTTCCTCCGTCTCCTTTCTTTACTTCGATGACTGTTGCGTTCACGCGAGGCATCCGAATGCAGATCGTCTGCGAAATCTTGTCACAGTTCATCAGGGCCAAACGTAGGGGGCCGAGCACCAAGTTTGCAAACCTCAGGCCGTTTCTCTCTTTCGTCCTTTCCTTCTTTGTTTGCAACTATTCTTTCTTTCCTCCATTCCTTTGCTTTCATCCTTCTTTCTTTTTTTTTTTTTTACCTGCTTCTCTTTCCTTCCTTTCTGTTTCTAGCCTCTGACTGAAGCGTGCAAGAAATTCTTTCTTCCTTGCTTTTCTTTCTCTTTCTTTCATTCTTACTGGCTTTCTCTTGGTTCCATTTCATGTCCTTTCTTCCTTCATCACTTCTTTTTTGTTCCTCTCCTAACCAGTCAGAAGTGCTTATTTGAATTTTTTTTTAGTTTCCTTCATTTTAATTAGCTGGCCAGGACCCGTAGTCATTACCCGTCTGGGATTAGCGCATGCTGTTTTGCTTCGTGTGTGTCTCGAGTCTCGGCTCTTTGTGCCTGAGGAGCTCCAGGTAGAGGAGCCTCTTTAATTACTGCACTTTATGAAATACTCGTTATGACAATAGCAGCATGTGCAAGTAATATTGAATTTTTAATCAGCAACACGGTGTGCACAATGTTCTCCCTCACCAGCCACACACACACACACACACACACACACACACACACAATGTAAGATGTAGGATTTGCTTAATATGCATCTGTAGTTGTGTAGAAATGGAATGAATTATTAAAACAAACTTTTTTTAAACAAAGTCCTCAAATTAAATGTGACCGCTACTAAAAGTTGTATTGCGCCAGCATACAATATGTATGAAATTATGTAAATGTGATGGAAAAAGACTCGAAGCTACACCAGATTTCTGAAGGATTGCCAGTGCTGTAATAAGAGCAGCATTGACTGGGACGCACCGACATCTGGAGGCTTTTACATCGAGTGTGGGATGAATATCAGACCGTGATCCTGCTCTTCGACTGAAGCCTGAACAGCATGACATCATTTCCTGTTTGTATTTTTTACTGCTTTTCTCGAGCTGTTTCATTTTGTCGGAGCTGCAGCTCTCAGAGGCAGAAAACCGCATCACTTCTCCTCCTCAGGACATTTCTGCTCCTCTTCCATGTCTGCTTTGACGACTTTTCACTTTGTGTCGATTGTATAGACTTCCTTTTGAGGAACTCGAACTTCCTTTTGAGATATTTGCATTTCCTTTTGAGGAAACTTGCATTTCCCTTTGAGGAAATTTCACTGTCTTTTTTTCTTTTTTTTTTTTTTAAATCGAGTTCTCCCCTACCTCTGAGGACGCCGCACTTCCTTTTGAGGACGCTTCACTTCCTGTTGAGGATGGAACTTCTGCTTTTTTTATTTTTTGAGGGACTTCTCTCTGTCCTTTGAGGACTTCTCACGCATTGCGAGACTTCTCACTTCATTTCGAGGGCTTTTTCTGGAGACATTTTCAACATTTCTTGAGAAAGTGTCACCATTATTGATGACCCACATAATAAAAAAAAAAAAAAAAGCACATTTACCTTTATTACAAAATGTTCCGTCTAATTTTGTCTCTAATAATGACTCTTGAAATGTTGCCAGATTCCACCAAGGTTTTTTTTTTGGACTTGCTGTTTTTATATAAACGAGTCACGTGATATGAATACAAAGTTTTCAATACAAAGAAAAAATACAAAGTTCTAACGATACCTTATTCATGTCATTTGTCTCAAAACGTCCTGTCGCTCGTCCTCCCTTCACTTCCACTCATCTGCTGCCCTCTATTGGTGAGGAGAGGAAGCCAGGTTTAACCGGATGCCCTTCCCGCAGCACTTCATTGGACCCCTGAGCCTCCACGCTGCCATTTCAGTGTCTGAATTAAACCTCATCTCATCTCCTAGATTGAATGCTTTGTTTTCTTTATTACTTTCCAGATTGAATCGAAGGAAAGAAATGGTAAACATTAAGCATGCAGATAAAAAGCGCATTACTGTAAATGTGCTCCGAGATGCCGTTTATCCTGTGGATCTTGATGAAAGCTTTGACAACCGTCATATTACAGTCCGTAATAGAGGATAATGAGTTACTGTTCAGCTTTACTTATTTATTTATTTTAAATCTAACCCTCAGCGAGAAATACGCAAACTAACAGTTACCCAAACCACTTGGCGTTCCTTTATTCACGAAATTCAATACAGTGTGTTTCGCGTTTCATCATAAATCATATTCGGTAATGGCATCCATACGATACGACACCGGAAAGTTCCATCAGAAGTCATAAACGTAAATGTTTCAGACCGGACCGTGAGGGGAACATTTCAGTCCCGGCCATTTCGACTCTATTCTTCAAGGCTGTGCGTTTATCTCGAGCACTTACATTAATTAAAGGCATTTCATTCTTCCTGCTTTCCCTCATTAATGGTGTAGAACCACCGCCGCCTCACGCGCTCAAACTCGGCACATAATTAATTTAGACAGCAAAATAATGTTTGTTCTCCGATTCTACATTTTTATGGTGGAGGGATTAATTTTGCAGAATGGAATCCTGACTGTGAAAAGTGTACGAAATCTGTTGAGTGATGATACGGGGTGTGAGCGAGAGACGGTTGGTGCAGGAACAGTGTCGCTCTGATGTCTGGGTAAAATCGCTTCAGATGCGCAACAGACGCGAGGTGAAGGTTACAGAAATCTTTCAACAATCTCAGTGACATCACTCATCGTGGAGCATTATAAACATGGGAGGGGAAGATGGGATGATTTCTCACCTTCATTTTACCTTATGTATGATTTTATACAAGGATGGAGAACGTCAAATAAGAATTCCTTTTTTTAAACCTGCGTTTTCAAAATTGTTCTTAATCTTATTTTATCG
>JAQQZR010000019.1:14825841-14841053 GCA_030068235.1 Notoglanidium macrostoma
ATCCTGACTGTGAAAAGTGTACGAAATCTGTTGAGTGATGATACGGGGTGTGAGCGAGAGACGGTTGGTGCAGGAACGCTGGTGAAGGTTACAGAAATCTTTCAACAATCTCAGTGACATCACTCGTCGTGGAGCATTGTAAACATGGGAGGGGAAGATGGGATGATTTCTCACCTTCATTTTACCTTATGTATGATTTTATAAAAGGATGGAGAACGTCAAATAAGAATTCCTTTTTTTAAACCTGCGTTTTCAAAATTGTTCTTAATCTTATTTTATCGTAACATGTCGTAATGTCGGTCAGATTGAAAAGAAATAACATTGCGGGGTGTATTGTTTGCTTTTTAGTTTTTTAAATTATTTTTTAAATAATTGCCATTTTAGGTTTTTTATTTTTATTTTATTTTATAAATTGTGTACAAATGTGTATGTAAAAATGGAGTGTATTTTGTTTATTTCAATATGCTTTTTGTTGTCATTGTTCATGCTGAATAACTCGCTCCTGCATTGGTTTTTCGTTTTATTGTGAACAAACGTGTAAAGCTGTATGTTCTATTTAAAAAAAAAAAGAAAAAAAAAAAGAATTGTTTTATTTATTTACTTTTTTTTTTTTTTTAACGGTGTTTACGTTAGATGTACAGCCATAATGTCAGGTGAAAAACTGATTTCAATCACATACACAGTACTAGTCAAATATGTGATCACGCAGAAGGCCGTAATGTTTACCTTTTCTACTATTTTAGGTTAATAACAGACATTATTAAACATGATGATGCAATGTTGAAAGGCAGTAAGTCCCTGACAATAAAAACTGGTAAACAAATCAAAACTCGTTTGCATTAATTCATCATCCTGATGCAGTCCTGCATTCTCGCGGCATCTCCTCGCCCTGTTTGGTGAAGAGCTTCATGCAGGAAGCTTTTAATACAATTCTTAACTAAACCGAGCTCCTCACTGCTGCTTGGAAATTTAAAGCTAAATCTACTTGATTGGAGAAATGCTTTCATAATAAGATAAACTCCTTGAAATAAATGTACACACAGGCATTATACACTTTTGTTGGGTCAAAATGTCTTTAAGACAATAAAAAATTTCTATTCGATGTCCAAAGTTTTGCGTGTTTATTCACTTTATTTGTACTACTTTTACCATTGCAGGTAAAATATCATGAGGTCCCACGCCCATCAGGATAGAAACATTAGGTCCCCGGTAAAAGGTGTTCAGTCAGAAGGACTTTGTATTGATTTTTCGAGGGGAAAGTTGAGGGGACTCGGATCATGACGGTAGGACTAAATAAACACCCCTCACAGCATAACAGAGCCGACCTACCGGTTTTCCTTTAATTTGTCAATCATCTGTATACCAGCCTCAAGTCACTTTTCCTCTCCCCATGGCATTGCTTATAATGTTGTCTCCAAATTTAAATAGAAAAATCCCAAAGTGCATTCCCATGCCTGACAGATTCCCGAGAGACGAGCGTAATTACGAATGTGAACGTGCTAGCGGGATATAATCAGCTGTGTTTCAGACAGATCTCTTTCCCACCGTCATCCATCCTGGAAAATTACAGTACGCTTGATGGCTGTATATTGAGGAATTGCGTCACGTTCTTGCAATTTCCAGGCCATGTTGGATTTCGCCCGTTTCTCTTTAATACTACGGGAGTTGCTCTTAATAAAGTGCCCCCTCCGATATACGTTTCTGCCACGTCTCGGAGAGCAGGGTGTGCCGCTCAATACCATGTTTAAATATTTACCTCGGGTGAATGACAATAAGAGCTGAGGAAAATAAGTCCAAATGGCAAGTCCCTCACCAGCGCTTTTACAGTCATAAGCAGCCATGTGGGTTTGAGCATGGAGACGCCGCAAAATGGAATTTCCTATCGGCCGATCAAAATGCCGACGTGCCGGTCTCTATAATTCAGCCTCCACACTGCTGGATTGTTTAAGGGACTTTAAATTAAGAGAGAGAGAGAGAGAGAGAGAGAGAGAGAGAGAGAGGAAGAGAGAGAGAGATTGATAGGCAGGCAGAAAAGCAATTCCGCCATCAGAAATGGAGCCTCAAGTCGAGTGTCCGTCAGGAAAAAGCAGCTGGTCACGGTGGGTCAATTGTGACGGCGTGAGATTTGTGTGGCGGAACGTGTCGGGGTCAGATAATGAAAGACAAATCAACAAATCTCTGAAAACACACAGCTCCCACTGAGAGGCATGTGGAACAAATAAACAAAAATTACAGGAGCGGGCACCAATAATAGACTAATGACTGAAATGAATCAAACACATTTCCGTGCTCGTTAGATCTATTGTTGTCTCAATCATCATGCTTAATGTGTCCCAGTAGGTCATTTAAATTGAGGCTTTTGAGGCCTCCAGTGAATTCTAATGTACCTTTCATTTATTGTCAAGTTGGGTGGTAAACAACACACAACAAAACACACACACATGCACAGCACATTACCCAGTCCTTGTCTAATGGCCTCGGATTGCACTCTAAAGTTTGATTTGGGCATGGTCACCGCGATTAGTGCCATACTAAAGCAATCAGTAGCCGTCGGTTCATATTTGAAAGATCTCTAAATGCATTATTTGGACATCTTTCAGCAATGCTTTCACGTCGGCGGCCAGGCAAATAAGATTCTGTAGCCAGGAGAAGTCTGCTTCCCATTGGTTTTACGCTTGCACAAGAACATATGGTGTTTAATAGGCTCTAATTCTGCTCTGTTCGAGCCCGAGGCTCAGGCTCCTCCGACGTTCAGCCCTGTTCCAGCATGTTTATCGGAACTGGAGCGCCAGCACGTTGTGAATCATCAGGGTTTGACCTGCTCTTTTGGATGACTCGACTCCTACTATTCCCTCCTCCAGGTTCCTAAAGATCTGCGAGTGCATGCGTGATGAGCGAACAGTCTCAGAGTATTTATTTATTTATGGGACTCTTTAAGATGCTGAGCTATTTTCAGCACCAGTAACAGATGCTGAGGAGCAGCTTGGCGATTTAATGATGATCCCACACATTAAAATAATCTGTCATTTCAATTAGAATGCTTTCAGGTGGTTTAACATCTAGTGCGCCTCCTATTTGGCTCCTCTTCTCCCCTGGTGGGAGTTTACTCAAAGACCCTCTGGGAAAAACAAAGCAGCATTGCAAGGGAAATTGACAGCAGCTTTAACTCAAGTCAAAGATAACCTGCCAGGTGAGGGCACATGTTCACTTTAAAGGGTCATTTAATCACAATCACACCCCCTACAAACATAAGAAGAAAAAGTTTTAATAAGTAGCCAACTGGTTTTGTTTTTTTTGTTTTTTAATTATTTTACATTCAGAGTTTTCTCTGCAGGCAATTTCCAGGCTTCAGGTTCACATGGGTGAATCCATCAGCTAGATAAACCTTTCAGCAAAACTTTGACTTGTCTCTGACCTTGCCTCTTTTGGAAAGTTTTCATATTGGATAGATAGATATATGACATGGAATGGATGGAGCAGGATGAATGGAATGGGATCAATAGATTTTGTGTAATGGATGGATGGATGGACGGATGGACGGATAGGTGAGAACAGTGGTCACTAACCCTGTGTTCCTAGAGCTCTATGCTCCTGCAGGTTTCATCTCCAAGCAAAATCTAACACACCTCTTTTAGTTCATCAAAAGCTTCTTAAGGCAATGATTGGATGGTCAGGCGGGAATGATTATGGTTGGAGCTAATTTCTTCATGGAGGTAGATCTCTAGGAACAGGGTTGTTGACCACCAGAGAAGAAACATGGGCTGAAATGGGATGGGTATGGATGGACAAACTGGGACCCATGGATGGCCGCATGGATGGATCGAAATGGATGGATGGATGAGATGCAATGAATAGATGAGCTTGGTTAGATGGGTGAGATGGATGGACTCCAGAAAAGTTTAGCTTTTGCCAGCTTTCCTTGACCCACTTTTATCCCATAATTTATTCTATTTAATTACCTCCATATTATTGCTGTGCGTCATCCTGACCCTGCAGACTACAAGTTAAAAAAATCTCTGTTATGATTACTAATTATGAACTGAACGAAGCTTATCGGGCGACCGTCTGCTCCGGCTTTCTTCCTGCCCCAGTTTTCTGCTCACCGATAATATTTTGGAAGTGTAGACATTCTTCAGTCTGATTTTATAATTCGCCAAATGAGATCCAGCAGAAAAATCTGTTTCATGTTAGCCATATCGTTGGTGCTATCTATATAGCTGCATCTCTCCCTCCCTCTTTCTTAGCCTCTCCCCCCCCCCCCCCCTCCTTGGATAAGTATGTGTGTATAGAATCACTAAAAGGTCTTCTCTTATCCATTGGGTTTTCCAAGTTCAGTTCATGATCCCCGTTCTTCCCTTTTCGGCAGCTGCTTAGTCGATGGTATAGACGTTTTCAGAAACGTTATGCGGTGTGCTCTCCTAAGCACTCAACTGTTTCTTAACCTTGAAAAACCTTTAGGCGGAGGCCCAAAAAAAAAGGGGGGGGGGGGCCAGAAAAGAACCTAGATTCATTACTATAGTCTCTCTGGATTCAGATATTCTAACATTAAAAAGCAATTTAATACAGCAGATGATTAAAGCACACTACATATCTATAGGACACTTCAAGGAATAATTGCATTACTGTTTACTTTTCCTTTTTCATCTCCATTCTCGCCTACAGGTACGTGTGTGTGTGTGTGTGTTTTCAGATGGAGCTTTATGTCCTAGCTCACTTCACTAATAGAAAGAGCGCTAAGGTGCAGGTGTATAAGCAGGAATGTGAATTCACATGATCCATCATATGATGGGTGTGTGTTATTCCACAGTAAAGGCGAGGGACGTGCGCATTGTGACCCACATTAAACAACCCATGCAAAATGAACCAACTAATGACATCCCGATGCATTTTCCTTGGGTAATTTTTTCCCCCACCATTAGAAAACCAGTTGATATGTAAGCACCATTCCTCAACAGATAGCAGAAAGGAAATTGACAAAATATATTTTTATAAAGATGTGTTGAAATTCATACAGTCATAGGGTATCCATCTTTTAGGAATTTGAAATGCCCCAGGGTGTGACCCCTCTACTACCTACCTCTGAGCAATAACTGACTAGCCTGTAACTTTCAAGGGGTCACTTGAAGCTCTTTTCCACCAGACAGTGCAGTAAGTGTGGTAACAAGTCCATTATCCCATTTCTTTTCAAGTAAAAACAAAGGGTGAGCTGTTTACCATCATGTGGGGTAAGCAGTTTACCACCCCATAACCTCCGGAGAACCTCGTCCTACCATCACAGGTATGATTATGTGAGGCGAAATAGACATGAGTACTCAATAAGGGTCCAGAGAGTTCTGAATTCAGACAAGCATCATACCACGGACGTACGTTGTCAATGAAAGAAACCCACATGGATATATCTTCTGTACCTTTGTAATGTAAGATTCACCTGGGAAAATTATATGTACACTCTTAGAAAATAGTGTTTCTTAAAAGTTCTCTGGATAGGGTTCTGCATGGAACCCTATTGAAAGTGGATGCAGTTTTATGCTGAACATAACTGGACCTTCGGAACAACAAAAAACACCTGTAAAAGATTGAGATTCTTGAGCGTTTTTAGCTTCCTAAAGGGTTCTACATGGAAACTTCATTGAAGGGAAAATCATCTGTTATAGTGTTCTATCACGATTGAACCTTGACGACAACTGTGGTGCCTTTGAAGGGGTCTTGGAAACAAAGAAAAATAGACCCTTAGAAATGAAGTTGTGTTTTGTGTGTAAATTCTCTTGGAATGTTGAGTTATTCCCTTTCAAAGTGGGCTCCAAGTAGATCCCCTTAGAGAGCCAAGTTGTCTATTGTAGGGCTTTACTTAGAACATAATTAGTCCATAGGAAATACCGGGGTATGTCTGAGAGAGAATGGAGAGCAAAAATGTACTCTTAGAAAATAGGGTTTCTTAATAGTTATTTGACTTGATGGAGGTTTTTGGCTTCCTAAGTGGTTCTACTTGGAGCCCACTATTAAAGGCAAACCTTTGTATGGTTATACATCGAACACAACTGGACCTTAGGAACACCGTGTTAACTTTTGAAGGTGCCATGGGTGCGATTTAGTTCCTTGATGTGTCCTAATATCTGGAGGCTTTCTACTTGGAACTGTGTTGGACAGGAATTTGTTCATTGTATATTTTACATAGTACCAAACTGCACTTTAGGAACCACCATGGCATCTTCTGAAGGCGTCATGGGGAACAAAAATGTTGATTAGGATCTTTGTAGGATTTTTGACTTTAGGAACCATTGCAATACCTCTACAGGTGCAATGGGGTACAAAATGTACCAGTACAGTTCCATGTTTGAGACTTGCACTGCAAATGACTAAAATAATAAATACTCCGATACAAGGAACAGTGACATTACGCAGAAAATAAATTTCAGTATTTCTGTCGGGTGATTTATTTATTTATTTATTTTAGCATTCCTAGGAGGCTTTAAATATTTCACCTGCCTTCTTCCTCACTGCAATTTTGGCATTTTTTCCTCTACTATGTTTGTCATTTTGTCCCATTTATTAAATTTCCTCTGGTAGTCAATCAGGTTTTCTATTGAAAGCATTTTGTGCAAATTGCATCTAAGCGAGCGTTCATGCCGCCAGACGCTTTCAGCCTGTAATCCGCTTTCATTTTGGTCAGATGCAACATCCTGGATTCACTGCTCTTAATATATGTAAATATTTCAGGTAATGCGCATCTTGCTTGCCATACACTGTTTCTACAGCTGGTAAAAATACCCAGAATCTGGGATTTCTCCAAGCAGCAAAGCAGCACTGATGCCTCAGAGTAAATACCTGCTAAGCAACATTAGCAGGTGTAAACAGAGAGTTTGTCGAGGCTAAGCTCAGCGCAATGCTTAGGTAAATGTCATTTCATTTGAGAAGCCGTCAGCTTTAGTTGGGGCCGGCATCCGTATCGCTGTCTCTTCTCCTTGCCAGAGTTTTCGTCGCTCCTCTGGGAGAGCAGTGTGCATGATTGCAGGCCTGCCTTGTCAAAAATCTGCCCGGTGTTTCTATATTTCTTTGTGAAATGTCCTCCCCTGCTTGAATAATGCATGAGAACTGCTCTCATTACATTCTCTGTCTCCCTCTCTCTTCTCTCGTCTACCTCTCTCTCCATGTCGAAGTTGTCGGTCGGTAGCCAGAACTCGGGCAGCAGTGGCCCATCTTGGCTCACAGCAGCCACTTCCTCCCCTCCCATCAACACCTCTGCCCACTGCTGACAAAACGGGCTTATTTGACTTCTCACCCCTTGGCACAGATGAATAATTCAGCCTGGCGCTGCCCAGCTGGGGAGGCGCAGGCAGGTTTGCATTTGACAGAGCGTGGACGGCGGATTATAGGATTGTGTGGAGGTGCTCTCCGCCTCCCACTCCTTTGCTCACTGAAGAACTTCAATCCACATCCTTTTGAAGCCCGGTTCCTGGTAGACACACTCAATGCTCCAAGTCCTGCGGCCACAGTGTGCGTCTTTGTCACACAATCAAAAAGGCACCAGACCCAGTGAATTTTAATAATACCAGAAGTCTTCTGATGCAGATATTGTCATCTGTCTATGGTAATTTCAGACAAACGGACACAAAAAGACCTCTGGATGACGAAGAAGCATCCACGATGAACCAGGTCCGTCGCTTTGCTCTGCAACGAAACTTTCAATCATTAAGAAATGAAATGACCTGTCCGTTGACTACGACAGTCGACTCTGTACACTCCTTACTCTTCCATCTCCAGTTTCCTTTCACAGAAAGCCTTTCCAAAGTCAACTTTGCTTGCCCAAACAAGTCATGGGCAGTTCTTTCACTCAAAATGGAAGGACACTGTAAGGACACACTTTCTAGCATGCTTGCCTTTTTTCACCTTTGAGTTCTTTTTTTGGTGCTCTAATTTCCACCGGCCCTTGGCAGGCGAGTCTAGGCCTGCCTTATCTGTCTTGTTAAACACCGACAAAGGGCTGAATCTCTTCCTGTCTTTTCTCCAGCAGAGACAATAGCTGAAGTCGATAACCTAGTACTCCGGAATTAATTATCTGGCCCTTTAATTCAGGGCCACTCTGATTAGCCCACAGTGGAAGGACGTGGGAGCATTAGCATAATATTTTTTGCTATCTTTTCCTAGCTGGCTCTCCTGGACCTCGTCTCATCCCCCTGGCTGCTCCTCAGGTACACGTCGGTCCCAGGCTATGAATGTGATTTGGGGTGGAGGGGAGGGAAATGAGATTTCTCTTCGATGTGAAATGTACTAATGACAGTTCATTGCAGGCAGGATAATTATGCATGGTTTTTATATATCATTTACCAGCGTGATAGGGGGAGTGATATGATGTGTTAATATAGACGTTTAGGCCCATTATGTGCTCAGCCAGTAATAAGCCCACCAACTACGCCACTGATTACATCCTCCACAAATGTGTCAGTTTTGCCAAGCTGGACATCTCCACCTGAGACAAGGAGGTATTGAGGACAGAGGCCCGCCTATATGGCTGGCGAAGAACTCTGTAATGAATTACCTGTCATTTGAAATGACAGTGAAGTGGGGAGGAATTTGTCAAAACGGTCATGGCTTCTCTTTTTTTCTTTCCTCTGAGCTCACACAACGAGCGAAGGCCTACATTTAGTTTGGTTCTTCCATCTTGGCCTCTGTCACTTGTGTGTCCTATTGTTCTAGAGTGGCCAGTGAAGCTGAGCATACAGGTTTGACCCACTGATCTTTTTTCTTCCCTGCTCTTGATACCGATGTAGATAGGTTACGCAGTGAATGTCACTGGACTAGGTGCTTATAAATGGTACTCCATCACCAGAAGCCTAACCACTGGCAGTGACAGATGAAGTCCAAAGCATCTGCATACGGCAGGGAGAGAAACAGACAAGCATTCTCACACTTAATACCAAAGCTTAATACCAGGAGAGATGAAAGGAAACAGCAGTCAGCTGTTATCTGTATAACAATATCATGCTAATCAGCTCCGCAAAACGTCTCCGGAGGCCAATATGCTTTCTGCTACAACTTTCTTCCCTGTCCAAAAAAAACCCAAAACACCCTTGCCACAGTGTTAGACAAAAAACGGCTAAATTGCTTTTCCACTTAAGCAAGGGGATTATATTATTAGAACACGTGTTTTGTAGGATTAGACATAGACCCAACTCGGAGTTGAGTACGTGTGTGAGGATTTTCTCCGTCCCAAGAGAGTCATGGAGAAGAATGGAATTACGAGCTTTAAAGCAGGACTTCTTGAAGCATATTCACACACGCACACCGAAACCACAAGTCATTGAAGAAAAAAGAAAGCCACAAGACTGGTTCATATCCAAGATGGATGCGGTCTAATGCTGATCAACAGTGTACTATTTTGTGATGAAAGCTTGAATGAGATACTGATTACAATTCTTTTCATTCATTCTTTCATTTATCTCCAGGAAGCACTTTATCCTGGTCAGGGTTGCAGTGGAGCCTATCCCAGGAACACTGGGGTCAAGGCAGGAATACACCGTTAGCTAATATGACAACTCTGATCATACAACCTAGCTGAAAGCGTATTGCTGGCTGCCACAATACAAACGTGAAAAAAAGTGTATGAAGCGGCAGACAAGGGTTGTGAACAGAAAGTTGGTTCCAAATTAGAACCAGATCCAAAATGCCAATTAACGAGTACCTGTTAAAAAAATCTGTTCTGCTTATTGTTTCTGTGATTACCCTTTATGAAAAAATTATACTATCAAACAATCAAAGGCTGGGAAGAATCTGTCATGGGGGCTCGCTGACTGTGGCTTGCTCACCGTGGCGCCAACTTTTATTTCAAAGTAATAGTCCCTGTGGCTTGGAAGCTGGACCCCAAAATTGTTTACACTTTCAGATATATAAAAAAAAAAAGATGCTTTATTTAAAGTTGTGATAAATAAATAATAAAAGTTAGAAGCTAAATTTTCTTGTCTAAACTTTGACCTCTTTTTTATTTTTAACCGTTTTGAAATTGAAACTTGGAATCAACAAGAACCAGTCTCAATAAGCAGAACCATAATCAATGAAATTCAAACGATAACCAACCTTACAGCAGCTAGATTACGGTGATGAGTATCAGTGAAAATATGACCAGAAGCAGACAGTGCACCTTAAACTTAGCACTAAAGGAAGTGTGTGTTAGCTTTTGCCCATACTCCGTTGGTAGCTGATTTAACATAGTGGGGAGCTACGTAGCTAGTGGGTGAAAAATCAATCAATTTAAAACACAGAAAGGCAATATGGGAACTCGTCCTAACCTCACGGTCTTATTCGCGAGACTGATAAACTGCATTATGACGTGCTCTGTATATGGCTGACATTTTCGTTTCCTGAACGTTTGTTTGTACATAAATTTAGGTAGCCGTGCCTATTTTCCCCCAGCTCGTTTCTGGAATTCATTCCACTTCTGGGATGCATCGCCTCCATCGCATGGCTCTACCGAGACCAGGAGACGTTCAGCGTTTTTATGCACTGTGAAAGGTCACGCCATAATCACTCCTCTTTAGCCGGGCTTCACAATTTAATTGACTGTCTAGCTCACATAAAATTCCCACGTCCCTGACTCTGATTATTGGCGCTGATAGATTTGTACATGAATTCCTGCGATGCTATCTTGCTCTCCTTTGGGAAACGGAGAACTTCATTTTGAATCATACTGGAAAAAGAAATAATGCAACCGCATAACACGTCTGAAACAGAATTTCTAGCCTTTCTTTCCATCTCTCTTCATCTTACAGAGTAAAAGCGAGTTTGTTTTGCAGGCTTTGTCTGTGTACCAGCATAGAGCGCACAAAAGGTTATTGTCCTCCCTCCAATGCTGGAAATATTTCCTCTTGCTCACCTCAGAGCAGGCAATTTCTATTTCCCCCCTCTCCAGCCTTTGTTTAGGAGACAGCGAAAATGCCAGGCGGACAGCAGAGCAGAATGAAGTGTGTCATTTTTTCTCTCAGCAGGTGTGACGCTGGAGGCCTGGTGTGAGCTTCGAGCCATTGTCCTGACACACATGGCCGCTCCTTGGAGAATAGCCCTGTCTCTGCGGCCGCGCCAATCCCAGGACAGAGCAACACTTGCAACAAAAAGGTGAAAATGAGTGTAAATTGCAGTTATTTCTCCTTCCCTCCTTTTGCAATTTGAACACTTTTTGGAGCTCGCCGAACAACAACGCCGTTTTGATAGGAGCTCACAAGAGCATTATTTGCACAGTCTTGTCTCTGCACAGGTTTCTGATTACTTCCAAATGGTGTTGCACTGAAAATCTTGAACCTTGACCTATGCTGGAAGTTGTGATTGACTACGGTGTGAAAGGTTTTTTTTCCTCCATCACTATAACTGGTCTCATTGCTTTGCTGTCATAAGAGGGTTGATTTAATTTCCATTTTAACACCTCTTGAGTTTCCCTAAAATGTCCACATGGCAGAATGTAGGCTATGCAAATGAAGTCACACTTCTGTAAAATCCCAGGATATGAAAGAAATGAGTCAATGATTGGCTGTGTGTTAAAACACATTTTTACTAATAGCGGCTTAATTGTCATAACTGACAGTTCACACTTCACAGTTTCTGGCACTTAGCTGCACAAAGCTCACAGTTTACAGTGAATTTTTCAGAGAATGGCAGCCCGTTTCGTCTGCATGAACACATCATTATGTTTTCCTATTAATGCTTGAATGAATGCCTGTATTTAACAGTATCTTTTTTTGCTACAAAGTTTCCCTTCACTGGAACTAAGGCCCTGTTTACACTTGGTTTTGAAATGTATCCTTGGAATGGGGTCACAAGTGGACAGACGAGACACATCGCTATTACACTTGTGTCTATGCTGCGCCTCCAAGGTGTCCAGCTGACCACCGGTGTTGAGATTTTGTTCCTGCCTACATCACTTCCACTATGAGGTCAGAGGTCCCCATGCACGGTTACATAAAAAATGTTAAACCTGCAAAATACCTTCATTATTTTCTTGCACTCCGACCATGTACATCAGTGCTCCTCTCTATTTTTTTTGGCGCACGGTCACCAAAACAACCACCTCATACTGCATTGATGACATATTTTCCAGTCACGTTCTTGTCAGGGACACATCTAGACGCAGTAGTGTTTACACTACAAAAGATGTGTGGTCAGATGCATCCCAGACCACCAAGTGGTTTGATTGACTGCGTCTTAAATGCGCCAAAAACAGAGTTTATTAAAAGATTGAGGAAGAGAATACCGAGCAGTTGTGTCATCGCGAAATATGGTGCTCATGATTTCATTTAATCAACATGGAACGTCTCTGCTGCTCTTTGGCCACTTTCAGCGTATTATTTTGTCTGGGTACAAATTAAAATGCTATACGGCTAAGGAGGATGAAGCGAATGAAAAAGTCATCATGGAAATCTAATTGTTCTCATGACATTTTTCTGCAGCGGGACAATTACATCCCATCAATCTGCATAACCTTTTCCCGCAATGTACTGCGCGATGGCGTTTTTAGTGTCCGTAATGAATGGATCTGGAGTGAAAATATGGTTAAGCAATAATTAGACTGTTTAGATAATGTATTTAATTGGATTCGACACCGGACTCAGTGTTTCCCGGGGTGAGGAGGAGATGGTCAGCGCATTGACGTTATCGCTGATAATTCACTGTGGCCAATTCTGCTATCATTTCACTGCATTACTTTGCTTGCTGCTTGATGGAGGCATACAAACAAGGCTCCGAGTCTGGTCTGGATAGCCAGCTCCTTTTTCACCGCCTTCTGTCTGGCTCACGGCTTTGCGTTTTAATGAAAGTCAGGGGGGTGAGTTCTGTTTCAGCCCAAGTGAATTTGCAAACGCAATTTGGAGAAAGACGGCTCTGCTGGACTTGTCGAGAGCTTAACTCCTCACTTTAGTCGAATTAGAGCCTCCATCAGGCCATGCCCCTTAGGGACTGGGTAGGTGCTTAACACCCATGTCTTAAACTGAGGTGAAAATCATAATTTATTAAGTATTGATCACTACAAATGACAGTAAGTGCTACAACATTTAGTGAGCAAATAACTGACAAATTGACAGACAATTTTCTTACATTTCAACTCTTTAATGGCTTAAGTACACAAGAAAAGACTGTAAAAATATTAGCAGCCATGGACCATGAGCGAAGCGAAAATCCATCAAAGCCATTACACTTTCCACTTGACATTGGTAAATTACCTTAATGCCTTAAACGGCGGACGTTTCTGGCCATAATGATGCATTTGGTGAGTGTTTCTTACTTTTTGGACAAAAATTACATGGTTTTATTTGATTTTTTAAATGCAGCTTGTAATGGGAGATGCATTATGCATTGTGCAATGCCATTATGTGGTGCTAGAAGAAAAGTACCTGAGCGCGGATTGGAGTAAATGTGCTTAATCTAGGAAGGCCTAATCTAATTTTGATCAACAGTCGTCTTGTTCCGGGCTGTGAGCCGAATGTTAATATGACCTCATTAATCTATAAGCTGGGCTCGCAGACCCGGAGTGGACATGGCAGGTCGGAATAAATAATGTATTATTTTCACTAGGCTGAGCCCTCTGTAGCTCTCGCACCTTTGGGGCAATTAAAAGGGGTTAGAATGTGTCAGACAGCGCGTGGGGATGATATCGGAGCGTGATCGAGGTAGGTCTCAGAGGTGCACGGTTGCAAATATGCGGTATTTACACATGAAATTGTACTTCCTACTTCCTAGTCGTTGTGAATCTCGTGTTGTCCCACAAGGTTCGACACTGGGCCCTTTATTATTCATGCTAGAAAATCTAAATCAGGTAAGTATTCCATTCTGTTTAACCTCGCACATTTTATCAGTTTGGTACTTTTGCGTTGATATCTACTAAAGCCTTGAATTTATGCATTTTACCTTGACTTTCTCAATAGTAAAAGCTTGTTTATGTGTACCCACTGTACATCTTACTGAGTTGTAGAAGACCATGTAGAATATACATATTTATTAATTTGGCAAGCATTTTATCCAAACAGTCTTACAGGTTACAGTTTTACAAGGGCTACTAACAAGTAGCACCAATTAACATAATTTTAACTTAATAATTTTTAAGTTATTTCTTAAAACTTGTACCTAGCTGCCAGTATCTGTCAAACAAAATGACTCTGTTTACCGACTATAAATAAATAAGGTTTGTTTTTATTTTGGGTGAATGATTTCTTTAGGGCCTGTGCCTACCAGATGTGTTTTTGTGCTGGCGATGCCCACGACCTCATTTTCAGAGCGCTTCTCTCAAGCGCTTATTGTTGCTAGGTTACAAATAACATCTAGCACTTACGCATTCCTTCGTTATGAACGTCAAGACTATTTACTTTAGGAAGGTTAACTAAAACAATGGAAAGAAATCGCATTGATTTCAAATACTGATCATGGTAACTCTTCAGTGTTAGAACACATTTGCTGGGCATTTATGTGTTAAGTATTTTTGTGATCTTTGATCATATGAACAACTCACTCGGATGTAAATCATAAGGGATCGTAACAATAAAATACAAATGGGTTATTTTACTTTCAAACAGCATAACAAAAACTTGAGCGTAAAGGTACATCACAAAAAACATTTCACTGGTTAATATACTATATTCCGTCATTATTCAATTGCAGATTCTTGTTGCAGTGTTTATCAAGAGCGCAAGGCCCAAGCAGAACAACCACATTAAGTAAAAATACAAGTCATGGATCATTTGAGTCACCACTTTATTGTAAAACATGTCTTTTTGGATCCTTACAATATGGCTAACTCGACAGACCTTGCTTCAAATAAAAGGAAATTTAGACACTAAACCACTTCCCTGTCTCTGTCAGGGTTGCAGTATATCCTGTTCTCATCAGATCATGTTTTTTGATTGGCTGCTCATGGTGAAATATGTTACTATCTGTGATGTACATTTAATCTACTATCAGTTTGTCTAATTATTAAGCAATAAGATGTAATAATTATGTCTACTTATGAAGAGTATGTTGTGCCGCCGAAATTCCATGCCAGTTTTATTCTCAACATACGGTTTAGGACCAACTTTCCATGATGATGTACGATCAAACTTACACTACCAGTCAAAAGTTTGGACACACCTACTCTTTTTCATAGGTTTTTCTTTCTTTCTTTTTTTTTTTCTACGTTGTAAAACATTACTGAATACATCAAAACTATGAAGCAACACGTATGGCATATACTGAATTATGTG
>JAQQZR010000019.1:14847798-14864115 GCA_030068235.1 Notoglanidium macrostoma
CCCCCCCCCCCCCCCCCCCCCCCCCCCCCCCCCCCCCCCCCCCCCCCCCCCCGCATACACACAAAACTTTGTCTCGTTAATGTTATTCCAAATAGTTGAACGTTGAATCTGCGTTCATGCTGCTTTCACCAAATGAAGTCAGTCAAGTGAGTGAGCCGTGCTCTTCATTTGCATGGAAAGCCATTTGTAAATCTGGACTTCGGCGTTCATGTGCAGTGATTTGAGACCTTCAAAAACAGCGTAGCTCATTTGAATAATAATGATCATAAAACATCGCCCACAGTGCCCCGCGCATACATCAAACACCGCCTCGCCGACGTAGTAAACAAGAAAACAATCATGGCAGGCCACTTAATTTATGGAAAGAAGTATTTTTTCGTTATGTCACCCTGCTTTTAATTGGCTCTAAAGCCAGCGCCTTTTCTTTTCGCTCGTTGTTTATGATTGATTTAGTCTTTCATGGATAACATGGTTTTGGACAGCGATACTCAGACCTCCATTAACCCGCTGATGTCTCAGCCACTCGAGTATGACCGCATTTGCATTTTTCTTTAGTTTGAAAAGCAGCTAAGGCAACTCAGATGGCCTCATTTCAATAAGTACACCAGTGCACTCTCTTTTCTCTCTCTCTCGCACCGCTGCTGATGAATCAAATCAATCCAGATTGTTTTGATGGCATCATAATTGCCTGACATCAAAAATATTGGCACTTAAGAAGAGGAAAAGTCATCTGTCATGCACTTGTTGCTTTTTTGATGTACAATAATATGTTTTGATGCATTCTACAAGTAAGCAGGAAATGTGCTTGGTGCCCCCATTCACCCACACTCACACTATTACATCCTGAGTCCTCCTGTGTTTAGTGCTCCAACCTTGTGTACGTGATCCATGTTGGCTTTTCAGATTTGCATGTAAAAACTATAAATATAAAAATAACAAATTACAAAATGCTTCCCAAGAATATTAAAAAGCGAATAAAAAGAATCAAGTACGAACATATGAGCAGCAACTGTAATCATTCAAAGAGAATATAAATCATTAAGAGACTACATGAGAAACAGAAGAATGGTTTAAAAAAAAAAAAAAACAGTTTATCAAATAAAACCAATAACATTAAAGAAAAATAAAGAAATCTTTATAATAGAAGTTTTTGAAAATGAAAAGAACAGTTTCACTCATTTCATTCAAGAAAACAATCAAAGAAACAATGAAAATAGAGTTTGGAGGGAAAATGAGCTTTAAAGAAAAATCAAGACAAAAATAACAGAATTAGAAACAAAAACTAATCATAAAAAAAAAAAATCAGTCTAAAATATATAAGCAAATGAAAAATTAAATAAAATCAATCTAAAAAAGCTTTTGATATGTTATAATGCAAGTGTAATTTTGGACCAAAGTGGGCTGAAGATTTTACCATGACAATTATTTATTGTCAACTGGCAAATATTTATTTTGCAAATGGTCAAGAACAGATAGAAGTTGACATCCTACAGAATTAGCCGTATAATACCAAGTTACTCGTGAGGCTGCAAGAAAGTCGAGCCCGGTGTCTAAAGACGCAAAAACGCAACCGAGCATAACCCTAATGTCTAATGAGTGTCTTTTCAGCACAACACTTAGAAACATATTTCGTTCACAGTGCAGAGCGAGAGAGTAGTACCAGTTTGTGCCAGTCCATTCTGTATGCATGACAGTGCGAGGCGGAGCTGAAGATTTTAGACGTGTCTTTCTGTTCGTTGCACTGGCGAGCTTATCAATCATAGACAGGATGACAAGCAGAACCACTTCCTTTCGTTCCCACCACCCTGTAACTCTTTGAATACATAAAAATCTCCACCTTATGCACTCGCATGTAAATCGGAGTCTGATATTCAAACCAAACTATTATTCTTAAAGCTGAAACGTCACAGTCGAGTGCAAAAGTTTGAATTCGCTCTGGGTTTGGTGTTTGGGGGGTTGGGGGGGGGGGAGTGAAAAATGTAACTACAGTTTATGCACAAAAATGAGAAAAATTTAAAGTGGATGAGAACAATCCAAATGTAAGCAGGAACAAGAACGGGCCTCATTCATCACGCTAAATACAAACATCTTTTTGTAAATTGCTTTTATAACAACTTACAATAAATGTACCCCGCCTCTCGCCCGAAGATGCTGGGATTGGCTCCAGCTTCCCCGCGACCCAGACGCATAAAGCGGTATAGATAATGGATGGATATATATATAGTTATGTATAAAGGCCTGATTAAAGTAATTTTTGTGTACATACTGCAAAATGTTGCTTGAATGTTGAAATGTTGGCTTGACATTTTATAATATTTTAATACATTGTTTGAATGAAGACGTTTGCGTTGTTTTTTTTTTGGGGTAGCAGTCAATAATATTGGTAATTGGAAATCACAGACCTTTTATCATTATTGGTGACAAGAATCCCTTATCAGTCGGGCCCTAGTGTCTACGGTAGCTGAAGCGTTGCGATCGCAGAGCTGCATTACTGGAAGATGTAGCACACACCCTGCTTATGAGGCGCTCTTAAACCATTTAGTAGTCATTTACTGGTTTTTAGTTGTCTGTGAGCTTTGCCTTTAATGCAACTTTGGAGCACGGCTACATCTAACTGCCATGAATGTACTTGGTAATTTACAGGTTATTGGCATTTATCAACATGCACTTGAGTACAAAGAAAATCTGCCATTTTTCTACATCTGAGGGAAATCTTTTCATTCATTTGACCTTTGAAAATATTTATACACAACTTTACTACGATTGTCAAATGAGGCCCAAATTAGTGCGGGATGAGAGGCTGCATGTATTAGCATGAAACTGAACACATGTCTAATGTCTTATTGCGCCGCACTGAATTCTTTTTTCCTAAGGGTGTGCAGTACAGTCTTACAAAACATATATATACATCCTAAACTGCATTATATTCATCATAATCTCTCCACATTATCAGTATCAGTGACAGGTGAGCGGTTCAAAGCGCAGTCGAGTCATTTCCTAGCGCTAAATGTAACCATTTCTTCCGTGTGGTTCCTAGATTTTGTCTGCTCCTGTTGAGCTTCAACCTTGGAAACATCTTCCTGCCTCGAGCTTATGCAACACGTCCGAATGCAAATGCATCGTTCTCCTTGACAGAATGACTCGCAGCAATCTTTGTAAAGTGATGTGGATTAATATTTAAGGAGATCATTTGCAAGATTGCTATAATTAGCGAGACACATTCATGAATTCCGCTCGGATAGCACTCTGAGGCACATCCGCTCGGCGGAATAAAGATGTAACCTGTCATTCCTGTGGATATGCAAATGCCATTGTACATACACAGCTGATAATTATACGGGATTTGTCTCAGAAATATGACCGGGTCGCTGTGATTCTTTCTGAAGGAACTTTACTTGCTGCAGGCTGCTGAAAAATTAGGAATCATCAGAAATCTTCAAACGTAACCTGGCACTTGGTTCACCACGATCTGGCTCATGGGGGCCGACACTGAGGGCACGAAACAAAGGATTTCAACGTGTGCAAAATCCATATATTGTGAAATACAGTGTGTTGTGACTTTTTATAAACGTGTGTCTGATGCTACACATGGATGTGCTGACTATATACCTATACCTATATATATATATATATATATAAAAAAGAAATGTCCATTTCTGTGCCTGACGTATAAGCTACAATAGAAAATGTACAACACACACAGAAGGTAATGATTTCCAGTCTACTGCACACAGCTGTGCTGACTGTCGAGGCCTGGACTGTCCTTCTGTCTGCGGCGTTTTTTCCCGCCTGAAAGGCACTCCTTTCATTAACGTGGAGTGCACACAGAGACACACTCCGAGGTTCTTGACAGCTAGGCGTCCCGATGAGCTGCACAAGACCTCAGACTTTGTCATCGCTGCTGCTTTTGTCATGTTCCTGCCCTCCACAGTCACGGCAGTCACTCAGTCAGATCTCAGACGGAGAAAGGAAAGAAGGATAGGATAGGATACTGGAGAGGATACTCGCTTAGCTTAGCTGTATGGGATAAGCACTAATGACTGTATTTATCTGACTGTGCAAGCATAGCACACATTTCTGTCTAGTACACATCTTTAATGCATTAAAAGGACCAGTACACAGCTAATTAGCTCTTGGGTTTACCTTGGCAGAAATGGCTGTAAAATGAAAGGTGGAAGCAGAAGAAGAGAATTGAGCTTTAGTAATTACAGGATTTGGTGTGGAGGCGGCGATGGCCACATCCTCCCAGAATGCTGTTGTGCCTGGGCCTCTTCCAGCACCACACGTCTCACCACTGGTAATTATTATCTACGCTTGCTAAATAATTTGGAATCACGTTTGTTTGCTTAAGCTGCTGAAGCTTTATATATATATATCTTGCCCATCGTGGGCTGACAGCCTCTCTCAACGCCTTGATGCTCGCCCGCTCACAATCTGGTCAGTTCAGTTTTATTTTGGTCTGTTTTGATGATCGGGTGAGGCTAAGCAGACATCCCGGCGGCATTTCCACGGCGAGATTCAAATCCCTTCCTCGTGTGCTGCAGACCACCCAGATTCTCATTTCCTTGATAGGAGAACGCACACATCTGAAATATCCCTGACCTCCTTCAGCTCTTTGGGATCTTAATTAAAGCAACTGAGCAAAAAGCAATCAAGGAAGTGTAGAATAGTAGGCATATGTATTTTCCTTTTTTTAAAAAAAAAAAAAAAAAAAAAAAAAAAAAAAAAGGAGCGAGAGAGAGAAATGCATTCTTTTTTTTAATTACACGCATTGTAGTTCTAATTACGCAGCCCCTATCAGACACTCGATAAGTGAGTATTATTCTTGGCACTGCTGCACTTATCGGCAAGGCTTGATGCTGGGTCCTTTTTTACTTGTCTAATGCTGCCCCCCACTGCTGCTGTCCTGTACATTTATTATGTCATAATTACACCGGGTCCCTTTGAAAGAGCACTGGTCCGGGGGGCATTGGGGGGGTGCTGCTTCTCATCAATTATATTCACCTGTTAATACACTCGGTGTGAGGTAATAACCTCAGCGTAATAACAAATGGGCCAGTGCTCAGCTCTGGCAATTAAAAACAGCGGGGGTCCCCCGTTTTGATGGTCCTGATTGCGACATTCATCATAAGACACAATCGGCAGCACAGCAGGACAGCAGATGCCACCCTGATAGCTGGACTAACTAACCGACTGTCCCGCTGAAATAACTGTCTCCCCCTCAAACAAAAGCCTGCAGCTGCAAGTTAGCTCATAAAGACTGACTACTCCGAGAGAAGCAGGAAGAAGAAGATAAAACGCTGGGGTGCGTCAATATCTATAGTCTTTTTTCTTTTTTTCCATCCATATAGGCTACATCTGATCCATGTTTAATGCTATTACAATGAATGTTTACAGTTGGAACAATGATCGAATACTCAAAATATTTACATGTCTGAAAAACTAAAGATAATTAGGTTTGAAATTGAAGGTTTTAGATTTGGTTCCATAAGTACTGTAGTCTGCTAGACAGAAAATCTGTCTGCTTGACACTGGAGGGCTCAAATGCATGTTATCTGTTTTGTACTTTTGAACATGCGTTCATTTTCTAATTATTTACAATCTTTCTAATGTGATGTAAAAAACGAACAAGAAAACTCGTTAAGTTTTAGATGCGTTTCCATTTTTAATGGGATTGCAGTTTAGCATCTAACAACATTCAAGTGATAAACAAATAGAAATGTAAAAAAAAAAAAAAAAAAAAAAAAAAAAAAAAATGTGCAATAACTTCTAATCTAAGAATCTACCAACTTTGGCACGTCCTGATTTGGTCATTTTATTTCCCACTTAAATACTCCAGTCCTATCGGGTTGTGAGGGGGATCTCCTGTGCAACTCAGAGTCTTTCCACAGGTTTCCGATCAGCTTCTGAAGCCTTTCCTGTTTTGACATGGATGTGTGCTTTGAGTCATTAATGTGCTAGGAGGTGAAATTATTCTTCATCTTCATCTGTCTAACAGACACCTGCATGTCAAAATAGATTAGTATTTGGCACCCATGACTTCCTCACTTTTGACTAGAGCCTGAGTCCTGGCTGAAGAGAACCAGAACCAGAACCAGAGCATGATTCTGCCACCACTAGGGCTGGGTATTGCCAATAACTTCACGACACGATATGTATCCCGATACAGAACCCACAATACGATACGCATCATGATTCGATATGTATCCACAAGATACAACACACTCTTAACAAACCCTTACAGTATGTATACACTTACAGGAGCCATTACAAATACTACTTACTAACATTTATTTCAAACTTTGTATGGTCAAAAAATATTTACTGAATTATATTTTCATTTTATGATTTTCCTCATACCGCAGCCATAGGTGGCAGGTTACCGTAACGTACGATTGAGTCGCATGTGTGGTCCAATAATCACATGTAATTGCCACCCTGCTTGCAGGTGATGTATTCTCTGTGACTGCTAGCTAGGGAATAGTGGTTTCTGTTAGGCATGCTACAAAAAACATCAACGTATTGGAAGATCATTTAAGCGTCAAAAAAGAAACAAAACGACAAAGAAAATTGGTTAAGAAACAAGGAAGATCTTGCACTCTTAGTCGACTCAAAAACGCTTATTTTCTATCGTCTTTGCATTAGAGTGTAATTTTCCGCAGCCATAAAGTGAAATGAAATTAAGGACAAATGTAGCTTTACACATAGTTTAACTGAAGGGCTTCCCATAGTTCTTGAGAACGAATGAGGAGTTCGCCAAGGTTTTGGAAACTTTTTGGAAACTAATGGATCCATGAAATAAATTCAAAAACGAGGCTAGGGAGAAAGATGTCTACTACGTCATCAAAATAACTATACGTATAATTGTTTCGCCATCTCTTTTTTTTTTTTTTTTTAAGGGTTTTTACGTATAAAGCACACGAGTGCCTCTACGATCTGCTCCTATTGTGAATTTTGGGGATAACTAGATTGGAAAGCATCTTACATTGTGGGTTGAGAGACGTGCTGTTGACCACCTGCTGCTTTCTGTCCCTCCGGGCGATGTCGTGAAATGTGAACACACGGCTTCGTAAAATTACCACTTTACTTTTGCGTTCATAATACACTATTAGCCATCCCTAACTCTGAACTACCTGGTGGTTGAAAAAATCCCAAATTCTCCCACATAGCTGCTCTGAGCTGCTTTGACGGTGGAGGATTCATTTTTCTGTCCATATTTTCTCTATTAGTAACTGGTTGTTCCACGATTAGATAACACACCTGCTGCCACCTAATGATGAAAGTGTGAAATGTCCTTTAACGATTATGTACTGTGCTGTGTTAATCATGTGCTCACGTGTTCGTGTGTATTGGTATAGCAAACTTTGAATCGATATTTATATCGGCCAAGAGTTATTAAAAATATATCGATATTTTAAACACAGCCCAAGCCGCCATCATGCTTCGGCACGGGGATGGTGTTCTTTGGGTGATGAGCGGCCTTGTTTTTTACGCCAAATGTATTATTTTAGAGTTATGCCCTGGCAGAACGTTTCTACCGTGATCTCAACAGACATGTGAAGAACAGGAGAGGCTGCGGTCACATGCAGGGAGTATCCACTACTAGTGCATCATGTACTTTAGTATCCGTCTAATGTTCGGGAAATTATGTTGTGGCCCGTGGCTTCAGCAGTCGGATAAAAACCAAGTCGAGAAAATCCAACAGGCAAATGATCTTTATTCGAGGTTCATCAGAATCACATCATTAATGACAAGTGTATAATACTCTTAATATAAAAGTATAATGACCCTTTATGAAAGGAAGTGCACACTTGTACAAATTCTTTTTTTTTTTTTTTTTTTTAATTAACATTGGTGGCCTCTATAATATACCGAAGGTGGTAAAAGACATGATCTGACGAGTCATCTTTTCTCTTTAACTCTGTTTATAGATCACCAAACCCTGCCGTTTTAACAGGGGTGTGTAGACTGTTTATATCCACTGAAATCAGAATCACTGAATTTCCTTAAATATTCTTAAACTAAAGAAAAAGTATTGATGAAATGGTGCATGTAGTGAGCGAATATAGTGAGCACGGCTTTCCGCTTCACTTCAAAGGCTTCCATTAAAAAAAATAAATAAATAAAAATAAAAGATGAAGATTGTCACTCTTATGTTGCCTACAAAATGTAATATCGAGCGGATTATTGCGCATCAAGAGACATTACTGTTAAATGTTAAAATACTAAATAAATCGATAATCCAAAATTTTGTTTTTTTATTTGTTTAAAGCGTGTGTGTGTGTGTGTGTGTGTGTGTGTGTGTGTGTGTGTGTGTGTGTGTGTGACTATTGTGGATTTAGGGATTTGGAACTGTGTTACCACGATCAACTCTCAGAGAACATTTCAGCATGCAGAAGCTAAAACGTATATTAAGAAGTATTCACGGAGCGTCGCATCTTTAAGAAAGCGACAGTTATTACATATCTATTTATGCCACACAAAAACAGCGCAGTGCTGTTGAATTCTGATTGGTCAGATGGTGTTGGTTTATTTCCTATACCAGCGGCTCTGACAATCGCACACGTTTATATTAATGCGCGTTATCGTTTCCATAGTGACGGCTCATTCGCAAGGGCTTGTACAGAGGACGCGCCACATAAACGGGTTTAAAAACGTTCCCATTTAAGGAAGGAGTCGCCTGGGCCAGTGCTCTGTAACAGTCGGAGGTAAAAGGCGCGAGTTAGCCGACGTTTTCAGGAGAGACGAGTTTACGCTTTCTTGCAAATTCACAGTTTCTGTCTTATCAGCTTCAAGAGAGAAAAAAAAGAGAGGCTGGAGAGGGAATGAGTGCGTATAGAAAACTGTCGAAAAGAATGGTTGGCTGTGGTATAAGAGGAATAAAACACTTCATGCGTGCTATTATAGGAAAATATGTTGAAGTGCTTATTTTCCCTACATACACATATTTCCATGTATAATGTTTCTACTGCTAATGATTGAATAAACACACTTCTGATCCGAACGTACGGCGTCAGAAAGGCAGAGGAGGCGCTGCTGTCATCACGTCTCACAAAAGGCTTTGTGCTTTAACCCAGCTGCCCACGTTTACGAGCCTGATTATATATTATCTCATTGTTTGTGTGCTAATGGCTTGTTTTACCACACGCCACACTGGAGCATGATTTCTCCAGTAATGAGCTGCGTTTTGTGACTGTGAAAAAGACATCGCCAGCGTCGGAGCCTCTGAGGGGGGGAAGACGACAAGAGAAGAAGAAAAAGGAAACCCATTTTTTCATCAGTCACGTAACGAACGTCATGCATTACAGCTCTTTTTCCTTGTGCGTGTCTGCATTTTTGTGTGACCACGTGTCGTATCAGTATATTACACTTAAAAAAAATAATAAATTATTCCTTGGATTTCAATAATTCACTCCTGCATCCAATATACTTTTATGTTCTAATCAGAGAGAGGGGAAAATAAGAACGCACCTTCTTTTTTATTTTTAAGATTATTTGTGACCTGTAGCAAAAACAGGAAATGAGCTTTAGCAATTGTAGAGCTCGTAATGACGCTCTAGCAACCCCCGAGTCCAAAGGACAAGGGAACAATTTAATATGTCTGGCATAAGCAATAAATGCCACTTTGATTAATTGCACGGAACATCATCATAAAGTGCGGCGGCCGAGCCTCGGAGGTGCATTAGGGTGGCCTGACTTTGCGAGGATGTTCACCTTCCTCATCATTAAGATCATTAATGTAGGGGGAAGGGGGGTTGTTGGGGGTTAAGGGGTAAATAATCCCCATGCACGCGCCTCGGTGTCCTCATACACTCACACTGTTAAAGCCTGGCAATAAACGAGACCTGCATGAGCACAATTTATGGCTCCGTTACTAAATTGTCCTTGTTAAAGCTCTTACAGTTCAGGGTGGATACAGTAGCAGCGGCTGGGAAGCAAGAAACACAAAATGTTTTATTCCTCTTATACCGCAGTACTTTACTAAAGAGGACCTTTTTTAAAAAGTTTTCTTTATCATTTTGTGCGTAAGCTTTCGTGCATGACGTCTAACGCCATGCCATCTTTAATCGAATTCATTTCCTGCAAAAGCGGACAGTCCGCGTCGGCAAAAACGGGTAACAGTATAGTGTCAGTAACGGTAGTTACTTAATATTTAACAAAAGTGCTATCCTGAAGCGCTAACTTCAAGCTGAAGCTGTCTCAGATCTGACACAAACTCTAACACGCACCCCAAAACCTGCTTTTGGGGGAGTACTGGTTTTCGCCCCCTTTGATAAATGGTTGATGCGTGGGAATTTATCACACCGCTTTTTTTTTCCAATTAAATAATTCCAGGCAATGCTATTTCCATTCTTATTTCCTCCTCTTCCTCTTATCTCTCCGCCAAGCGTCGAATGATTTTCATAACCCGAAAGTGATTTCCTCCCCTTTCCCTGCTTTGCAATTTCATCTCTCTTTGTTTCTGCCTTTTTCCCGTGCAACCCATAAAACCTTCCTGCGCACCCATCCATCATATCGGTTAGTGTTGTCCCAGTGCCCTGTGGACATAATCATCATTTGTATTCTTTAATATGCAGTTTTCTGCATATTGTGTTTATCATAAAGATGTCAGCACACCTAGCACGACTCGCTGATGGTGTTTGGGTTGTGTTTGCATGGCCGTGTGTGTGCGTGCGCGTGTGTGTGTGTGTGTGTGTGTGTGTGTGTGTGTGTGTGTGTAGGCCCCTCGGGGCCAGGCTGTCAGCTCTCTCTGATGGATAGGGGATAAAAGGAGTGTGTTGAGCTCTGGGGGATCAGGTCCAGGCCCAGGCTGTGGAGCAGGAGACGGGGCATCACTATGCCCGCTTAGGAAATGTGTCAGTTATTGTCTCCACTGCCTCGGGGCACTGCTGAGGCCCAACAGCCAGAGAGACGAGCTTCAACCCGCCTCTCTAGATCTCTCTCTCTCTTATTCATCTCCCCTTTCTTTCCTACTCCCCATCACTGCCTGAAAACTTCACCAAACTAATTGCTAAACAAGAAGCGTCTGTTACTGAGAGGTTTTAATAGTGTCGGCGAAGGTGCTGCTCATTTTCTTTCATTACGGGAACGTTTAGTGTCCGTGCTCTGCGCGGTGGCTGGGGTGCGTTTTCTTTTTGAATTTTGCCGTTGAACTTCTGAGGAAACGTGAATACGGCTTCGTGATTGTTTCGCGTCGATGCGGAACAGACGCAGCGTCTAGTCTTAAATATGGATGGTTTTTTATTTACTCCCACGCAAGATGTTTGATTGAAAAGGCGCTCGGAGTTTAAACAAACATTTTATGCAACGCTCTTCCTAGAAATGTAGTCAGTCAGGCAGGGTTCCTGTAGAAATGGAGAGGAAATGAAAATTCAAGGAGCTCCAGACTTTGGAGGGAAGGAAAAGATCTTGATGTTTTCAAATCTGCCGGAAGTTTTTAGCTCACTCTTGGCCTCCCGTGTAGAATAAAATGGATAGCGTTAAATGTCTGTTTGTACGACATCAAGGCGTCGGGTTTGTCGCCGCCGGAATCGATTCGACAGAATTTCCCAGCCATCGTCTCGATTACAGACATGACGAGACCGCACGATGAACCCGCCCTAATCCCCGTCCCCAAATCATGAAGGCACGAACCGGTGAAGTTGTTATTCTATAAAATATTAAATAAAACAATGATACATCCTAAGAATGTCACTCCAATAAAACCGTTATTAAAGTAAGATATTTGGTGTGACACCTTTGAAAACATATGAAAATGTTGTATCGCGATATTTGAAGACCTTACGATGGACAAACAGCGGTAATGTTGCCCTTCAATAAAATCCTTTAAAGATTATTTCCATAATACGCATTTAATATCGCCCGAAGAAGTGGCATTTTACAACTTTACAAAAGGACTCAAAACAGTAGAAAACTAAACCAATCGGCTGCTTCTAGAGATATTAAAATAGTAATATATATCATAATAATATTAAAAAGTTATAAAAAGCTACTCTGATACCCACAATATCTCAGAAATGTGTGTTTAAATTCAATTGTATCACAATATCAAAGTTATATTGCTATATTGTCCAACTCTGCTTTTAAATATACAATGTTTACTGATGAACCAGTACAGACTCGTCACAGGGAAACTCGCCTGTTAATACAGAAGTAAATAAAGCACATATTAAGATATAAAGTATAAAATGTGGCACAAGATGTTCATTGAAACTTGGATTGCACATTCACGCAAAAAATAGATTAGCCTGACTTGTTAGCTACGTTCACTTCCTTAGCATCAAGCAGCTGATTAGGACACCTGATCAGTCTGGCATGTACTCATGTCTCTTGCATGACATGGGACAGTGTGTGTGTGTGTGTGTGTGTGTGTGTGTGTGTGTGTATGAGAGACACGCTATAGACAGCTTGTCCATCAGCCACATGAAGAAGAAGAGGAGCAGGAGGAGGTGTTGCACAAGGCCAAGGTCTTCTCTTTTCATCAGCCTCCACAATGAAGCTCCTGAGCGGCTGCTAAAGCGTGTGCTGCGATTAACCCGAGTGACGAGGAGAAGTCATTCAATTAGCCAATGCCTCGGCTTTGCATTTCAGCGCCTCCATTTCCCTGAACCCCAGACACGTGCAATTAACGCCCTCACCTGCACGAACAGCTGTGATTGACTCTTCGGTGGGAATTCATTCCACATTCCTGCTATGCACAGCGCTGAAATCATTGTCCGAGATGTTCCCACCTGCCGCGTTTAGCTGCTGATATTTCCATGATATTTTGCTTCTTCCACATGGGATAACTGTCTCGCTAACATCGTTTGGACACCATTTAAATAGTAGCAATTCCTAGCTTTTGCATTCTTTTCCAAAAAGACGTCAAAGCTCCGCCTTCTTGTTACCTATTGGCTCACATCTCCGAGGTGCACAAATTTGTCTGGTTAGAAAGGATGTGAATTTTGGAAACGGCCCCATAGAAAGGTTCCTCTGAAATCCCAAACGACTAGCTGGCAACTTAGCTGCATGTAAATTAGCCTCAGAATTTATAGCGGTTTCTAGAACCACCACCGTCTTATTCCTCACTAGCTAGCTAAGCATGAAGGTCATGTGGATAAACATTTCCAGGTATCGCATCATCTCATTATTTGGATATTGGATGTGATTGGTTCAAGGTATTTAGGGACATCGTAGTGATGTACACATGCAGCCCCACACCCAACAACATTCTTTTAATTCTGTGTGTTGTGTGCGGTGTATGGTCAGCGAGTTAGCTACATTGCTATCTGCTAACTCGGGCAGCTTAGCAAGATAACCAGCAACCTTCATTCTTGAACTTAAAGCTAAAATGCTCATCATGCTTAATTTGCTAACTGGAGGATTTGCAAAATGGAGCTTTTTTCCCCCACTGTTATTCTTTTCCCAGTACTGCATAAAAAAAAGGTTTTTTTGTAAATAAAAACAAAACAACAACAAAAAAAGGTTATAAAAAGATATCTGTGATAGCTTAGAAAAGTATACTGTGACAATTGATCATGATATCGATAACTATATTCATGTTGCCCATCCATAATTATAAATATGCCTCGGACCACACCCACTGTGGGGTTAAAGGGCACCCAGGTGACTGTCACCAAGCAAAAGTAATGGCACCCTTTCCCCTATTTATATGAAAAGCTATTCTTAAGCTGCTGGCTGCTGTTTCTTTTCAAACAGAGGTGCGTGTAGCATGTGAAACGGCTGATGTGTGCGTGTGTGTGTGCGTGTGTGTGGGCCATGACAGCGTGTGAGGTTTTGTTGCATATAATGTGTGTGGGCTTCGGTGTATGTTCATGACATTTCGTGTGTGTGTGTGTGTGTGTGTGTGTAATAAAGGCACTGCAGAGCTCTATAGATGCTGCCCTTTCCACACATATCAAGCCTCGAGCTCCAATACTCCATCACCCTCTACTGACAGGCTCCAAATTGGAATCACAGGCCCAATGTAGGAAGATATATCATTAACACACACACACACACACACACACACACACACTGTCTCTCTCTCACATACACGCACTATTTTTCCACATCTTTTTCCCGGATGGATCCAGTACACACACACATATTTTATACATTTGGACAAATGCGTAACGTAAGCGCTCGAAAAGTCGGCAGGATTAGTGGCTTTATTGCAGACTTGTGCATTATGCACACTCTTCTGATACACATAGATTAAAGAATTTGTCAGAGAGAACATCATTGGAGTTGTTCAGAAAGGAAAAAAAAAAAAGTAGGTGAAAGCCTTAGGTAGCGTGTGGCAGCTCGTCACGGCTCTCTAATCACCATCTCCAACCCGTCTTCCCATCTTTCACATATAGTATTTATCATTTTTAATGAAAACCCTGAATTTCACTCCGCATTTAAAACCTCCAGCTTTTTTTTTTTTTTTTTTTTTTTTTTTTTTAAAGTGATAAGTGACGAGATGGTGCGCTCAAGCGCCGTTAGAAAGCAGCACCGCAGTTCTTTCAAGATTTAAGATTTTTCTTTCCCCTCTCTCCGTGTCTCTCTCCTCTTGACATGTGTCACACGTTGGAATTCTGCTCCTGTGGGATAAGTGCCAGATTACACGCCATCATATTTTTATCCTCTGTACATTATCTGTTAAAAAAAAAAAAAAAAAAAAGCTTACAACATCAAAGAGAAGGCAGATCTCACACACACACACGAGCAAAAAAAAAAACAGACTAGATACTGTAAAGTAGTGCCTTTCTTCATCATCTTCATCCTCACCTCATTCTCACTAATAATTAATCACAGCTACAGGAGTTGGATTTGAATTAAGAAATTAATTTAAACCTTTGGTAAAGACTTATTTTGTCTTTCCGCACTTTTATTTTTTTACATTTCCTTTGAAAGACATTGTACAGTCTAGATTGAATTGATTTTACTTTCACACCTTCTCTCATACTTATGCAGATATTTTGTGTTAAATTTAAAGACGCCCTGAACTTAAAATATATATATATATTTTCCTGCTAAAATGCCTGATGCTGATGATGTACAGTAGATTGGCATTTCATACTAATTTGTTTTCTGCTTGAGCCAGACATATCAGAAAAGTTTGTGATGTCACTAAACACACTGAACCAATCATGTTCAACATGCAAATTATTAGACAAAGAGATATCTGGAAATGTTTAGCCATCATGCTAAGCTAGTGAAGAAGAAATCGATGATTTTTTTTATAATCAATATAATTTTTATTTTAAATTTTATTTAACTAGAAATGAAATTGCTGTCTTGCTGTTTGGGATGTCAGGTGAACATTTTCGAAATTTACATTCATACATAATCATTAATCTCAGGGAGAATATGTAGAGATGTTCATGCGATATGTTTTAGTATCTTCTTGCATTTTACCTTGAACTACACTCTTAAGTATTATTTGGATGGGATTAACTTTCCAGACACGCGTCTGTTGAGTAATGCTGTAGTTGTAATTTACATTTACAGCATTTGGCAGATGCCCTTATCCAGAGGAACTTACATAAGTCTCTATCAGTAAATATATTCAGATACTGGCTCACTGGGACCTGGGCTAAGAGTACTATCACACTACAACTGTTGGCAGTAAAAAAATATTTTTTTTTGTGGAGAAGTGAAGAATAAATAAATTCTAGTCCAAGTACTTCTGAAAGAGGTAGGTCTTTAGTCATCGTTTGAAGACACCCAGTGACTCAGCTGTTCGGACATCCAGGGGAAGTTCATTCCACCACCTAGGTGCCAAAACAGAGAAGAGTTTAGATGCATGTCTTCCTTGCGCCTTGAGAGATGGAGGAACCAGTCGAGGGAGAGAGCGTGGTTAGAGCGAGGTGTGATAAGTGCTTTGAGGTAGGAGGGTGCTGGTCCATTTTTGGCTTTGTAGGCCAGCATCAGTGTTTTGAATCTGATGCGGGCATCTATGGGAAGCCAGTGAAGGGAGCGTAGCAATGGGGTGGTGTGGGAGAACTTAGGAAGGTTGAAAACGAGTCATGCAGCTACATTCTGGATCAGTTTCAAGGGTCGAATGGCGCTCAGAGGCAGACCTGCTGGGAGTGCATTACAGTAGACTAGTCTTGAGATGACAAAGAACTGAAAAAGTATCTGAGTGGCCTGTGTGGAAAGAAATGGATGGATCCTTCTGATGTTGGAGAGGAGAAATCGGCATGAGCGAGAAAGATCAGCAATATGAGAGGAAAAAAATAGGTGATTGTCCATAGTTACCCCAAGGTCACTAGCAGTGACCGAAGGAGAGATCAAAGAGTTGTCCAGGGAGATCACAAGATCCTGATGTGGGGATGAATCAGCTGGGAT
>JAQQZR010000019.1:14864215-14882192 GCA_030068235.1 Notoglanidium macrostoma
CCAACAGTTTTTAGTGTGATGGTATTCTTAGCCCAGGTCCTAATGAGCCAGTATCAGAATATATTTAATAATAGAGAATTCAAAGCACTTACTGTATGTAAGTTGCTCTGGATAAGGGAGTCTGCCAAATGCTGTAAATGTAAATGTAATTCTGATCGATATAAATGATCCCAGTATAAAACACAGATCTCCACATGGTTGCCGCAACAAAAGTTCCAACTGTACTACGCACAATTCACTGGAATACAAACTTCTTGTCCTTTATTATAAGCTCTTGTACTGTGATCATTAGTAGGTCACATGACCGTAAAAATATATGTAGACGGTACCGGTGTTAAATGGAATTAAAATAAAAGCCTTCAGAAGAATGTGCTGCTCTCTGGCTTATTTGAAAAGCCGTGCGAGATCTTAAACCACAGGAAGTGTCAGTTTTCTAACAAGTCACTTGCACATTTTATTGTTCTTCATTTTAAACTCTGTTTCATTTTGGTGGCAAACAGTAGAAGAGAGCGAGCACTTTCTGGAACATCTTTAAATCAGTGAAAAAGCATAACATCTCTTTTCCTACAGCATACAACAGACATCATCTTACATCATCATACAACATCTTTAGACTCGGCACTAATAATTACACGACTCAACCGTCTGATGTAAATCTATTCCAGTTCAAATAGGGTTGTTTAATGGTTAAAGGTCCACTAGGTAGGATTTTCAATTTTCAATTAAGGCAAATTATCTATTGCATAATATACGTATAGAATTAATGCTAATTTAAACATATTTTGTAGCACACTTTCTTCTGAGGTTCTTGCATCGCCTTATGAAGTCTTATATCAAAGGTGTCCACAATTGAAGCTCTAAATCTGTATCGTTTATCCTTTAAGAGATCTGATTTCTTTGTGAGAAAGTCTATTTAGCATAACTTTGTGGTTACGATGCCGTATGGATACAGACTTGGATTTTGGTTTTGAAGGTCCGGTATGTAGGATTTAGGGGGATTAGCAGAAATGGAATATAATATTCATAAGTATGTTATCAGTAGTGTATAATTACCTGTAACTACGAATCGTTGTGTTTGCATAAGCTTAGAATGAGCCCTTTATATCTACATAGGGAGCGGGTACAGCTCTACAGAGCCACCATGTTGCGCCGCTACGGTAGCCCAGAACGGACAAACCTCTAGAGAGCGCCTTGCACAATTCTACAAGCGGCAGCGTGAATCCGGAACAAAGCACCAGAAGGATGACAAAGAAGTAGAAAGGAAGACAAGGAGGAAGAAAGAAGAGGAATCAGTGTTTGCTGGTGCCAGCTAACAAGTCTGAGAACCCAAAATTTTGAAAAATGGAGGATCATATTTATTATTTAGCACAGAAAAAGCAAAGGAGTGCGAATGTAAGTAGTTGGAAGTACACTACGGGCACCTGACAGCCACCGTACGCTCTAATACGCGCTTGGAAAGGAGGGGAAACCACAGACATTTTCAGATAGGATTCCTGTAGAACCCCAGGAAGCTAAGTAATGTGGTTAGACATGTGACATGACGGTATTCCTTCAGATTTTAGCTGGTTCTTGTTTGGGAAGGTTTTCCGACCACACCCGTCTGGTTATGAAAAGGAAGGGGGGAAAAAAGCTGATGATGGAAAACTGCATGGTTATTGTGGAAACGTGTGATTAGGCAGCACGGCTCCAACACGGTGACGCGGAGAGAAAAACCCGACCATACGGTGCACTCTTTAGTCAGTCCTCTGTGTGTTCGAGTCTCACGGGCTGTTTGATCGATTGAGTTTGTGGCTTGTGTCTGACTGACTGAGGTCATGCTGTGGTTTAATCCTGGCTTCTGCTCGCGCCTGAAAAGCGACACATGCATGGAGTGATGATATTGAAATGATTTAGCACGTCTCCGGATCACACGTTGCTTTCGAAAGAAGCCAGACAGTATTTTACTCATCTGCAGGCTTGCGATTTAAATCCATGGCCATTTTAATTGTCATCCTGATTTCTTGAATTTATTATACATGATCATCTGCATTATTGCTGAGCGTAGGCAAAGGCAGCTAATTGGAGTTTATTGACTTCGGTGCTCTAAATCACAAGCTTACCCAGAGGAATTACACTTAAGTGAAAATTTGGGGTATTCTCTCAAAAATCATAATTTGGTAAGGAAAAGGATACTTTTAAATACATCTGAAGGCTAATGGGTCTTTTGGCTTGATCTCTGAAACGCTTCAACTCTTAAAAGCCTTTCGTTATCCAGTAAACCCTTAAAGAACTCGTAAAGAATCCTTTATATAAATACAAGTGTCCCAAAATAGCTACATTAACCAGCGTTGCTCGATTCTCAAAAATCACGATCACAATTGCTTTGGTCAGTATTGAGGTCACGATTATTTTACACGATTACTCCTTGACAGGCAATGCAATATCAGCTATTAAAAACCAATGCCAATTCATTTTAATTTAGCCGGCTACGTATAGCGTGCTAGTAGCACATAACTAGCATCGCTTCCCACCTGAGAGCGCCTCGCTAACCAGGAATCTCATAAAACAGCGCCACGCAGCAAACTGCACATCCATGACGTTTCAGACATTCTTTTAACAATTAGCAGCTTTTTTTTTCTTAAAGAAACACAATAGCGACCGCATTCAGTTCATAATGAGTCCATTAGTTAGCTAGCTTTTAGCTAGCATTAGCGATATGATTCAATAAGTTTTACCTGTATTCCAGTCAGCACATCTTGCGCATGTTCGCGGCCCAAAAGTTTGGTCATTGTTCTAAATTTTAGCCGTGACACTGCATGGCTCAAGTTTTGACTTTGTTCTTTTGTCACGTCCATCACAAGCCTTTGGAGTTTGGAGTTAGAAAAAAGGGTCTTCACGGTTCTGTGGAAGGGTTCCTACTTTGAACCTGTTCTGTCAGCGGACAACCAGAGAACCCTTCAGTTCTGCGGCCTTGTCTAAATATCTCTAAAAGCCACAGCGAGTCAGAGTAAAACTTAAACGTACTTATTTTAGCAAAAAAATCTTCTGGGATTTTTAAAGAGATTATCTGCACACTCCTACACAACTTCCTACACAACTTAAGGTGTTTGAAAAACAATGAAGGCTAGAGTTAAAGATGAGATTTGAACATTTCTAACGACTTTTTATCCGCATTCAATGAAATGAAATCCACAATCGCGATCACGCCGCACTCGTTCATTCAAATGTATACTTTTTTCCTATTAAAGTAACTTTGGTGTATGAAAAGCAAGCGAGACTACTGCTGCGTCATCCTCGAACAAAGGTAACGCTTGTGAAGTCTGTAGAAATTATTACGGACCTGATTGGATGATGTTTTTGTAACGAAAGCCTGAATGAAAAGATGAAAAAAAAGAAAAGATTTTTTAATGGAAATGTAATTAAGTAAACGTAAAATTTTAACAATTTAAATGCTATTTAAATTGACTAACGAAATAGTTGAATTCCATCCACCTCCATTTGTCACGGTTTGCTGTATTTTTGAGTTTAATTATGATTACAGTTATTATTTAAAATCCTAAAATAATATCCTTGATTAACTTGACTCATTTTCATTTAAAAACTTATTTCGATTCAAACGGGTATATATTATAAAATGAAAAATCTGTAAAGATAAGACCGTCTCTCCATTTGTGAAATTGAACCGTTTTGGTTTTGAACAATTAAATGAATAAAAATATAACGGTGATCATTTCTGCCAAATGAAATATAAAACCTGGAGCTGATTGTGAATTCTGCAGTTGTGAAAACTGACCTGACAAACCAAAAGGTGAGCCGTGGACCATCCTTTACTGTTAGCGCCTCATTAGGGCTTCCTCTGAAAAGGCGGCTCTGTGTGTGTGTGTGTGTGTGTGTGTGTGTGTGTGTGTGGGAGGGTGGGTGTTCAAGCAGAACCAGGCTAATGCTATTCCTGCCCTGCTGGAAGAACGGAGAATCAATACGGTCTTGCTTACAGGCTCGGCCTCTGACCCGACCTGACCCGACTCCGAGTGTGTGTACGAGGCTTTAAAAGCGTGTGGCCGAGTCACTCGGCGCTGAAGGCCGTCGGAGAAACCGCTTCTTATTTAATGGACTCGCTCAAAGCGTTCTAAAATGCAAAGCCGAAAAGAATTTGGCCTTTCCACTGCGATACTCGTATACTCAATCAGATTCCTAAAATGCTGTGTCACATGTCTGACCCTCTGCTGTCTGAGGGAATGAGACGGCTTTCGCTGACTCGCTAAAATTCCTCTTCTGTGTTTCACTCCCAACTCCTGACAGAGTGATAAGAGTCTGGATAAACATGAGGTGCACTTTTGGATATCGGTGCATCAGATGAGCAGCATGGCTGTAACAAGAACGAAATTAAACAGAATTTACACTTAACTTCTTTAACCGAAAAATCACTAGCTTGCTTGTACTAGATTATCTGAAGGGAGGAAAAACGGCTGGCGTGACGTGCACACTGTAACCATGACAACACTTCCAACACTTATCTTTTTCATAAAAGGCCACCACCGTTAGTACATCAGAATTCATTATCCAAACCCAAGGTTGAGGATGTGTTCACAAGAAAACGTGTGCAGGCCTTTTCGGGTCCGATATGCAAACGATTCGGGGAACCTGTGTGCTAAGCTTTCTGGCTAGCAAGCTAGCTAACGTGGCTAAGGATGTGCTTTTCCAGGATTGGCTCCTTTGAAAAACAAAAACTGAAATTGTGAGATGTGTGAAAGTTTAACAGCAGTTAGTATATTATATAATGTAGCACAGCATAGTAGCTATTTGGGACGGCAGAAGAATATGAAGAATTGTTTGGCACATTCATAGACCCTGCATTTGCAATTAGGCGCAACATGCACAGAAGGTTCTACACAAATTTCATCATCACTCGTAGTAATTAAAATTGGTTTAAAATGGCATGGTCAGGGGAGCGAGCTCTGGAACGGTAGGAACGTCACACATCATAGCGGATTTATTTAATGAGAGTGACGAAGGGAAGAAAGTCGAGTCGTTGCTTGCAGTAAGCAAGAGCAGTGAAGGGTCGAAGGAGGACCGCAATCTTACAGCCAATCTGCGATCTTTAGTCACCTTTATTGCTTTTGAGGATCTCAGACGTGAGAACGGATACCTCGTGAACGTGTTCCAAGTTTGTTTACATCTGCGAAGAGAACCTGATTCTTTGTTTGCCACCACCCTGAGAAACTCTCCGCGCCTTTTTTAGCCGCGCTGCACTGTAAATATATATACACACACACGAAGGGATGCTGGGATGGCCGATAGCCTCGCTCACATCCAGCTGTGATGTTCAGATTGCAGATCTCCAGCTGTGCAGCCGCATAAGAAAATGCAGTCTTTGTAGTCCGGGAGCAGGAAGCCTCAGAGAGAGAACCAAGACGGACGGGTTCAAAGTGAGGCGGGAGGATGAGAGGGACATTCGAGATCCTGAACGTGCGCGCTCGGGTTAGCACGAACAAAACGGGCTTCGCGAAATGCCTCTGAACAACACAGGGAGCGTGTGGATAACTGGATTACGCGAGCCGGCCAGTAGTTGACCTTTGGAGCCGATCAATGTAAAGATATCGCTCGTGTTCACCATGAGGAGAGCTGTAGCTCTGCTCGTTTCCTGCAAATCAATAACGATCTATTCATTGAGCATCTTTGGAACAGTAGTGTGGCCTGGCTTCTCCTGTCATTTTAAACACAACCCGAGTCGAGCTGTAATTAAAGTGTTTTAACAGCGACTGTTATTGGAGCTTGGAGCAGGAAGCTGTACAGGAGCGCTTCCAGCCGACCCCGGGTCCTCCGGGAGTCGCCTCAGTCGATGCTCAGCTTTACACACGGCTCCCAGAGACTAACGCTCACCCGGCTGATACACTTAACTTTACACCATCTAGCTCAATAACAAATCCATTTACTTTCGGCTCTTGCGTAGCAGGCTAATGAGTGAATTAGCTTGCGCAGATAGATTTGGGTTATTTATACGGATTTGCACATGGCAGGAAAATAATTGAAATGCTCCTACTGTCACAAACATACGTCGACTCGACCTGTTCGTGTGAATTGGATTTTCTGTTTAATGTTCCTCCTTTGAATCAAAATGACTGCAGGTCATAAACACTAAAATTGAAACAAATACAAACGCATACTATAAAAGCGCTTCGCTACTGAGCCACGAAAATAAGAGATAAAATGAACAAGAAGAAACGGAACTTTCTGTTATGCACGACAAGAACCTTATTTCAGCTTTTCATTATATATTCACATGACTAGAACTAAAAGTTCTCAAAAAACAAACAAACAAAAAATCCTACCACTGGACCTAATTTCAAACTGAATTTAAAACGAACATTATCAATCAGGAGAAAAAAAAGGAATGTGAACTTTAACTGATTTAAAAAAAAAAAAAAAAAAAAAAAAAAGAAATGTTAATGTTGCAACGTTTCTGAGGATGTGCCGTTACGGGAAGAGGAATGCCGCTTCCTCACTGCACGCTGTTGTTGATTCATTTCCTTAACAGCACAACGGAGTGGTTTATTCCTTACGTTAAAAAAAAAAAAAGCCTTTCAGAACGAAGCCTCAGAGCGATGCTGTGGATCTCAATAATTCTTCCAAAGTTCATAAAATCTTCATCGCGTCATTTGTACCCATCCTCGCCTTCATTCTTAGTTAAATGAAACAGCAAGACATAATTAATGAGCTTCGGCGATTCGCTTTTTCATTGCAGGATTCTCCATTTTAAAGCCGCTTCCTCCTCCTCCTCCTCCCTCGGGCCAAAAAGAGCGCTCATTTCGTCCACCAGCCGTTGATTCTCGGCTCGCGTCGTTTGAACTGATGCGTTTAAACGACGTTTTTTTTTTTTTTATTTTAGAAATGATGAAGTCGATACGGTGAGTGAAATGGGGCTCCGGAAGCCTCCAGGGCCGCTGGAGATGTTATTAAACACTGTGCGCAAAATAATTAATGCTGCAGTAGAGATGAGGCGCGACCTCGGCCCTCTTTGCTCTTGGGTACTGTTGTCATGTGCATTTTGGCTCAACATGGCCACCAATAGTTCTATATTACCGAGAAGGATTAAAACCGGAGAGATGCGTTAATTAAACCCAACAACTGCGCTGCCATTTTAATGGGAAGTATGAATTAAAGTTAATTACGCTGGCTAATTACAGACAGACGCGAGTTCGACTCTTCTTCCTACTGCAAATCATCAAAAGGCACTCTGGAAAATGCAAAAGATGAATTTAATAAGCAATCCGCTGTCTTGTGTTAGCGTTTTAATGCCGTTTAGCGGAGAGGCGGCTGGGTTTGAGCCTCGATAAGCAGCTGCTGTGATGACAGGCCATAATTGCATGCATAATTGCAAATAAACAGAACACAGCATTGATTTATGCAGCGTGGAACTGTTGACTGTGTAGGAAAGTCGGGTCCAGAGAGGCGCATTATCATCACTCAAAACATTTCCACGGACTGGAGGAGGCTCCAAATTATGCCGTAATTACGGGGTGTCTTTATGTATAGACAATTTTGTTTATTTCTCTTCGGCGTAATGTTGTGAGGAATCGTCTGCTTCTGCATTTCATTAACGTTCCATAGATAAAGGTGTTTTGTTTCCTCTCTTTTTGCCTGCGCGATCTGGCTTCATCGCTTTTATCTTGTTGAGTGTGTAAAGATATGCAGGCGATGGTCAGCCATTGCACGAGGTTCATTTATTGCTTTCAATGAATTGAATATGCAGGAGGAAAAAAGAAAATAAGGATCATGCCATCATGATCAATTCAAACATCTTTTCGTAGCGCTTATTTGCTTTTTTTTTTTGCTCTGCACTCGTAGTCTAGCTGTGGAAATTCCAGCTTCGTCCTGCGCCGCGTCTCGTTACGGTCGTCTGGTCGGCAATTATCGTCGCACAATACGCCGAGCTCGCGTCCCGGTGACATTGGGAATGGGTGGCACCGCTGGTGTCGTCTCGGAGAGACAAGACGTGGTTGAATAGCGAGCGATATTTGTGCGTGACCCCAAAATCGGCCTGGCCTCGCGTTCCCCGGGCGCTCTTTTCATCCGCATCCGGGGAGGAATGTGTATTCAGTTAAGAAAAAAATATTCCATTACTCGGTGTGAAAGCATTTTGGGCGCACGTGCCATTAACCCGTGTGCTCAGTTAACACTTCGTCTGTTGGTCAGCTCGGCGGTCGAGGCAGCACGGGAACCCATTTTAGGACTTTTATAATGATGCTGCTTGTGATGCAGAGACGAGGTCCAGGGTTTGTTTATCCGCAAGTTTGGAAGAGGAGGAGAGGAAGATAAAGAAAATCACGCGTGATAAAAGCACACCACCAGTGGGCCGCCATTAGCCCCTCGGCTGGGTTGATGAGCCGCTTGGCTTATTAAGAGAGTCATTTTATAGCAGTGATGTCCAGCCTGCAGCTCTGTGTGAGGATAATCAGCAGTGCCACTGTGGCCGTGGCCGAACTGTGACTTGCTGCAGACTGCTAATGAGCCTGGCCCCGACTCCATCTCTCTGTTTCTCACTTTTACACCCTCGTTTTCTCATAATCTCGCCATTTCCATTTGCAGCCGTATCCAAACTCGTAATACTGGCCCACTCGCCCTCCTACAGCCTTCATCTGGAGCCTGGAAGCTGACAGAAGGATCTGAAGTTGACTTTCATATATTTGAATTATATACAGTTTCTATCGGATAAAACTGATGGATTTAATAAATATAGATTTTTTTTTTCTGTGTCAAACTTGGTAAGAGTGCGATTTCACATTTTAAAAACCAAAATCTCAAAAATACAGATTTTAGACTGGCTCAAAGTTGGATCATCCTGGATTCCGAGGAAAAAATAAGCGCTTTCCGAGTGGTCAAACTCAGCATTTAGCCAAATATGACGTTTTCTATTTCATATTATGTTCTATCATTTATTCTGTTGTGCCGCTGTTCACACTCTGTACAGCAATATTTTGTGTCGTTTGGGCAGTTTATGCGAGATTTGGCCGCTGCTGCGGTGAGGCTTGGGACGTGCTTCTGACATGCACTCATGCAGGCTGTGATGCTGTTAACATGGACGCCAACAGGTTCCACGATCGCCACGCATGGACCTTGTTATTAGCTGCGGATTAGACGTCGACATTCCCTCTCAAGCCTGATTACAGGTAAACACATTGTTTATTAAGAAATGAGTATTAACAAGAACAAGAAATAATGACTCTCAGTTGTATTATTTTGGATTAAAACATTGTTTTGGTAACTAGACGTTTGTTTGTTTTTTTTTAAATGCTGGACGGCTAATGCTAATGATTTTAGCACCACTCTTATCAACAACCTTATCAAAATATGCATTTACACCAGGTGTGTATACATATTATTTAACTCTTTTCTGATGATTTCGATTTTATTGGTCATGCCCGCGAGGCTAGCAATGGCCTAGCAAGCAGTGTTGATGACCAAGAAAACGTTGCTCTTTAGTGCTTTAGAACAGCTAAATTAATCTAGAGAGGTAAATTTGCATTTACAAAGCATCTGAAAACAAAACTGCTCATTATTTCATGAGGAAACACAAACTGTACATTTTGTGGATGATGTTCATTTTCAGCCACCGTGCAATGAATGCTGTGGTTTCTTTCATGCGGCTTGCCTTCTCGGTGCTAGCTCTAGCGCTGGGATTTTTCATGTCCGCTCCAGGCCACTGTCTGCACCGCAGATAATGCTGGTGTCTCCGCTGGCTTCATCGGCGTGGCGGGTGGTAGAAATGTGCTCTTTACCCTGATACGACGATCAATAGCTTCACTGGACTGCTGCCCCCTGGAGAGCTGCAGGATTCCGTGGCCACGAGCGCTCGCTCCTCGTTCTGTAGGCAGTCGAGGAGCTCCGAATTCAGGTATATAGGATAAAGAATATTAGGCTGGTTCGAGAATTCTCGCTTGTTTTAATGTAAGGAAGCGTTTACTAGAGTATAAAGTCACCTAACAGACAAAGACTGCTAAAGATTGCTTAAAATAAAACTAGCAAAGTAAATTGTTTTAGCTCTGCTAAATCTGTGGTAGGTAGGGATACATTAACACACATTATCTGCAACAGGAAACCTGTTTAAACCTGGCCACTTTTAGTCACGTTCCACCAGATGTTTCATTATGGCACTGGATTTTACATTCTCTCACTTGGCCTTATTTATCAAATTGGATATAAACTCATTCATAAATCATAGCAGAAATGTCATTCTTCGCATTGTTTTAAGCACGTGGGCAGAACGTTAGGCCCGAGAACGTGTCTGTACTGTACAGCAAAGCAACGTGACCTTCAACAAGTTTCTTCTTTCTAATCTTTATTCATCCACCTTTATAAAATATATACGTTTACATTCTCACCAGCCCCCTGGTGGCTCAGAGGTCCGTAAGGCTTTGTTCCCATTACAAGCCTCATTGTTCAATTCTGATGTTTTGCTCAGATCAGATTTGCCCATCTTGACAGTTCACATTTATAATTACAAGTGAGCTGTATCTAACTGTAATGTGAACGCAGCTGTCCTCCGAAATCTCACGCATGCGCACAGTGATACGGTTTTTTTTTGTCATCTCCATCGCCAACAACAAAAAACATACTTGTGAGACGACTCGTGGTATTCAAGCTGACAAAATGGACGCGCTAGAAGCTAATGTATGCATGGAATTGTACTTTGGAGGGCAAACAGCTGGTCAGCTGTAGCTCTCCTCCACTGTGGTTTTGCTGTGCTGCTGGTGTTCTGATGATTTGTGCTGCCTTGTGGAAAATTCCCTCTAATGTAGAGGGAATAAATGCTACCGATAGCAGCGAATAAACTCGATCTCAGCCGTAGCCCTTAACCAAACCCTAACCTTAACTCTAAAGCTTAGAGCTAACCATAAAATCTTAACCTTAAACCCAACACGCAACCGCCAAGTAGCATATCTCGATCCGTAGCACAAATCGCCAGAGTAGCGTGCTGACTGATGACGACACACTCAGCGCACGCGTATAGGAGCGTTCTCATTCATGTCACATGGCCACGAATGAGATACGTACCAGATTTAAGACCACATATGTTCACATTACCAGGCTGAAGTGACTCAAATCTGAATTTCTGCCTTCATGTGACACAGATCTGATGTTTTCAGGGCTGTGTGTACACGCAAATCCAAACTTTTCTTCAACTAATCAGATTCGAGCCACTTTCATACGTATACGCGGAGGACTCGTGCAAAAACGTTTCAGCGTGTGCATGCAGGCCGTTTGTACTGCGAACGTAGCCAAAGTGACTCAAATCTGATTTGAAAAGATCTGCAACAATCGGCAAGGCTGCGACTGCCAGAAACAGCCATGACTTTCTCCAAGTTCATCGTAGGGCTTCAGAGGTCATCTCGACTAGCAACACTAATTAGCGGTCAGTTAGGGAACATTTGCAGAGATGAAAAGGAACTGCAATTAAAAAGAACGTATCCTTTCATTCTGTAGACCCACTTATCCCGTGCTCGAAGGGTCGCAGGCAGAACAGCCCATCTCTATTAACCACATTGTTATTTTTCAAGATGGCCTTTTTGCCAGTGATGGAGAAAATAAACCTGGCCTCTCTAGAGCCGGAGGTGCATTTGCTTACAGTGGCACAGCAGATGGGTCTCATGAACCACACTGTGAAGAACAGAACAAAACAAAGCAAAAAAATACGCAAAGAGCACTTGAGTGCAAAATCATTCTTCCGTGCGCTCGGCACTCCTCCTGGGTTCCTGCAAATGAAACCTGGGCTTCTTGGACCACCGTGGTCAGATATGGAGCTGCTTTTAGATCTCAGAGCCCCATTGTGATGGGTCAAAGCGCGCCGCCGAGGCTGCCGCCATTAAAACGTCCTCTCCAGCATCTCCCATGTGAAGTGCGCCTTCCCCGAGATTGATGCACTTGATATGCGTAATGAGGAGAGCAATCCGGAGCAATCGCTTGATCTAAAGATATTTTCCACTCCGATGTCCCTTTATGGAATAAAATCATTTGCTAGGACGTGAATATGGAGTATAATGCAAGGATCAAAGCTGGTGCAGAGAGCTGAAGTAACGTCAATACCGGGGCTGTGTTTTCAGATAGATTTCAAGCTTCCTGTTTAACTTAAGAGCATTTTCTTTTTTTTGTCGTTGTTTGATTCATTGCTTTCCTTTGAAAGCGACAGAGACTAATAGTCACCCAGAAGACGTGCGTCATGTACAAAAAGGAGCAGGACTGATGAAAGAGGATACATGAGATGGTCCTTTTCATTTGGCCAGACTCGCTTTCACTCACTCGCATTGCTTTTTAATGAAACGTATCTGAGTGCCATTTGCCATGTATGATGAATTATGGTAATTACGGTTATCAAATGCTGAACCCTAATGGCAATCAGTACACACTGACAATTGAAAAGTTGTTAAACACACAATATACTGTATATCTTGTGAATGATTTCATTGAAAGTCTAAGAAAGAAAGAACCGGTAAGTAAAACAACAAATGTTTAAACAAATTCTGAATTCTGACTGGTCACACAGTAGTGTAGCTTTAAATCACAGATATATATTAACTAATTAATTAATAGTAATAACTCACTTGCAGGGATTTGTACAGTGCTCCATGTAAACTCCACGATAAGCTCCACGATAAAAAAAATATCGTTAATATGATGAAAGATTTTAAAGTAAGATGACATTTATTTAATATTTATGGAAGGAGTGACGAGCTGCGTTTCATTATTTTATTAATGTCAAGAGAGAAAAACGAGAGGCTGGTGAGGGAAAGTCTGTTTATAGCTGCTATAATGTAAGTGAGAACAGGAACTAGGGCTACATTCACACTGCAAGCCTCACTGCTCAATTCCACTTTTTTTGCTCAGATCTTGACGGTTCGTGTTCATAATTACGAGCGAGCTGTATCGGATTCATGTCACATGACCACAAACCGGATATGTATCGGATTTAGGGCCACATACGAAAGGGTATGTTCACGCTGCCATGCTGAAGTTTTGCTTTAAATGTGACACAAATCTGATCTTTTCAGGGCTGTGTGGACACGCAAATCTGATCTTTTCAAATCAGATTTAAGTCACTTTCACGTGGTCCTAAATCCGATACGTATCCGATTTATAGCTATGGCTATGAATGAGAACGCACAGTTCATGTGGCTTTTTGCCTATACGCATGCGCTGACCGTGCACGCTGTACTGCCGATTTGTGCTACCGATCGAGATGCTCCTCGTTTGTGGATGTTAAACATTAAATGCAGCTATAAATAAATGAGTGTCATTCTTTAATAACTTAAAAATAAAACAGTAAGTAATAAAACACTTGAGGTTACAGTAAAATGATTGTATTTGGTGTCGTAACACTACTTCACTTATTATGTTCCCAGTGAACATGAACCAAATGTTTTAGTCCTTTACGTATACTACAGTTACTTTCGGTCCACTAATCTGAAGCGGCGTTCCAAGATCCTGATATTTTGCGATAACAGCACTGGGAATTTGTATCACTCCACTTGTCCATGTAACATTTCACTTCCTTCTTTGAAATGGTTACCAGCTAGGGTTCATCTATTTCCACTAATGGAGCAGAAATAAACAGGACATTTACCCACATGCTTTACACTCTCCTACGAGTGTGCTTGTCTTTAACAAAGCTCTCGTTTAGAGTCATTAGGATCTGAGAGCCGACAGGTAAGAAGTTCCACACAGATTTGTTCGGTAGAAATAAGACTGATAAATAAAAGATAAGAAACTCGACGGGTTCAACAGCTTTTGACTGGCTAATACCTGCGTACTTACTTACACAGTCTATACATGCAGCTTTCAGGTGAACGGGTTCCTAATAAAAAACTTCCTATAAGGCTGAGAACCCTTAATTATTCAACAAAAGAACCCAAGTACCAGGAACTAAATGTGAAACTCCTGACAGGTTCTTTATGAATTATGACGAAAACGATGAGCCGTAATCTGGTGTTCGAACCACAATTTACCTAAATTAATACATTCTTAGAGCTAAAAGAAAAGAAAAAAAAAAAGTTCCCCATGGGTTCTTCAGAGATTCATTAGAGTTCTTTCTTTCCAAAAAAGCCTTTCTGTTAGTTCCTATATACAACCTTTAAGGGTTCCCTCAGAGGCGCAACCGAAACACTTAAAGATTTCAAATTTTTATTAAAAGTGTACATGATGCACTGATTTCATTTGTACATCCAGATGTGTGCAAATATTTGTATGTATAATATCTGTGATCAGCTCAGGAGGTTACTCTACACCCAAAACTGAGCACTGCCTGATTTATGATAACAAATGTAAAAGAAGACATTTAATCCTTTTCTTCCCTCAACCCAGTGCTACAACAGAAAAACTAATATTTGCTGACATTTTCAGGGCACGTTAACCGGCCGAGCAGCACGATGCTACCGAAACGCATTTTACCATACATCACGATTTATAAAGATATGCAAATGAGCTGCCATAATTAAAGAGAAAACTGTAATCTTCTGCGAGTTCCTAAGCAGCGCTGTCAGGAGGGAATTAGCGAAACACAAGCACAGAAGTTGAACTTTTTTTCCCCCTGAATTTCAAACACGCTCTATTAATGGAATCTGCATTAATTAACTGCTAAAGCTCAGCTGTTTAACACAGAATTAAAAATTAAATATATAAAAGGCTGGCTTGATTTGCACACAGGTCCGAACCCAATCTGAGTCACGACCGTGATGATTTCTCGACTAATGTCCGAGTCTAAATCAATGACCTGTCAGTCGTCAGAGCCCGATGGTGACGGGAGAATGGAGGCGTGCGAGCTCCTGAGCAGACACACCTCGCCTGTCTCTGCAAGTCACTCAAGAGCCTTCAAACCTGCTCACATTGTGCTTTCTTCAATTTACTGTCATCTGGACTGACGCTGCTCACAGCTGAGCCCCTCTCTTAATCTCGCACGCTCTTTCTTTCTCTCTCTCTGCTTCATTTTTATTACATCTCTTGACTCTTCGTAAAAACACAAATATTCCAACCCAATTCTCACAAATGGTCACAGATGTGGCAGATGCTTAATGATGAAAATGGCAAGTCATAGTTAAAACCCTAAATAAGCTATATGCAATACATGCTTTAAAGGACACGTTCGTGATGTTTACAGCTACCTGAGAGACAAGCTGGCATCTCCGGCCTGTTAAAACCACATAAGTCAAACTGCTCATAAATGCTTATACAAATTCTAACAAATGAAAGACAACATATCTGGTTTTCGCTTGATGCATGCAAAATTCTTGCAGTGCTTTCACACCTATTAGTGTGCTTTTTGAGTCTGGATCAGAGTGAAACTGATACGTTGGTTGGTTTGCTTTGTAGTTTGGATTGACACTACGCAGAATTAAACTGAACAAATCCAAACACAAAAGCACTTTTCTTGAGAGATGAGTAGGGCTGAAGTTTTCCTTGGAAAAAACTCTTTTATTGAGTTAGAAATAGGGTTGGGAACCGAGACTCAGTTCCAAATTAGAACCAAATTCAAAATGCTATATACCAGGTATCTGTTTAAAAAAATTGGTTCTGCTTATCAGTTATTCTATTAAAAGTTTATATTGTCAAACAGAGGCTACATATGTGCAGGCTATCCAAAAGTGTATGCTTTGAGAAAGAGAATCTGTCATGGTGGCTCACTCACTGTGGCTGGCTTGCAGTGGCTCCAAGGGGGTTTCAAAATAAAAGTCTCGGTAGCGCTCTCGCCAAGGCTCACCAGCAATACCTCCAAATGGGATTTCAAAATAAAGGTATGTTAAAACTTTTCTTAATGAAATACTTCAAATCTATTTTTTATCACCCATATCGAATATATATATATATATACATACATATACACATACACACATATATATAAAATTAAAAGACCATATATGGTCTCTATCGCTCTCTATACACACACACACACATACACACACATATATATAAAAATGCAGTTGTTTACATTTTCAGTTTTAAAAAAAATCTTTAATGCAGTAATGCCATCAACATGTTTTATTTTAAGTGATAAACAGTCAAGTTATATTTTATTATATAATTTTTTTTTTTTTTTTAACCATTTTGGAATTGAACAGGGGAATCGATAAGAGCCGGAATCGGTAAGCAGAATCGAATTTAAAATCAATAAAATTCAATCGATACCCAAGTCTATTCAGAAATGCGGCAATGGAAATAAGTGAAACAAATCTTTACAAAGTGTGCAGAACACTCAAAGATCATCCATCAAATAGCTAATGCAAAATAAATGATCAGATAGTAAATATTTAACTACATTAAAACATCTTGCATCCAAATCTCCAGAACACATGGTATTTCTGTAGCGTTACAGCTCCATCTCAGTATAACAGCGCAAAAAAACAAACAAAAAAACCCCCGAAACAGAAAGTATATTTAATTCACTTCCTGAATTAGAATCAAATCACTTTTCATGCTAGAGTTCACAGACTGAGCCCACGTCACTCAGATGCTCTCTGACCAGAAGAACACACCAGGGTTCCATATCTAAAAGTATTCTTATGTCACAGGAAAAGTAGCCCCACCCATTACCATAACCTTCATATCACTTAACAGACATTAGTTGTTGTCGCATGGGTGCAAGAACAAAGGTGTGGGGATATGCAGCTGTGTTCAGAAAGGGGTGGGGCTCATTTCCAAGCCAGAACACCAAACTGCACCATTAAAAATTATAGTCAGTGATATTGGTGAAGTTTAGCACTAGCTAGCTCCTCCCTACAGGGTTCTTTTTAAAGTCACGCCCTCAAATCACATGCAGTGATGACTGAACGCTAGTGCAAGAGGCGGAGCTTTCTGAATTGGAAAGGACACCTCCTTTTCCTGGTTGTTTCTTGTTGGTTGGATGTTGGTCATTTTCTTAATTATTTTTTCCTCTTTTTAACAGAATCTGGGATGGCACAGACCAGAGCATATATTTTTTAAGCTTATTATTATTAGTAGTAGTAGTAGTAGCAGCAGCAGCAGTAGTAGAAGAAAATGAAAGTGAAAAAAACTGCATATAATGTGTGTAGATCTGATCTGTATGTGGTGGGTTGTGTACATGTACGCACTTGCTTATTTGTTTTGATTAAGAGTGTGTGTGTGCATGTCTGTGTCTTGCTAAACATGTATATCCGCATGAGCTGGAAGCCGTGCAGTGAAGAGGGTTTACGGACTTGAGGCTTGGCCAAGAACCTCCTTGTGAATTCAGACATGAAATGGCTCCAGCCTGCTCCCTGTGGTCGGCTGTGGCTTGAGGCTACGCGAGGTCTGAACTTTGTAATTGCCTCTTTCAGCTAAGATATTCAAAATTTCTGGAAAGCTTCATGTGTTTATCAGAGTTTCCAACCCCAGGCCTGCTTTCCTCCAATGATGCCTTGTTACCTTCAAGACCATGTGAGCATGGAAGTCTTCTTGTCTACGGTGGACTGTTTATCCTTTTTTCATTTTCTAATTCACCGCAGATGTTTGATTGCAGCCAATTTCATATTTTACAGTAAATGCTTTCATTTCATTTCAGATGCCAAGTGTCTTGACTTGGGGCATCAAAGCTTAGAGATTAAGGTTCTGCACCAGCAACCAGAAGGTTGTGAGTTTAAATCCCAGCAGAGAACCTTCAAGTGCTCACCTATAAGCTTCACCTGCATTCTATATTACCTGTAGGCCCTTTTGGATAAAAGTGCCCCCCATATGAATGAATGAATAAATTAATCCCCTCCTCTTTGTGCAAGAGTGCAGTGTTCAACACCACTCATTATCATATGCTAAAGGACAACCTTGAAAACACGGAAGGTTTAAGAGACTTTGTTGGTGTTTTTGCTGATTTTTCAGCAAGTCTAAAAAGGTTCAATACCCACTTAAGAGCAATATGGTGTTCTACAAGGTTCCGGTTTAGGCCCACTTAAGAGCAATATGGTGCTCTACAAGGTTCCGGTTTAGGCCCACTTAAGAGCAATATGGTGTTCTACAAGGTTCC
>JAQQZR010000019.1:14882337-14897897 GCA_030068235.1 Notoglanidium macrostoma
GCCCACTTAAGAGCAAGATGGTGTTCTACAAGGTTCCGGTTTAGGCCCACTTAAGAGCAAGATGGTGTTCTACAAGGTTCCGGTTTAGGCCCACTTAAGAGCAAGATGGTGTTCTACAAGGTTCCGGTTTAGGCCCACTTAAGAGCAAGATGGTGTTCTACAAGGTTCCGGTTTAGGCCCACTTAAGAGCAAGATGGTGTTCTACAAGGCCCACTAAAAATACAATACAGTGTTTCTCCTGGTTCTGTTTTAGGCCCCATATAAAGTGCAATACAGTAGTCCACAAAGTTCTGGTTTAGGCCCCACTTTCTTTGAAACCAGGAGTTATACTCAAGAAACTTGGTGAAGAAACTAGATGATGGTTTATTTACTTTTTCATTCCCATTTAAGTAACAACTTCACATCATGTCGACCCAGTAACTTAGATTACCCAAATGCCAATCTCATTCTTTCTTGACTGGAGACATTATTTATTTATTTATTTCTGCATAATTTCCATAAACTGGTTTAATCATACCTTAATCAAAGCGTGCCAAAGAGCAGTCTTCATACGAGGAATATTTTAGCTTTTCTCATTAACTCTGCATGAGCAGGGTGGGGGAAAAAAACAGAAAAGAAATGAAATGGAACATTTTTAATTATGATAGGTTTGATCTCAGCAAACATGCATCTCCTGGAATTAGACGGAGCAATTAAAATGTAATTTATGTCCTTTTCAGCACACTGAGAGTGTTAATTTAAGGCTCGGCTTCCGTGGGCTGTTTGCACCAGCACAGCTTTATGGGAACTAATTAGTGGCGGTTACCCAAGACTGCTAGCTATCCAAACAAGCTAAACGATGTAGGCCAATAAACATGTTATGATGTGTTAAGTCAGGCTCTAAATGTGGATGTCTACAACAACCTTGTCTCTGAGGTTAACTTTTATTGCCTTATTGTTGTTCTTTTCTTCTCCTGTCTTTCATTATGACATTTTAGATTTTAAATTATGCATAGACAGGCTGTTCTCTTTCTTTTCCTGTCTCTTTTTTTTTTCTTGCTTCTGTTTAAGTCTAAAAGTGTATGTGCTAAAACGGAGGATCTTAAAGAAGAAATGATGAATTTAAAAAAGAGGAGGGAGAGAGAGAAGAAATTCTTCTTGGAAACCAAGTTCTGTGTAATTATCTACACGCACTGGATCAAGTTTCTCTTTAAAAAGCAACCAATTATCATAATGCGTGTGGTTGAAAACAAAATCCAGCAGACGAGATGGATTTTTCTTATAAACACAAACACTTAACCGACGGCAAATGGAATCGCTGCAGTATATTATTGGAAAGCCTGGTGAGCTTTGGCAATGTTAAGTATTAGAATTATAGACATGTCAAGGGTTTAATATGGTAATATATGTGTGTGTCTAAATACAAAATTAGACACTGTAAACCTTTTATGGTGGTTTTCACCAAACCTCTTGTAGACATGACAGTCAAAAGATTGACCGTGTGTTATTTAGCGTCGAGTGCTGTTATTCATAGCGCCGTAGTGTGTTTGGTTTAGGATTGATGAATCCGGAAAACGCCACGGTGTCTTCAGAAACGGACAGCTTGTGAGACGGAGGGTGAGAGCTCAGAGTTGTCTGACGCACTTCGTTGAATTTTCAGTGACCCTGACCCACAGTAATCATGCTAGATCCTGGACTTTACATTCAAACTCAGAAAACCGCATGGACGGTGAATGTAAACACACAGAAGGAGTCATGTATGTAATGTTTGTTTGTTTGAGCCGATGATTTGCTCGTATCGGAGACGGAGTAAATCAGCGGTGCGCTCGGTTAGATCAGATTCGTGTTTTAAACCATGTGTACATGTGTTGTGGCATTGAAAATGTAAAACATCCAGTTGTGGTAAGGAGATAGAACTCGCACAGGGAGAACGAGAAAGTGCTTTTTGCTGTACAATAGTGCGACCTGGTGGAGAGATGCTGTACTGCAGGCTCTGTTATGGAGGAACAACACTTGGCACAAGCGTCATAAAGTTCACATCATAAATATGGGGGAGGGAGGGAAAGAAAGAGAGAGAGAGTGCACACATTAGAGAGAGAGAGAGAGAGAGAGAGAGAGAGCGCACTGTGAAGCTCGCTCCACCATTTATTGGTCCTTAAAGGGTTCTTTATTTTGAAAAGTGTATATTCCATGAATATTCCATAGAAAATGTATTTAAAGAAAATGTATATTATTATTATTATAAATTTTTGTATTAGATGCAAGATTTTTATTTAACTGTTGCACATTTGTTTGACTATGATTTTTCAGTTTAGTTTATTTATTGATTGGTTTCTTTGATCATTCGATAGCAAGTTTATATTTCATTATTTTATTTTTTTTAATTTATAAGCCTAAAAGATAAATGCAGTTATGGGTTTATTAATGTTTATCACAGATCTTTTTTTATCTCAGTTAACGTTAGTTTCACGTTCTCACACAAGTAAACTTTAGTTGTTTTCTCACGTGAGTTCGGGACGGGCCATACGAGCCCTTCACCATGAGAAGCATTTCAATCACACAGCCGGCTGAATTTTCTCCCAGAGCAGAGGTTAATAGCATGAAATGCCCTTCGGAGTCCGGCGAGAGAGAGAGCGAGAGAGAGAGCGAGAGAGAGCCTCCGCTGTTGCAGCATATCTGTGTCATATGTCACCAGCTGCCTCGTGTTATCCAACCGGACGGCTCATAATTCATGGTGGGGACAGATTGGTTAAAATATTGCAGGATTCCTCTGTGCTATGGACGTCTTTGTGTTGTTTTTTTGTCTATATGTTCAACACTGTATAAGTGTAATTCGGTGGAGTGCGACATTCTGTACAATACGAGGGTTCATTCTCACGCAAGCTGCCATAAAAACATTGCAGAGGCTAAAGATGGCGGCATAACGACCCTATAACGCTGAGGTGTCACAGAAGTCTTGGCGATTTAGACTTTGTATGGGAGTGAAAATCATAAAAAGCTGCCAGGCCATGAAGTGTGACCTAATATGAACAATATGCTTCATGATAATTGCATTTATTAGCAGCTCAGCCAGACATTGTGGTAATTACATATAGTTACAGTCTGCATCCACATATATTTGATTTATGTATTTTTGTGCTTGCTGACAGATAAATAAGAAAAAATGTTGTATTAAACAGCAATAAATATGAATTATTTCACAATCTGCCCGGAAATAATATTGTAATCTGCGAGGCGCTGGCCTGAACCCATGCCTCTATTTCAGCACAATGTGATGCTGCGCTTCTGAAAGAGCTTTTGATCAAAGCTTGGACGTTTCACCCCGGTCGTGCACCTGCTCTCGCGCAACAGGTCTCATTTCCTTTAAATTATTTTGATCATTTTTACCAATGCTTTATTCACAATTATATTGTGGACTGAATTTATGTACAGTAAGGTCCAGTCACAGTCCATTACCAACAACAGGAACCGTCAGTACAAACAACAACAACAACAAAACGTTTTAGACATTTCTTTATCATTTTTCTTTTCTTTTACTCTAAGAGCAATAACACATGATGCGTAAATGACTAACAACTGAGCCGATATCAGGTGTTTCATCCTTCAGTATGGAAAAAAACAAAACAAAACACCACCCTGTGGTGGTGTTACAGAAAAATAATCAACACCAGTTATTAGTTTCCTGTACGTGCACAGCATGAAGTTACATTTCAACAGCCGTTTGCAAATGATTACTTTTTGTATTTATTAAAGAACTACAACATAAAAATATAAATAAATAGAAAGATATAAAAATTAAATGAACTCAAAATTTACTTAAACTGATGGTTCACAAGTAACAAAGTCAAATAATGTATAAAGGTGTAAATAAATAAATAAAAGTCAGTTCAAAAGTTTAAATTGAAAACCATTGATGTTTTTTTTTCCATATATATTTTTTTAATTTATAATTTCATAAACATCATCTACAGCTTTATAAATAATATAGAAATGATTACGTATTCTCAAAAATGTAACGTTTGCTCCAATTGTTTATACAAAACGGTTCATCATGGTTGGCGTTGGTGTAGACTGGGAAAAGTGCCATCAAATAAAAAAACTATTTGAAAAACAATTAGATTAGACTTTATTTTATTTAGTCTTTAATGCTCATTTATCTTATCTGCAGTTTAATTTAGTTTTATAAACAACGTCTGATCTCTCTAGCTCTCAAATTCTCCACGTTTCCCATCACGCCTCATTTTTACCTTTTTTCCAGGACTCCGTCTCTGTCCACTCATTATCGTCACATCCTGCATGTCCTTGTTACACTCGTCACATTGTCACCTGATGTCGCTGTCTAATTACCGCCTGAGGAGGCGCCATGTGGGTGCCACGCTCGCCGGCACTCCTCATTTCTGCAGGCTGAAGAGCCTGAGGTTTGATGATGAACGGTCCTCACACCTCCAGCTGCACTCTCTCCTTCAGCCACTGGATGATCATTATTTAGCCAGCTGTTAACGAGCAAACACCAGAAACACTAATCCCCACTCCCTGTGTGTCACGGTGATGTAGGAAGTGGAAGGATTTGACGTGAACAGAATACATGACTCAAGCATGTTCAGTCTTTATGAACAAACAATATTTCCAATAGTTCCTATCATCACTTACATTATACAAACTATAAAGAGTACTATTTTAGAAAACCTGACTGATAAATCTGCATCCCGATATGAGCTAATTACCGATTGCAAAAATGACAATTCTAAAAGAAATAGAGAGAAGAAAGATGAATCCTTCAACCATCCAAAGAGCATTGTAGTTACATAGTTTGCCCACCAGAGAGCACACTGCGATGCCACTGCAGGAAACACGCATGTTTGGGACTCCAAAAATCACAACAGTCAGCGGACCCAAGCAGAGTCGAGCACAGCAGCTCATTCCAGAGATCATCGGTGTTCATTTCTCCCATATTTATCACGATATATTTGTGCACGAGTTTTATTTGATGTATACATTCTCGTTAATGTTCATATGGCAGGCCCACACATTTGACTCCAATATATCAAAACATCAATATATTTGGTTGTATGTTTTAAGCACTAGGACAATAAAACCATTTATATTTAACTTGCGTTGTTATGTTCTCTTGGTCAAAAACATAACAAATGTCAGGGAAAATATTTATGTGTTTCTGAAAATATAAGATCAAGGATCAGTCTTAAAAATTCCTTTATTGGCCAGGCTGTACTCCCTAAGGTTTTAAGTTAATAAGACAAATAAATATAGCTTGTCAAGTCACAGAGAAACCACAAAGCGTAAACTCCTCTGAAGAGTTGGAAAACTTGGTTACAACTTTACCTCGGACACTGATTTAATAGCCAACTATCCTACAGGTAGATTCAAACAAATAGGGAAAAAACACCTTTAACATTTCACACTTACCGAACACGTCTTATGTTTAACATGTTGATTGTTAGCATGTCATTGTACATGCTCAATATAAGCTCCCTTCTTCTGCTCAGATGTCTGAAGGCAACTTATTATTGAAGAAGTACTGCGTTTTAAAGACATGCCCTTGAAGTGTATTTAGTGATCTGCTGGTGTCAGTTAGCCTGGTAATTTTGCCCAGATAAGTACCATAGCTATACACAGCCTTTCCTCCATGTGAATTTGCAAACTCCTGCAAACAGTACCTTCTTCCTGTATTTACTTTCTTGCTCCCGACACAGACACATCTGACCAATAAATGAAGCGAATGTGATCACGTGATTTATAGAATGCATTTAGGTTCGCTTGAATTTTTCACTGTTTAAAAACGAACCGAGCCAAAGGGAAAATACTACAACTTTACAATCTCATCAAATAATTCGAAGCGGACAAATTAACTATAGGTGTGAGAAAATTATTTATCCTACAAGAGCTCCTGTGATTCACTAATATGTCCCTCAATTGGTCAGTTTCAAATCATATGACTGGTGATAAGTCTCTACGATATACGTACATATACAGTATATGCTGTCGAGCTTAAACAGCACATCCTGTAGTGTTTCACTCCTCTTATGCTACGGCAATTTGCCAACAATTGCAATTTTTATTTATTTAAGAATTATGTCATCCTTTATTGTTACATTTCATGCTGTGGAATTTCCTCAAAACAAGTTAATCTATAAACAGCTTTAAACTCTTGTTCCCTCACCAACCCTAAAACACATCGTGCTACAGTCGGACTAATCAGAACCAGGAATTCAGCAGCGCTGTAGCGTACGTACTAATACTTACTGTGCTGTAAAATAAAGAGTTTTTGATCCCTTCTTTCTAAAAAACTACTGACCGGTGAAACCGTGAGGCGTCTATAAAGAAGTGACGGAAGGAGAAAGAAATGAGAAATGATGGCACATGCGCAGGAGTGTATCTGTGTGAATATGAACGAGAGAAGATGGTGAGATTAGAAAGGATGGCACGACACTGTCCTGTCAGGACCGAATCCATCACTGTCATGCAGGAGGTGGAGTGTAGTGTTAGTGGAGCTCAATTTCACTCCCCAGAGCCTCTCCGTCTTCCCCGGAGTCCTCACGCGGAGGCACGGACGCGTCATTCCGAGTGAACCGTGGCGGAACCGTCACTGTCCATCCAAACCCCGCTGGAGGATTCGTACTCGAGCACAGCTACCAGCTTCAGCTCAGGTCATGGGCCCTCCATACACTCACACACATAACCAAGAACGTTTGGCAAAAATCCCTCTCATCAGATCTGACAGTAGTGCAGCTACAAACCACAGGCTATTAATATATTAATACAGGCTATAACTGCGCTCCTTCCAATACATTATTGTTTCTATAGTAACAAGGCCTATGTATTGGCAAGAATCTGGTTATGTGATACGCATCACAATACAGGGGTTACAATCTGATATATTAAGATGTACTACAGTTCTGTAAGCGAATTGCATTATTTGTAATCCAAGTTGAGGAATCTGTCATCGTATAAAAAAACATCACCATAAGCATCATATTTGACTTATACTTGCCTAGAGCAATAAAAAATATAAATACAAGTATACCACAAGAGCAGAGATAACTCTGTGGTAACGGTAACATTTGCTAGTGCTACGGTGAGCAGAGCGCCCTTACGCTACTTCCTGTCTCATGCGTTAGCAGAGCCTAGTCTAGACTCAAATGGCTGAAGTTAGATTACAACACCGCCAACTAGTGGTCAAGGGTTTAACGACAACACAAAATGAACCAGTCTCTGCTACGAACAGTAATTAAAAATCGATACAGTGTCACAAAACATCATGATCAATATCATGATACTCAAGTGTATCAATATTTTCTCACACCCCTAACAGTAACAGCTTATTCACAGGGACTGGTACAGCAGACAGATTTAAAAAACAAGGGTTTCCTCTGGTCTCCTTCCACAGTCCAAAGACATGTTTTAGGTCAACTGGCTACTCGAATTTGTGCATAGCTGTGAATGTGAGTGCGACTGGTCCCAGCCATTGGGGTGCAAGTTAGTGTGGAACTGCGCAGGAAGGGCATCCGGCGGAAAACAACCCTGTTCCAAATTGGATGTGCGGATGATGGATGATCCACTGTGGCGACCCAAAATAGGAGCAGCCAGGAGAAGAAGAACTTCAAGAGGGAGGGAAAAAAAGCAGCAGAAACAACTGTTAATAGCATTTATGTACTGTATGTGAGAACAGGAAGAAACTCAACGGCATCAGAATTAACTATAAAGGGATGAAACGTCTGACATGCGTTCTTAACAAATAAAACATTGTAATCACTGACAAAATTCTTCGAGATGGAGGAAAACAATCAACTTTGTGGTGGTAGCAGTGACTCTGCTTCATCACAGCACGGAGTCGATGATTATTTTCCTATAACAGCATGACAGTGTTTTATTCTTTAAATGGAGCTTTACTCAGAAATACCTTTGACTACGCATTTACCATGTCTAAACCATGAGGTAAGATTGTTTAAATAGTTGCATGTTTTTAAAGCACAAACACAGCAGGAGGAAATAAAATGAATGAAATCTATATTTGAGTAGTGGCTCAGCGTGATCCTTAAATCTGGTTTAAAGAATCAGACCAGTTTAACCATATGAAAGAATAAAACACCAGAGGAAGTGCAGCGTATGCTGATGAATGATTAATGTGCGGCTCGGCCTGTCCGGTCGGCGGCTGGGAAAAGGTCAGCACTTCTGAGTGGTACGGTTAAACCTAATGATAAATGTCACACGCTGAAAAGCTCAGGATGACTTTATAACCTCATCCAACACAAAACGCCTCAAATCTCTAGCCTCCATCTCCACACTGTACTCTTTATTATCAACACGTCATTCAATATGCCGCTCAACGTCAACAGCAAGTCAGCAGTACGTCACGTGATACAAGTGCAGCAACGGTGATGTGTTTAAAAGACTTTCAGTACTTTCGGAAAAAAAAAAAAAAAAAAAAAAAAATTTCACTCTATAGTCCAATTAATTTAAAATGAATAAGTAAAAATTGAAGTACAAATGCCACATTACAATGGTTTTATTTATTTATTTATTTCCCTACTTACTGCTATACGACAAGTAATTCGTTTATTTGTTTGAGTTAATATTCTATTTATATATTTTTATTCTTTATTAATATGTTAACACTCCTAAGTCAGTAGGTGCAAAGACATTTATATTTATACATGTTTAAATACTTTACCGCTCCCATTTCTATACGCGTTTCTCAAATGATTAGAAAAGGACTTTCACACCGATTAAAACTTTTTAAACTTTTTTCGAATCATGCTGGAATATATTTTAACAAATTCATTTTAGATGGCCTAACATTTGGAACCTCTATCATTTCATTTCGTGCTTGTATTCATTTTTCAAATATTTATATGCACTTTATTTCCTGCATGGTTTCTGTTTATGGTTAAATATAATGAAATTATAACAGTGAGTCACATCAGCAAATAAACAATCGGTCAGTTGTATCCTGCATCCTGAACAGATTATTCTGAAGTAGTTATTGAAGTGAAAGTTTAGAAAGGGGGAAAACCCTAGACAGGACTGAACTGAAATAGAGGACATGCAGTTGCTCATACTGGCCACACGAGTTATGGCTCTGATGACTGCAGTATGATCTGGATCAGGTGCATGAGCACATTATGAGGATTTATTCCCCCCCTTTTCCCTCTCTCATCACCTGTGATTTATGTAACCAGACAAGTTTTATATATTTTTAATTCTTTTTTTTGTTTTAAAGCACATTTCAAGTGTAAAGCTTTGTATTTAACTCCAAGGCCACAGCTGCCCTGATCGCATTCGCAGGCTCTTCAGCCAGTCTTATGGGTAAGATTTAATACATGTATATTTTGTAGAGAAGAACGTGCCCTTAAAATAAATCCTTTCGGTATAATGCATTTGAGTGGTCAAAGTGTGAAAACGGTCATTGAACTGGTTTTGAGTTTGGTTTGAACATGTGACAAGTGAATTATTTGTGCATTATTAAAAATGTTTGACAGTACAAGGTTCCATATTAGAGATGCGCGTTTCATTTGTAAAACATGAGCTAAAATCCAGCAAAATGTCCTGGAACATGCAACAGAACTCCAAGTACTGTGAAGAACATTCCTGATTTTGTCATTTCCACAATACTCACAGCAAACAGTTTTCTGAGACTTGATGAGCTAACATGTCACCAAAACCGGAAAAGACGCCACCATTGCTAATTTTAGCAATTCTGTTCAGCCTTCTCACTTTATTCAGCTGCATTTTAACAACAGATCCCTGCTGAATGATGTGTGAGCGTGTGACTAACAACATGATAGCATTATAACCCTATGATTACTAGCAAATGACCATCATGGAAATGAGTCTGCTGTATTTATGTATGTTTTTGGAGGGTACATGACATGAAGAAAGACTGTTTTTTTATGATTATTATTACTTAATTTCTTATTTAAATGTAATTTTTTCAAAGGTGCCTGATCATGTGACATCATTCAGGAACTTCAAATCTGAACATTTCAAATTCAGTACTTAATGGGTAGAGTGATACTAAAACATTGATCCTTCCGATCCTGCTTTTCTTTCATACTTAATCCTAAAATCTGATCTTGCACCAAGGCCTGGAGAACACCACTTTACACTTTTTTTTTTTTAAGACAATAAAAAGTGCTCTACTTTATACTAACATACAAGATAATGAATTGTGATTTCAACATGACAATCAATAACTTCTCACAGGAATAGCTCTAAAATATAATAATAATAATTTAAATAAAAAAAAAAAACTAGCACCAACTAGCACATTAGCACCAGAATGAGTAAGGACATCAGAAATATTTCATTAGAAACAAATGTAGTGTTTCAGGCTAGACTTTTCCTATAATATCATAATATCATCATATAATAATAATAATAATAATAATAATAATAATATCTGACAAATCAGCCGTGTTATGGTCACTGGTGATGTTTATACGTGATTAACACCAAGCACTGTCACAGCAAAGCAGAAAACAAGCTTCTAATCAAACACCCAGGCATAAATAATGGCACCCACGTCACTGTTTTGATCCCGGATGTAAACACAGGCACGGCGGCCATGAGAAGCAAAAATAAACACAATAACTCACTCTTTTGCTGGACTTCCTTTCCAGCAGATAGTCGAACTTAAACCTGTTACAAGAAGACAGATTAGTACCTCATATAATACAGAGCTGGTGAATTAGTAGTTAATTAAACCGCTAAGCTAGTTAGGCTAATTTACCTGCTGAGGTACCAGAAGGACCAGGTGTAAAAAAAACAAACCACTCCTGAGAACTTCGTCCTGTTTAATTCTCACTTTTTCTCCTGTCTTCGCTTTTAGACTCCACTTTTACATTTAAGAAAGACATTATGATATTTAGTTACTTATTTTTTAGAAATTTATTTTTGCCCGCTTGACTGTGAGCAACAAGCAGACTTCAATTAAGCAATGCGGTTTAATTAGACCGACCGTTAGATCACGTGATCAAATGAGACGCATCCAATTGGATAACACGAGAAACTCACAGAGTTTTTCATGTTTTAAAAGTTGCAATTTATTAGGTATAATAGTCAAGTGTTCCACAACATTAAATGTAACTATAAACAGATAAAAGTATAATGTGAGTTTAATAAATGTAAAAAAACATTATTATTGAGAAATTAGTGCTCTGTTAGAGGAAGAAAACACTCCATGTCCTGCTGTTATAGTAAAATAATTAACTTTGAGATTACTCTGATTTATCAGTAAGTAGTTTCATATACACAGAAGAAGACTTACTAAAGTATCAGTATCGGGACACAAATTTTGGTATTGGATTCAATATTCAAATACAGACAAGGTGATCCGGGTTCCCAGAGAAAAGGGGCGTGTCGTTTCATTTGCATACAATTTGTTTATAATTTGCATATTCATAAACACTATATTACTTGATGAAGGTAAAATTTTAGGTGATTATTTTTTCTGTTTTTTTTTTTTTTTGCCTAAGGAAATGTTATGGTATATAGAAAGAATGCACATATTCACACAGATAAATTATATTTATGTGGATTTGTTGTAAAAAAAAAAAAAGTCATTTGCATATTCATGATCTTACTATTCATGAACAAGAATTAATGTGTAGTCCATTATGTGTATATAAATAAGTATAGCCCCTATTTGAAGAACACAAGAAAAACAGTCAAGAAAAACATTAATGATGACAGAAACATCATCCATTAATGTTTATTACCAAATCTATCACACCAAGAAACAAATTTAACAAATGTGGAAGACATACATATTAAAAATCAATCCAGGTGAGCTCAAAAAAATTTTTATAGGGCAGTATCGATTGAAAAAGTGTCTTTAATTCATTTTTGTTTTCTCTTATTAAAAATAAAAAATCACAAGCTCCAAAAAAAAAAAAAAAATACCATAAACATTTAGCTCACTTTTACACAGATGCATATTTTGTACATGTATATTCTCTGAATATATTAAATATATTTAGGTGTCATGCATCACTTTTTAGACCACTTTCAGTGACATTTAACTCTTCCAATAGTCCCGGTGCGGCATCTGTGTTACGTGAAACTTTGTTTCTTGTGTGTATTCAATAATAACATCAGCTGAAACGTTAAGTTAAAAACAAAAACCTAATTCAAATACCACATGAATATTGAAATATTTAAAAACATAGGCTATTACAACAACACTACTACTCATACATATTAAGAACACCAAAATATATTAGCATGGCTAATTTGGAAGTGGACCTACGGATCATATAATGGATCCCTCCATGACTCCATGTTGGAAAGTCAAACACTGAGAAGAGCTGAGAAGATCCTACAAATCTCCAGCTACGTATTTAGCAGCTCTGGGATGGAGGGTCTGATAGGTTTAGCTCCATTTCAACAGCTAACAACTAACAGTGATTAGCTAGGGGAGTGCCTACATCAGCTATGGTACTGAAGTGATTGACGCTTCATCCGGTGCTGAAGCTACAAGTCCAGCCTTTTCCTCTGAGTGCTCTGAAGGCAAAGCCTAGGCTGAGTCTCAGTAGAGGGCGTCGCTGTTTCTGCTCGGCCATGTCCAGTTCTCAAATCACCACAGGATGGAGCTGATGGGAGGTTTCTCTTCCTCCTCCTCCTAATCGCACAGGAGGCCGTTATGTTCCCACCGCTTTGCTCTCCTCTGGTTTGGGATCAGAGTTTGAGGAGCTTGAGCTTTTCTCGCCGTCATTCCCTTCATCTTAACAGAAAGAGAGTTTAAAGGTTTAAAGTGGTACCAAACAAGAGGTTATTGTTTCTATAGTAACAGCTCGCTCACTGTAAGGCGGACTCTCCACATGAACAAATTATGGTGAAGATTTCTGTAAAGTGACATTTGTTTAACATTTATAGAAATGAATTTTCACTTCAATCTTTCACTCATTTTTCACCATTTTCCCCTCCATGTTTCATTTTTCCACTTGCCTCCACCAACTTCAAATCTGATTGGCTGGGAGGTGAAAAAGTGCTTGACATCACTCTGCGCCTTTTTGGGGGGAAAGAGAGAGTCTTCTCTGTTTTTAACGTTACAAGTACAGCTTAAAATAGTAATGCATATTTTTGTGTGCTACTATTTTTAAATGTTACTTAAAGTTCAAATGAGGCACATTTGTTTGCAAGCCGAAACAAAATTATATTTTTGTTTGGCATTTTGGATTCAGTTCTAATTTGGAACCTGCCGTGCATTCAGTGACGAAAACGTTCACAAACATTCACAAACTAAACGAGAGTTTGCCCAATCGAATGCCAAGTTCACCGCAAACGTTTTGGCCAACGCAAATGTTCTTCGGACATAGCACATGGAGAAAATCAAAATGACGGACAGGTACGGAAATTCAAACAGCATCGTTTAACTTTTACAAGTTATTGGAAAATGTTGTAAATATAACATCTTTTTATTCTTTCAGAATAGTTTGTACATAAGCAATAATGATATGGCTAAATGTTTACCTTACATATTGGTTCATCCCAAAGAAGTATTCAGTTTCATAGCTGTTGACAGTTGAGACTAAGCCCCGCCACATTGTAAACAATTTGGTTTACAACACGTCTTTGGTGAATTCTTGTAACAGTAAAGCAATAAGCAGACTCCTGGCCACCATCTTTAAAACGCAATGCGCTAACAGTGCGTTCAATAACATCTACTTCATGTGAATAACTATTTGTGAAAAACGCTCACGGTATTGAACGCACGCCAGGTTTTGTGTCACATCCCTAACTCTGACTCAGTGGAACAGAAATAAAAAAAAATTCTTTATTTATTGATTAAAGAAGTCCTTAATTATATATCTGAAATAAAAAATAGGGGTCACAGTAAATTCATAATGTCCAGTTTGTTTTTCCAAAAAGTCTGGTGCCCCCTGCTGTAGGGTTACATATAAAACAAGATATGGTAGTTGACAAAAAATGCTAATTTTGAAAGCAGACCTGAAACCATCCCAAAACATTCAGGCAAGAAAGGAAAAGTGAGCCACATTTATCTTCTATTTCTAAGCTTTCACATGGGAAATGAGTTTCACTTTGCCTTTGTTTGTGGAGTTGATTAAATTATTCATTTTAAAGAAAGATCTTGACAGCTGTGGACTATTTTTAAGCCATCATTTAAAATAATAATAATAATAATAATAATAATAATAATAAAAAAAAATCAACAATCCACAGATTTGCTTTTTCCACAAGCAGCCTTGTTAGCTAGTCCACTTTGGAGGCTACTCCTAGCTACACATGATATATTTTAAACAGGTTGCCATGTTTAGGAGAAATACATAAACAATTTCTTCAGAATCTACCTTTTTAATGCATTTATTTATAAAAAAAACTGCTTTTAAAAACAGCCACTATCAGGACCAGAAATGTATTTGTCAAAGTTGAGATGGTCTCACTTGCCTGTTTTGTTGATGTTGAGCTCCGAAAGTGTTTGCGAGAGTCCGCTAGCATCCAGACCTCCTGAATCCCCTAGGATGTCATGCACTGCATTCCTTCTACCCGTCCTTCCAGAGGCTATGAAGTCTTCATACGTTGCCTCCACATCAGTCATATCTAATTTATTTCAACATAGCAGAGTCTGGGAGAGACAGATGGACAAAGAAAGAGAAATTCAGAAGAATGACTCCAGCAAGTGTCTCAATTTTGCAATCATTTTTCAGTCTAGCTTGATAAAATCTTCATATTTCCATGAACATTAACACTATTACACATTAGACCAGGATTAAAAGTTATTAGAGGTGAATGAATGAATGAAGAATTAGCTTGCTAGCTTATAATATGGGCTAACCCTTTCTCAAATATTTGTATATAATATGTAGCTGGAGAGATTATTACACAATCACAAATGAGCTCTCTGATTTAGTTTGATCCAAAAGTTCTGAAATAATAATCAGTTTTTGCTCTCTGTGTGAAAAAATTTGACCCAAACACTCACACAGACCATCACAATCAACCATCCAACAATTTAATTATTATCATTTGCATCTTCCAAATGTTCAGCCTTCTTCCAAATATACAGATTTTTGCTAACTCTAGAAATTTTATTGACATTTCTGAAGCATTCAGGTGGAAACAAGGCTACTGTGCGCTAAGCCACTGCTCTAATCCACTCCAGATTGGATTTGCAGGGATAAGAAGTAGCTTACGCTGTGACCTTAGGAAGACATTAAAGTGATACATCCTCTGTTCCAGGTCTGTATCAGTGTCAGTACTGAATTTTACAGCTCTGCTACATTACTTTACACTTAAAAGATTTGTGTTCATTCTGTATTTAAAACAAAAGCAATGAAAAAGAGTGTGTTAAAGGTATAGTCCAGCATTCATCAGTCTAATCTGTATCTACCTATGCTTTGTGTGTGTGTGGTGTGTGTGATTACCACAGAAAATAATTTCAACACATTTAAAAATAGAAGTTTAAAGGCAGATGATGAATTCTGTCAATGAACTTAAAACTTACACTACCAGTCAAAAGTTTGGGGTCACCTACTCTTTTTCATAGGTTTTTCTTTATTTCTTTTGCTTTCTACGTTGTAAAACATTACTGAATACATCAAAAC
>JAQQZR010000019.1:14903307-14924078 GCA_030068235.1 Notoglanidium macrostoma
GAGAGGTGTGTGTGTGTATATATATATATATAGAGAGAGAGATGTGTGTATATATATAGAGAGAGAGAGAGAGAGAGAGGTGTGTGTGTGTATATATATATATATATAGAGAGAGAGAGAGAGATGTGTGTATATATATATATAGAGAGAGAGAGAGAGAGAGAGAGAGAGAGAGAGAGATGTTTACATCATTTATCATGATCTCTATATTGTCATCATATGTCCCAGCACTAGAAAGGCATTATTTCAATGTGCACCGGCTTTTCAAGAAGAGACAGCGTTTAGGGAAATGCAACAGAAGCTAATAGGTCTAGAAATCACTTTGTTTTGTGCTTCAGATATAATTTCTGATTTACCCTGCACTACAAACTAAAAGCATTGAAAACATGAAAACAGAACAGTCCATCCTGTGTGCAGTCTTGCCTGGGGGGATGAATTAGAAGACTGATTGTTTTGGTTCTTGGGTTAAAGAACTAAATGTCAGTGGCAGTGTTAAAGCTCGGCTTTTGTTTTCAGTGCCACACATTCTGACTGTTTCCCTCGCTTTCCGTCCTGCTCTTAGGAACGAGGCGAAAAACGACAACGAGGTGGACTATTCCACTCAGGGGACCAAGTTCTGTCATGAGTGTGGAACTAAGTACCCAGTGGACTGGGCCAAATTCTGCTGTGAATGTGGGGTGAGGAGGATGTGCATTTAGACACCGGGAGTGAGAGAAAGACTGTCATCATTTAATGCTGAATTTCCCATTTTTCCAACCGTCACACTCGTGCCCATGAATTCCAGTCCTTATCTATTTATTTTGCCTTGTTTGATTCCACTTGCGTTTATTATCGAAGTGCAATATGATAAACTACTGATTGATGTTTTTTTTAATCAGATTTTCAAAATTCAAGCTATATTTCCACCTGATCTCAAACCTGCGGCTTAACATCCCGACACCACACCTCCATTTCAAAGCAGGAAGGATCCGACAGAGCATTGTGATTTTAATTTATATTTTTATTTATGTGGATACAATTAGAAAGGGAAGCCATTCACGTTTCTGTATCGTTATTATTTTTTGTTAAGTTTTTAATACTTATTTATCTTGACACTTCATGTATTTCATGTATGTAAAATGAAGGTTGTACATTCAGCAGTCCGTCACAGCTCGATCACAATTCCTCCACAGACATATTCAGACGATCCTGCTGCAAAACCACAAACCAAAACACCCGACACCCGGAAAATAAACAGTGCAGTTTTAGGTTTCACTTCATTACCAGTGAAATCATATACAGAAAATAGCTTTACAGCCTTAAATCCTTTATAATCCCGTCACCGCTCCTCAAAGCTAAAGTGCTATATATAAGCCCTCTGTGATTGAGTAACCCTTTGTGCTGTTCTAGCCAAACACTTCACTACAGCGGTGTAATGCTTATGAACGTATTAACGGTGTATATCGTTTCTGAAAGACGGAGTGGGTACGAGGCCCGGAATTCTCACTGTATATGAATAATGTCACGTGAATAAAATTCATGCGAGTACTGAGATGAATGTGTTCTCTTTTTTTTTTTTTTTTTTTTTTGGGAACTCTGCATGTCTTATAGGAAAATAATCAGCGATGAGGTTTCCACTCTGAGTGTTTTATTGCTTTTATACTACAGCAAATGCCAATTTACTGTATAGATACATTTAATATCATGGAATATCATCAATATCAGTATCAGATATCATGTTTCCAAGGAATCCAAAAAACACAAACTGCTCTGCCCTAAAGATTAGTACAAAGTTTGTTAGTAGTTTTTAGTTGGGTTCATAGGCTAGATAATATATATTTTTTTACATTTAGAATTCAAATGCTTATTGATTTTATTGGCGGAAAATGATCAGGAATAATACAAGTGTTTGTGCACTGAAAATTGTTTTATAATTTGACACCACCTCAAGCCCCGCCTCCTATAATCAACACTGCATTAATTCATTAGCTATAACATTCTATCATCTTTTTGTACTTGGGCAGTTATTACAAAAAACACTTGCTATAAATGGATAAAATGCTGACACTCATTAAGGAATAAGACTGCAGGTTCCTCCACTTTTACAAAAGTAGCGCTCAGATTTTTTTCACTTTTTTCTTTGGTGTCATTACACTTATTTAAAGAAAATTGGATGATTTTTTTTTTCGCTGCATTATCGCACATTTGTTTCCTTTTCAGTCGCTTCTCAATACTAGCCAATATCAAAATTTACTGACTCTAATGATGAAAGGTTGGACTAAAGGGCCCACAGGGATGTGTCATTAGTAAGACTGATGGGAATGGAAAAATTATGGGCCTCCAGTTTCCCTCTAAATTTGTCTTGGTAGCGTAACTTGCTCAGAGGAAAGCACTATCCACCGTCTTCTGCGTACGTGAGCTGACTGGCGTCCACGATTGGATCGAGCCAGTGTGATTGACAGTGAAGATGCAGATGGAGAAGGTGTATGCCCCTCCCACACTTAGCCACAGATAGATGTGCCGTTGTCAGGATACTAACTTTTCCATTGAGCCTTTTTGGCCGCAGTTCAAACCAACCACGCTCGGTTTAAAATGTCAAGGTGGGAAAAAAAGGGACGTTTTATATAAAAATATATTTATTCACAGAGAAGAAGCATAATACATAATAGACAGTTGAGTTTCCAAAAAAAATTGTATTGCCTAGGAACGGAGCGAGTTCTCGGTCAGAACAGTTCCTGACTTGCACCTATATGAATCTCCATAGCTAGAAAAAACAGGGTGGATATCCATGGCTGGGGAAAATAAAATGGATATCCATAGCTTCAGTGGAAACGTGGGTTAAAATCACAGAATGCTGTTGAACCATCAGGAAAAAAAAAATCAACCTGATTTACGGCAGCTGGTCCGTTAAACATGTCTGCTGGTTGCACGCTTCAGGATGGATCCTGCATTTGGCTGATTTTTGCTTTCCAAGCAGTGGTTCACTCGCCACTTCGTTAAACGTGTGCGTCCTCTCTTACACAAGGTACAGTGCAAAGCCTTGGAAGGAAGCCATGCTTTGATATTTTTATTATTATTATTATTATTATTATTATTAATATTATTATTTTAAAGTTAGAATGTCTTTTGCTCGTCGATCATTCTGGCCCACACTTACGAAGACGAGTTGTGTTGTTCGTACGCGTTCTGTATCGTCATGAGCCAACGTTTCAGTCGGCAGAACTTCTTCTGTAAAGACTGGGATTCTGACCCCTTCGTTGTCTGCTTGGTGTCAAATGAAAAAACAAAGCAAAACAAAATGTGTATTTAAAAAAAAAAGATTTTAAGTTTTCGTGAGCAACTTGTCAGTAAAGGTTTCTTACCTGGTTTGCAGAACAGGGACATCCCAGAGATGCATTAATGTCCCTCCTGAGGTTTGGCAGTTCGGGCGGCAGCTGATCGGTTATGTTCCTGGGCAAACGACAGGACACGGCCCTGATACGCTCGATTGGCGGCAACTGCATCAGCTTCGAGAAGGAGAATGTGTAGATTCATTTACTATGACCGCAGCAGCAGCAGGTAGTAGTACAGCTGCAAACCGTTTATCTTAATGCACACCTTCTAATACGTTACTGTCTCTATGGGAACACTAACACGGGGACGACAACTGACACTTTGTAAAAGTGTGGAATTCACTTTCCGATTTTAGATTGCAAAGCCACCGAATTTTATAGCATATGGTGGACAGAAATTCCAAAGAAACTGATTCTAGTACTTCTCACTTTCAGACACTAGGGGGCAACAGAAATCAGCTCTATTCTTATTCGAAGGCCGACAGCAGAGCACTGGCGTTTATCTGTCCATAAAATTATAAAAATAAATTATGTGAACGTCAAGGTCATGCAGGTGTCAGCCATTCTCCTAATAGTGCCCGGAAAAACTGTCTATTTATGAGCTGTTATATAAGGGCATAATGACATTACGAGTCATTTTAGTGTTTCATAATTTCCTCCGTATTCAGTAGGAATGATGCTGGCTGCATGAGGTTTAGGGGATCAGTTATTCCTACACCACAGCAAATTGTTTAATGGTTTCATTCTTTGTGTAACATTTCGACGTGCTGTGCTAAGAACTCAAGTACATGTCATGTGGCATCTTGTGAGTAATATATAATCATGTGAAAATAAAGGTATGCTCGCTGTGTGAAACATGTGATGTGTCTAAAAACAAACACGTATAAATTTCACATGATTCTTTCAACATCTTGTGACTTTTTGAGGTTTTGTTCAAGGATATTTGATTTTATTTTTCCTGAACTGGTGTTTAAATTATGTTAAATCATGTGATACTTACATACTGCGGCACACGTTTTCTTTCCACGCACCTGACCTGACTCTGAATACTCAAGTTCTGTGAGGAGAAAACAACATTTTTTTAGTATTATTCTTTCGTATGCCTTAATTAATGAAAAGACTTCAGCTCTCCCGAGTATCACTTACAATGTACTCCAGCTGCTTCTGAATGATATTCTTATAATCCTCAGAGATCTCCTCTTTAGTCTTGGTGCTGCTGCAGGAGAGGACGAGAGGTAGGAGGAGAAACACCAAAACAGAAGTGCCAAGAAGATGCTAGGAATGAAATCGAAAGAGAAAATCAGTACCTTTAACTCCGGTTTCTAATGCTAATTCAACAAGAAAATAAGTAAGTGTGGACCTTTTGTACCTTCAATGTTTCTTTTATGTGGAAAGCAGCCACATAAGTGCCACAAAAGTGGATGGAAAATCTTGATATTAATCAAGCTTTAAAAGTACCTTCCTTAAGGTTTGATGATCTACAGTTTGATGATCTCTGGAATATTAACATTTTTATAATATTGTTTTACCTGTCTGTCTTACATTTTTTTTATTCGGTCTAAATTTTTCATCTCTCCTATAAAGCAATGGTCCTAGTTTTCCTGCTTTAACACACACTTCAGCTTTAGGAAGATCTGTTAATTAGGCTAGCTCGTTAACCGGAGCAGGTGTTTAAGAAGCAAAAATGCTGACATGGACAGGACAGCACATGGGGTTATCTACAAGCAGGTTCTCAAACCTGTCAGAAAAACTTTGTGAGTACCATATTTTATATCTAAATATGATTTACAGTACTTAACAAGACCATTAGGCGCTAATTAAAAGTGTGCACAATCAGGGTGCTTTTCTTTTAACACTGGATCAGAGTTCCAGATCGAAGTCTTGGCAGGTTTTGGGTGTATAGGAACAGAACTATTGAACTCTATGTGTATGTTTTGACACAGAGTTCATTTTAAATGAACCAGACTCAGTCCTGGAGAAGTAGACCTGAAAGGGAACCAGCTGTAAATGACTGTCTTTTGGAGTTCAAAACTGATGAACACAAAAGGGAACTCTGTTCTCTTTTAGTACTTCACAGTGTACTTCTTGTTCACACAACAAAACAAATTCATGCTTCTTGCCCCAGGCCAGTTTGTCACTTTAATGTTATCGGTTAGCAAAGACAAAATACAAGTATAACATGAGATGTTACACCAATGATATGCAGGAAGCATTGTTTGTATCTTCTTCTACTTCTTCTATATTATTTAAATTATTATTACTGCTGCTGCTTTAGTAATTCATCTCAAACGCATGACTGTTAATGCCTCTATTAAAGAGTTATGCTGCTTTCTAGCCAATTTAGAGTTCATTTATTGTACCTTGCTGCAGAACCAAAAGTTCAAGGGATGGAGTCGGACCTGATCCAGCTCCTGAGTTGAGTCGAGAGAAAATTACGAAGTGACAACTTGGTTTCATGCTGAGAAAAGTTTGGTGTTGTAGTAGGGTTATGTTAGGATTATAGGAGGAATTAGATCAGGTGCAACTTCACCCCCTGGACTGGTGGTTCTGCATCTCCATCGACACCATTTAAGTGGGAAAACTCTTAACTCAGACCATGTCTAGAGATAACCTCAGAGATGATTTGTGTTCAGAACTTGCTGTCATCATCATATATAGAAATATCACAGATAAAAACAAGCAGACAAAATATTCAAATGGTTGTCAATGACAAAGTAAGCATTGTTGGGTGGCAACAGGACAGACTGATATGGACTGGTAGAGGTATTGTGGTACTAATCATGCTTTTCAGCTTGAGTAGTACTAAAGTAAGCAAGTAATAAATAAACTGTAGAAAACTGCTGTAATAGACGTCATGTGTGTGTTTAGTGTGTCCTTCCCAGCTACATGAGGTTGGCCTTTGGCAGGAAGCATGAGCTGGTTTGTTCATTCTACAACAAAATTCCTTCTCTTTCTTTTCTGTTGTCCCTCCCCATACACTTCTGCTGTGTTCCTTTCACCATAGGTCTGTTTTTACTTTCTCTACACAACTTTCGCTCACAGCCAAATCACCAAATCACCCTTACTATATGACATTGTCCATAATGCATAATGACAAAAGTCATGGTCAGCTCAGCTCAGGTTATTTGTCATATGTATGCTAACACGGGGTCAGCATCACCATGAAATGTGTTGGACGAGAATACAAACAAGAAACAAGTCTCAGCAATGGAGTCCTATACTACATCTATACTCTTGGTCCTGGAAAAGAGTACATTTGTAAACCTTAAACACCAGAAGAGGCTTCCTTCCAGTTCGGTTCCTTCTGGAACCGCTTGAACAGGACTGAGTGTGGGTTATTGAAAGTGGAAAGTGTGCGTCAGAGGAGGAAAACGACTGGATTTGGCAAGAAATGCCTTTAATTCTGAGACCTGTTCAGCTGGACCTGCTGGAGTTCTGCAGGAGCAGATGATTTGATGAGATGTTATAGTACTTTTATTTTTCCAGTGAATGCCTAAGCAATAGCCTGTTTTTTTCCCCATCTCCAGGATTATTTGAAGAGGTTTTTCCCTGTAAATGCACCGCATTCATTCGCTTTCGATATGATGTTCCTTTCTTGTAAAACCTCTTTCATTTTGACTGTAATCGCCTAATTACAGATAACTCACCGGGATTTCCCCCACAACGGTAGTATAAATAGGCTACAACCTGTTTCCATTCCCATTCCCAGTGATATGTGCTATGGCACACGCGCGCGCGCACCGCGATGGGACAGGTAAGTCCGGCGTTCACTTTTACGCGTCTTTTTGTTGTTTATTTTGCTGAAATATAGAGACGTGCGACTTACCATTTGTCATTTTTGGTCCATGTTCACACGCCTGAATGATTCGCGCCGAAGTCCTCTCAAACTGGACGATCAAAATCCATGCATGGAGACTACATTTTTCTTTCTTTTTTGTATTTGTGTTGTTGCGCTGCTGCTTTTCTCGGAGAGTTCAGTTCAGTTTGCTTTTAGTCGCGCGTGTTCTTGGAGTCATTTCGCCAGTGTTATGAAGTTTCCGCCCCTACAGCGTTGCCAGGTGCTGAAATCACAAGTGTTCCCCAAAAAAGTGTCGGATTTCAGACCCAACTGTCGTGATTTCATAATCTAACCAAGAAAGACAGAAAGAAAGAAAAAAAAAAACCCTATCAGACGCCGCGTCCAAAGAAAACAAAACGCACTGTGTAAAGAGAAGTGCCAAAGAATGACTCCACACAGGTGTTATACCTGCTTGATTAGTGTCACATAGCGCGCGCGTTTGGACGGAACAACCTGTGCCACATGTATGCGGATGTGTCACTTATCGTTCCACGGATTTAAATTTTCCCATCATGCACTAATGATTAGGTCTGTTCCAAATCATATGCACCCTAGCCTATATAGTGCACTATTTTGGGAGTTCACGTTCAATTGGACAGCTTAGACCTACAAAAGCAGCCTGCCTATTAAACACTAACGGGGCAGCTTATAGATTATGCACTATTTCAGACACAAGTCCATTACAAAATAAAGTCTTTAAATTGTAAATTAATGGAAAATACATATTGTAGTTATTCTTGGGAACAGTATCAGAAAGTTTTTCCCAGAATCCAGCCATGATAATTCACCTGCCGCCACCTCCCCCCCCCCCCTTCTTCCTTTCGTTTTCTCCTTAATGACGCGCATTACGAGCATTCAACTCACTGAATCGATTCTTTCGATCAAACCGAACTCCGCGAGTCGTTTGATGTGATTCACCACCCAGAGCGTTTTGCAGAGGTAGCTTCACTGTTTTCATTCACTGTGAATAAACATTCTGCTGTCATTTTATTTAATATTTATGGCTGAAAAAGAAGCTCCCATTGTGTCTGGATTAAAGTCTCGCCAAGAACACATTTACGAATCACTAAACACTTAAATTTCTAATAACATTAAAAAAAAAGCAACTGTCATAGTAATTACAGATAATTAAAATAAAAACGAGAGCAATCTTTGCCAAGAACCTTACCCAAGTTTATTGTTCCTCTATTGAGTTTCTGAATAAAAACATAGTACCACCACTACTACTACTACTACTAATATGTTTTATTTATATAGAGCTGCTCCATAAGTGATAGCTCAAAAGTAGTAAATTATTTTTAAAAAGTGTCAGGGTCAATGCTCAAGTATAAAGTATAAATACAAAAATGAGTGTTATGAAATTAAAAACATAAACAATAAAATAAAATAAAAATTACAAGCATAATTCTTATACAGAATACCAAAAAAGACTCAAGGGTTCTTTTGGATTGTTATAGGAAACACAGGTGTAGGGTTCTGTAGCCTCTAGAACCTTTAAGGGTTCCCCAATAAGAACAAAACTAAACACATCTAAACAGAGGTTGTAGAACTAACCCTTTTTATTTTTTTAAGTGTGTGTGTGTGTGTATGGTTAGATAGCTTATGTTTTTTATACATTTTGAGTGCTGTGAAAAAGCCTTCTATAATATGCTTAATGCATGATATATAGATTATGCTGTATACTGTATAATATATTCAATACCTCCTAATGCTTACACAATAACAGTAATAATGAATAAACAAGTAGTGATCAGATTTATAATATATTTCTAATGTAAGTTTTGTCTTATAAATGTTACAAATATAAAAAAAAACATTTGCATGCCATTAAAGAGTGTATTGAATTTTGACAAAATTCCATCATTTTGTGATTGCATGGCTCTTTGTAGTCAATTTTTTTGATATTTAGATACTTAATCTCATCAATTTTTAAAATATCTTTGCTTTTATGTGTTGCTTTTTCAACATTGCTCGACAAGGCTTTCTTATTACTCAATTTATTAGGAACACCAGTACACCTGCTCTGTTAATCAGCCAAACATGTTGCAGCAGCACAGTGTGTATGATCATGCAGATACAAGTCAAGAGTTTCAGTTAATATTTACATCAAGCATCAGAATGTGAATTTGACTGCGGCATGGATGTTGGTGCCAGTTTGTGTATTTCAGAAACTGCTGATTTTCACATACAGCCAGCCAGTTTAGACAGAAATCTGGACAGTGTTTAACTGAGCAAATCAGGTGAGTCTGTTCTCATCAGCAACCCCAAGAGATCAATGTTTCTGAAATACTCAAAGCAGCAACGATACCAAAGTGACTAAAATGTTTTCTGTTTGATGTGAACGTTTCCTGAAGCTCTTGACCCTGTATCTGCATGATTTTATGCATTACATGCTGGCACATGATTGACTGATTAGATAATTACATGAATGAGCAGGTGTACAGGTGTTCCTCATAAAAAGTATATGATTATATACACTTATACATTATTATATACACTCACTGGCCATTATATCAGCTTATTTCCACACTTTATAGATGCACAGTTACTGACAGTAGCTTACCTGTTTCACTGCACAAATTATTGGCCCCCTCTTTGCATCCGACAATGGAAAGCTGACACAATAGTCTGCAGTTGAACACCTCTGAGGTAACAGTGTGTAATGACATGGATATAACACTCTTAAATGAGCTAAACATGATAGAAAACTTCTTCAAAGTAATACAAAAGAAGAATTATTGCTTCCTTTAAATAACCAGTCCAATGCAGTCCAATATGCTTTAGTGCATTATCCTTTTTGACATAATAAATGGAATATTTGTCTATCACAAATAGTCTTTCACATAATTATAATATTTACACTGGGATTCTTGGTTTAGTTCTATGTGACAACAGGAACAACAATAGAGGTTAAGATCCATCAATAAAAAAGGTTCTCGGGGAACCAAAATATTTTTTCCTCCTATTATATAGAACATAATTTTTGTTCTTTTCTTTTTTTTCAGGTAGTTTTCCCCCACCATTCATAAGGTATGCATGAGTAAATGCACATCCAACTGTTTTTTTTGAAAAGCTGCTTTGTGACTGCTTTATGTCTAAAGTAAGTTCAATTATTGCAAAATGTGTAATATGCAAAAAAAAAAATAATAATTCTAAAAAGTTAATGTTTTTTTTTTTTTATTCAATTTAAAAATACAGTACAGTGCATTATTATTTTAAGTAACATTACAGTAAGAATGATGTAAATATTATTTATAGTAATTGCAGGTGACGTTACAGATTAATTTGTTGGCCCACACTCACTGATATTTTGTAGCTTGTATGTTTGATTCATTAACAAAGTGACAAAAATTCACCACATAAACAGAGATTAAATGGACCGCAGTGTGAATGATTGTTCTCTAGGTGAATTTTACTGAAGAAAGGTGTGCAGACAGAATATTAAGGATGATCAAACCGCCTCATATATCAAAGCTTCGGAAAGTGATATGGCACCGGACCATTAGTATGTGTCACTTTTGAGAAATGCAGATCTGAAACGTTTCCTGCAGGACTCGAAACAAACAAGACTGCACTTGTCTAAAGGACTGATCATGATTCATTGGGGAAATATTTTCCCACATTTACAGAGACAGTAACATTTTTTTAACATGACTTTGTTTGGAAGATTTTGTAGCTTGATGAGAAAGAAATTATATTTTTGCACGTGTGAAGATCTGATTGGCCAAGGCTACTGTTTAGAAGTTTGATCATACACAAATATTTATATTAATTATAATAATATCATATTTGAAATAAAATTTAGATAGATAGATAGATAGATAGATAGATAGATAGATAGATATAGTAATTAGGCATTTGTGCATTAATTGGTAACTTGATGATTCTATAAAAAAATCATTCAAAAAAATTTTTTTTTAAATGTTATTAAAAATGATAAAAAAAATTAATGGTTCTTATTTTCTAAACATGTACTTTCTATGTGAAAGGGAAGGGTTGTAAACATTCTGTATATAATTAAAATGTATATGCACTGTAATGAGAAGAATATCCACACACTTAGGATATAACATTAACTTTTGGTCTTTGGCTCCATGACTTTTTTTTTTTTTTTTTTTAAACTGTGAATTTGGCCTTTTCAGCAAACAGCCTGAGGTTTTTTGTCTCGATGAGAACGTGGCCTTTGCAGTCTCACATTCTTGATCTACAGCTGAGATTTTACATTTCACCCGTTGTTGTTTCTATGGCAGTGATTTTTAATCAAAGCAGCTTATAGTAAGAAAAAATCCGGTCAGAGCACATGGCTCAGGGTCGAGGTCTGAACTTGTTATCCTCCGGTCATTGCACTCACTGCAGTATTTACAGGATTTACAGTAAAGTCAAATACAGTGAAATAAAATAGCACATTTCCTTCATTCAGGACTTGTGAAAGTGTTGAGCAAAAGGGAAAAATTCATTTGAAAGAGAAAAAAGGAAGAAGGACAGTTAAAGAGGGCTAAGTAATGTACTGTTCTTCATGTGCTATTATTATTATTATTATTATTATTATTTCATGTAAGTAGCGCTCACACCAGACTTTTGCCTCTCTGTTTTGTTCCTGATGCTTGACATATATCTGGGAAGAAAAAAATGTAATCCACTAAAATATACGATGGTCAATTTTTTAAAGAAAGTAATGTAAACTTTGAGATTGTGTGTGTGTGTGTGTGTGTGTGTGTGTGTGTGTGTGTGTGTGTGTGTGTGTACTGAAGCTGAAATATTTTTGAATTCCCTGAAGTTAGATTTGGTCAAACTTTAAGAAATGGGATTTATATTTTCTGCATTATTTAATTCCATGTAGTGACTAAACAACAACAACAACAACAACATTCCACCTCGACTGTATCACTAACGCAATCTTGACTTTATTACTGGCCTATGACTCATAAGCTATAAGTACTCAAAAGCTAATAAATTATTAGATACTCAGATTAACAGATAATCAGTTAGATTTTACATTTTTTTTGTTTTATATTATTTATTCAGTTATTAGCCAGTATTTTAATCACCTGAACATATTTTACACTTAACATCCAACATTTTCATGCAATAATAGTTATCTCTAAATATTATTTAAATATACATGCTTCTTATGTGATGTTACAAAATGATGCTACAGAAATTAATTTATACTGACCTTTTACATTTACTTTAATGTTATGTTTAAGTGTTATAGATATTATAAATATTTTCTGAATATTTTTTTTTTGTTGTACTTTTGAACTTAATTTCTTCTCGAATATATACACAGCTAGTCAAAAGGTTTTGAGTCCTTGGTGTTTTATGACAGTTTAATCCTTCTTATTGCCACACATATTACCTGCTCGCTCTCAGGAGTCCTAATACGACTCTAAGCAAGTGTTTATCAAAGACAGGTTCACTCATCTATAGATAAACCACTCATAAACACTCCATGCTAGTATTAACCGTAAATCATAACAGCATGGGGTGGGGTCTAAAGTTCCTAATTAGTGTCAATTAGTAATTAGTGTCATTTCTAACATTTCTTGGCAAACAAAAAATGTTAAAAGAAAGGATGTTCAGTGTATATTTATCCTGTTAGTACTTTTCTAAGTAATATACATGGTTTTGCATGTTAATAAGTTTCTGTAAATCCCATATAAATACAATCACAAAGGGTAATTCCTTCCTACTTTCCTTTTCTCTAGAAACAACTTTAAAAAAACAAAAATTTCTCAGACTCCCTCAGCAGGCAAGGGATTCACCGATTTTATTAACATGATTCAATATTTAAATGCATACAATCATAATTTGGTTAGACATTGGCACCATAGAACTTTTTAATTTCTGGACTATTCACTCACAGAACAAAAAATTACGAAATAATACGAATAAGAATAATAACAAGAATACAGTAACTATAAAACTGTAAAAACTGTAAAATAGTCATAAATAAATATATTAATAAATGAATTTGGATAGACAGATAACTGTTGAGCTGGGAAAAAAACATTAGCATTAAAATTAACTATCGGAAACTAATTGAAATAAAAAAATAAAAAAAAAATCTAATTACAAATCCCTGGACTTCAAAAAGTCAAATATGTAAATAAAGTGAAAAAAATCTTTAGGGGAAAAAAAGAAAAAGAAAAAGTTATAGTAACCTGGTTGCATAAGTGTTCACACCCCTAAATGAAGCACCTTTTGATGTTATTACAGCACTCAGTCTTTTTGAGTGAGACTCTATCAGCATCTTGACATATAACCTTTCTTGGAAAAACATTCTTCCGTTCGTGTGAGCATTTCCTGTGCACAGCCTCAGGTCTCAACATATTGTTAGTTGGATTCAAGTCTGGGCTCTGAATCGGCCATTCAGTAACATTGACCTTCTTTTGGTTAAGCCATTCCTTTGTTGATTAGGACGTATGCTTTGGGTCATTGTTGTGCTGAAAGGTGAAATTCCTTTTCATCTTGAGCTCACTAGCAGATACCTGCATGTTTTGCACTAAAATTGACTTGTATTTGTAGCTTTTCATGCTTCCTTCCACCTTGATAAAGTTCTGGTTGAAGAAAAGCAGCTTTAAAACATGACGCTGCCACCTCCGTGCTTCACCCTGGGTCTTGGTGGTGTGCTTTTTTTTTGTGCCAAACATATCTTTGGAATTATGGAATTTTTAAAGCTTTTGGAATTGAACCTTTTTTTTGTTTTGTGAGACAGGGCTTCTGTATAGCCACCCTACCCCACAGCCCAGACATGAGAAAAATACAAGAGATTGTTGTCACATGCAGAGAGTAATCATTACTTGTCAAATGTTCCTGCACCTCCTTTAATGTTGTTGCAGGTCCCTTGGCAGCCTTCCTGGTAATTTTTGGAGGGACATCCTGTTCTTGGCGATGTCACCATGGTGTTCCATTGTCTCCACTTGTTGATGATGGCCTTCATGGTGTTTTATGGTACATCTAACATCTTGGAAATTCTTTTACATTGTTCTCCTGTTAGATATCTTTCAACAAGTGAGATGCCATACAGGCTTTGTAAGCTCTATGAATCCTTCAGAAACAGCTCAGCTTTATTTGGGGTTTATCAGGATAATTTCATCGATGACAGCTATATGATAATTACTGCTGAACAGGAAATTGAATGTGAATGGTTCGTTCTGACCACAGCTACATGCCTAATTATAAAAGGGGGTGCACACTTAAGTAACCAGGTTATTGTAGAGTCTTTAAAAAACAATTTGTTTATATATATATATAAGCGTTTACACTAAAAGCAGCATCAGGACATTTTCTGTGTTTTGAGTAAGAACTCCGTAATCATGGTGAGTTCTGATTTTCATCATTGTAAAAAAAATCATCTAAAACAATGCAGGCCCCCAGCTACTCTCCACACTACTCACTTTAAGAACTACAGGATGTGGTATCGCGGTTGTAATGCAGGATGTTTGATTACTTCTCCTCAGTGCGTGTTGATGTTGTGGTCTTGGGAGAAAAGTACAGAATTTTCTGTTTGGGAAATTGTAGCATTATTTGTGATTCACCAAGGTTCTTCTGCATGCTTAGTGCAAAAACAGCAGTAAACAGCTTTCTTCAGAGACTTCCTCTTGCTCTTACTCCACTTTTATCTCCGGGTAGGTCCGACATTTTTAGAAAAAGTGGTGTCCTGGTGTTTACTCGCCCACTCCTGCTCGGTAAATTCGATCCGAACGTGATTTATGAGAGCAATTTTGAGGAGTGTTATGACTGCAGGCCGAGGTTCATGCTATCAGGATGGGGATGAAGGATTTGTTGGCCTTCAGGTTAAATCCGAAGTGAATTTTTTTCCACACAGGAGCTCTTTGAACAGTAGAGAACTAATTGTGCTCTGATGGATATTTAACGGTGCTCATGCTGTATCCGCTTCCAAAAACATCAACAAAATGTCTTGTGTTTCTTTTATCCCAGGCTCACTATTGCCATGGTAGGCATTTATGCAGCTGGGAGTCTTGTATCTACGCCTTTGGATGCTTAAGAGTTCTAGCTTTCTAAAAGGGTACTGCTCGGAATGTTCTCTACACAGGGGATCTTCTGTTCCAGGGTTCCACACAAAATGTTTCAGGGTTCTAGAGTCCATATTTTTTCTCTAATAGTGTGCTAGCCTTATTTTTTAATCTCCACATATGGTGCAGCTAGTCACAGTCCATCTATCCATCTATCTATCTATGGCCAGTCCAGTGTTTAACATTTTTTTTTTGTCATGTACAGCTTCTAAAGCTAACTATTTAAACACAAATTTAATAACCCACAGATCAGCATGAGTATCTGTTGTTCGATGGCTTGACTATGTACTAGCATTGATCTCAGATTAGATTAGAAAAACCGTACTGGCTATGTACATTCACCAGCAGCATGGACAATCTCTGCTACTTCCTTAAGAAACGTATTCCTCTTCATACTGTCTTTACACACGTTGAGAGATTGTATATGACAGGATAAGAAGATATTTTTCAATTTTGCATCAAACAGTACAGTAAACAGGTGCTTCCGGACCAAAGAGTTCTAGGAACTTGTTGAGAGGAACTTCTCTTTAGAGAACCACACACTTTCAAGGGGCTTTTTTTCTGTTTTCATTCACTCATTATAGTGAGATAAGCTGCATCAAAATGGCTTTGTATTTCCTCCATCGCATATAGGATCGATAAAGTCTGGACTTCACTGTCGGTCCATTTATATTTTCTATCATTTTCAATGCTAATGTAAAGAGTTGTTGTCTACGTGGCTAATGTTTTACATGGATTGAAGGCTGTACCTGACTCCAAAATGGATTCGGCTGTTCGATACAAAGATATGAAGATTTTTTGGAAATCCATCAGGGATGATTTTTTTTCAGCGATTTAAGTGATGATTTCGAACAACATGTCACATATGTACAGCATGCTTCCTTTTTCTTTATGCTTCTACCATATGGTTTTGTTGGAATATTAAGGCAGGCAGGCAGCACAAACGTCCTAATAGGAAAGTGCCTAATGTGAATTAATTGCAGGTAGGAAGAAAAGTTGTGAGAGGGGAACTGAAGTAACGACGGCGCACACATGCCAAGAGGAATTGTTTGGATTTGGTTTACAGTGTCTTACTTAATTTGCGTAGAAGTGAGAAAAATCTCAATTCAAATGTCGCTGAAATCACGGCTCTGTGTCGTGCGAGTACATAGAAAATGAACAAACGTGTTTGTGTTTAAAAGTATCGAAGAGAATTCATTTGCTGGTTGAGATATCAACAAAACCAAAAAACAAGCCTTCGTCTGATCCATCTGACTCCATCCCTTCTATTGGAACTACACGTCTTATAAGTCGCCTTATAAGGAAAAATATTGAAGCTGAACATCCATGTTATAGATAAAGCCGGGGCAAATATCTGTGCCATCGCATCACATAGCAGTAGTGTTGATGACACTATTCCGGGCACATTTGTGAAATCACACTGTTATTAGAAGTCTTAAAAACACTTGGATGAATAGCATGGGAAATTTGCATCTCATGTTTTCCGGGTTCAATGTACAGCAATTTCCTCTACTTATACACACAAGGAAAAAGGTACAAAAATGTAAGAAGGAAAAGAAGAAAAGCGGATGAGTCTTGCAACAAGTTTTAGATAGTCATTGTGATAATAAAGAAAGATCCGTCCCACTCAACACACTAAACGTCTTCTTTTAGAAATGAATGTCATCTTTTTTTTATTTTATCCCGAGGCAAATTCGTACTCAACTTGTTGCAGAATCAGTTTTCTGATAATAGAGGAACATCCGTCAAACCTGAGCCACTAAACGTTTCCTCTTCAAAAAAATAAATGTATATTTTTCATTTTGTCCCTGAAGGCCTGCAAACGTTTCACTCTGCTTACATTTTATATCTCAGACCGAAATGGTTTGATTGGTAATGAGTAATAATTTAGCACTTGATTTTAATAAGATGACAAAAAGTCCCCTTTTCTATTTCCTGTCTGAAGAACGTGTAAGACTTTGCCTCAGTTTCGACTTGTGGTTCTGAAAAGACATTTTTTCTGAGTAAGACATTTTATTTTGAATGCCGTGCTTATAATGGGGGAAGTTACTGTACAGTATGTCGATGCATAAAATGTACTTCAACAAAAACAGCACAATGTGGAGGGAATTTCTTGTTTTTGCTTTCCGTTTTCACATACTTGTGCATTCTTTTATTTGCTTGCTGAATTGACTTGATCAAACGATGATTCGAGAATGAAATAGCTAGAGTACCGCAGATTCTAAACATTCAGGGTGTAACAAGAAAGGCGAGTCTCAGATACTGATTTAGAGAATACGCTCAGTTTTGTTATCTCAGACGTCCTGCCATGGATAGCGGTGTCATTGTTAGCAGTCCAACTCGTACTCTCTGGACAAGCTTATATGTTCAGTTTTACAATGCTAGCGTTTTAATTACGCTATAGAATATGAAGGCCGTGCTGCGTCTTTTTCTACAGAAGCTTAGACTGTAAAGACATCACTGTTAGTTCGGGGCGTGCGCCAAAGCAGAAACATATTCTCCTAAAAATAACTTTGTTGTAAAAGAAATCGCCATGAAGAAAGATGAAACCCACTCTCCTTTGACAAGAGCTTGTCATTTAGCTAACTTGCTAATGTTAGCTTGCTAACAACATCTGTTTGGCTCTTTCATCTGACAGATAAAACCCATGGCCTTGTTGAAGGAGAAAGGTTTCTCTTACTGGAAGACAGGTCTTAGGCTGTGCTACTTTCAATGCCTTCATATGACACACGGGTTCAAAATTTCCTACTAATTCCAGCCCAAATTCCAGCTCTGATTACGAATTACTGTGAAGTGGTATTACAGGATTGTCAGGTTGACGCATGGATGCTTAGGAACATCATGTTTTGAAATATATTATCTGCCTTGACTCAGTATTGCTTTTGTTTACATTTTTACTCAAAAGAGTGAAAGGGTGTTATGAAAGCAGGACCACAGGAGAGATTAAAAAACGGATTATTTATTTAGGAATGCTTCTGATCAAAATGCTATCTTGAGCGACAGTTTTCCAGATTAAGAAGGCTTGACACTGGAAATGTTTTCAAATGGGTTTTGTTTCCTGAATGGATCGCGGACAAAAAGTCACGAGTTGGAGATAAGACGATAAGACGGCTGTTAGGATGTTAGACCACTTACTTGCATCAATAAGAAAGTAAAAAGCTCCCATTTGCATGACTTTTTTTTTTTTGTCGTGTCCGTCTATTTTCAGCCCGACACCCTGTGAACCTTTCTGCCAAGCTTATCTGTATTTTTATCTGTAAGGAACATACACACATGACAACGTGTACTGTAATTAACATAACATAAAAAAGTGGTCTGTGCTGTCAGATTTATTTCTATTCATTATCAAACACTGAAAGGGTTCAGATGGTGAAAAGGGAGGAAGGTTAACGTGAGGAACGTAGGGGAGTAAAGCGCATGAAGCCTAATTTTAAGGAAAACATCTGCTGTTTGATTAAAACAAAATCCATAAAATCTAGCATCAAGTTTGCAGCAAACTGAAGAGGAAGTCAGGTTCCTCTCTGACTGAGGCCAGGACACAGTTTAATATGTACGCAGTACGAGTTGGTCAATGAAATGAAGTAATAATGAGATCAAGTATTTGTGTATAGAAGGGATGTAACTTAGGGAAGTGAATGTAAAAAGCTTTGTGAAGTTAAAACACACACACACACACACACACACACACACACACACACACAGGCGCTTTAAATATCACTGCACTTCCCCGAAGTATGCCAGGCGTGAGCTTATTCATGTTAGTCATCTGTTTTCATTGTAAATTTGAACATTTGCCGTTTTTATTAATACTATACGCTAATACTTAGTGTTTATTGCATTGTGACACGAATGATGGCAAGAGTCCCAAAACGTGGCGTCGATCGCTTTACAAATGGGGTTGTGAGAGAATCTCACAGTGTTTTATTTGTTTAATTTAAAAATGAATATTATACATATTAAAGACAGATTTTGTGTGCCAGTGTTTTGAAATGTTACTGTTAGACACAAACTGTATTATTTCAGTCTCCTGACATGCGGATAGATTTCTCTATACCTCCTAAACAAACTAGTGCTGTGTATGAAATTGCATTATTATGTACTATTTCTAGACCTCTATTGAATACTGAAACAGTTTCCACTAACTGTCGGTGTTCGAATGAGAAACAAACAAATTTTCTTGTCACCTTCAAACCTAACAAAAGTTATTTTCCGTAGCAGCTTTCTGGGCTTACTAGATTAGTAAATACTTTTGAATGTAAGGTCAGAGTTTTTGATTTGAGTTTTGGCTCATGACAACAGTCACAACGACAGCAGGAAGTTTCAAGAGCTCATCAGTGTGTTTAAAGTCGCTAAATATTTAACATGTCTTGGAAATCCAATGGACTGGGATGTTTTGCCTCTGACGTGCCGTCCAGTGGATGTTGCTTTTAAGTTTTCTGGAATGAACACAGAGAGTGTGTAAATAGTAATGGCGCTCGCATTACTGCTGCTGCTTCCACGCGTGCAAACTCAAGCATTAAATATAAACCCAGCTGCTTGGCGTCGGGCCGCATCACACTACCTCAGCGTGGATTATTTTCCTTCCTTATTATTTTCCAAACCATACAGCCAAGGTAGAGTGCTAAGACAGCTAAATAAAGCAGTACAAATAATGTTCCTTTGGGTTTTAGTCACTTATGTTACATATGGTACTGAGTGTTCCAGTATTCCTATAGTTATGAACCTGGAATAGAAAATGGACAGTAGTGATGGCTTTGGGGTCACATTTGGGGTTGTTTGTCCCAAAAAATGTGGAAAATCTGTATTACGAAAAGAAATGAATACATGAGAAAAGAAAATGAATGGTGTGAGAAATCACACATGGAAATAAAACCACATGCAAGACTACATATGAAAATTGCGTGAAGCATGACGCATGATGTGAATCTTTTTCTGGATAAGTTCTGAACCCAAGGGTGAAGCAGTTAATGAAAATGAATGAATGAATGAATGATGTACAAGAAGTGACTTATAGTTACTTATTAAACAGTACGGAATTGCTGTAGTGTACAATAAAGTGTACCGCCTCGGTGAGTTGTGAAGAGATGGTGTGTGTGTGTGTGTGTGTGTGTGTGTGTGTGTGTGTGTGTGTGTGTGTGTGTGTGTGGTATCCGTTTCCGTTTTGGCACTGGGAAGACAGGAACTTGTTCTCCACCCTCCATTGGGAAACGCACATTATTTCATACACGCTAGGAAATCACGCATGTACCAGTAAATACTTTCACTTCCTCTAAATTTAGATTTGATTTCATTTCTCTTACACTCTTGGGTGAAATTCGGTTTGTCTTTGGGTTGCAGGTCAAATCCCTATTTGCAAGCTGAGAACATCTTAGCAGCTTGAAAATCTTCAAACGTATTTCACACGTTTGTGGTTTGTGGGGTCAAATCTTTTGTCGTGCACGTGACTCTTAGACACGATTTGATAATTTTCATGTCATTTTTTCCCCAGAAAATGTGTTTTTCACCTGATTTATTCCAATTCACATGTGATTTCTGCTCAATTCCATTATTTTCAGATTTCAGACGTGATAGACCTTTTATTTT
>JAQQZR010000019.1:14940105-14954796 GCA_030068235.1 Notoglanidium macrostoma
GATGTTTTAGGTCATATTTATGCAGAAATATAGAAAATTCTAAAGGGTTCACAAACTTTCAAGCACAACTGTACATGCTACAGAAGACAAAATGAACAAACAGCCATTGTTGTTTATTTACAAGTGGAGAAGAACGTTCAAAGTTGGAGAATCTGGAGAACTGGTGTCTCTGTAGATGTGCAGCGATTTTCAGGGCTTTTTCCAGAAATACAAATCAAGGATCAATGCCAATTTGGTGGTTCTTTATCAGAACCGGGGAAGGGATGGAAAGGAAAGAGGCACAATAGTGGATTAGACATCTTCAGAAAGCAGCTGTACATACTGTAAATCCAGAGCACTAATGAGCAAGAAGTAGTGGCAAGGAAAGATGAATAGGAGGAACTTTTGAATTGAATAGAATATGACTAGAAAGCAACTCTTGAGGCGGAACCAAGGTCTTAAGAGAACTTGGAGGAACTTTGACCTCGAAACCCAGAGAAGAAGCCCTCATTGAGGAACCTAAGAGAACAACCTTGAATCCAGAGAAAGCCCCTCAAGGAGAAACCCTTAAAAGAGAATGCCCTTGAGCAGGAACTTTAAGACTTTGATGAGGAACCCCGAGAAAGCACTCTGTATAAAGGTAAAGTATAAAAGGTTTTGAAAAATGTATGATTTATGTGCAAGTGAATAGACGTCTTAGAAGCCTAAAGATTCCAGGAAAGTGCAACTTCAAGTACAAATGCAGAGCTGATTGCTGGGAATGATTGGAGCATACAATACCTACAATACCTTAAAGGGTGCATATGGTGATCAAAATTCAGGTGGAGACTCTGATGGTTAAGGAGACATCATAGGGCCACAGTGACTCAAAAATTACCCCAAAAATCTTAAAACCCACATTGTTTTCAGAGCACCACTTAGACATCCTACAGTTAGTTACAGCAACTAAGACCTTAAAATTACCTGCAATATTCAGCACGCTGGTATACAGCTCTGCTGTAATCTGGAAAAACTTCACTGTACGTCACCTGTGCCTCCAATAATCTTGCTAGGTTCTTCCAGATTACAGGAGCACTAACTAAACTTCTGGTGGCTCTAAAAGCCAAGCCAATTTCACATGATGTAAAATGATATCTCCTGTAACCAGAGCACTTTCAGCATGCCTCCCAGCAGGCGAGAACCTGTTGAACAGAAATAGAAGAGTATTAGCATTGCAAATATACATGGAATCCATTCACCTCAGAGTTATGCACTACACCATCTCCATCCAAAGAAGCAGCATTTCTCCTGAAACCGCATGTGCTGGAATCATTTCAAATCATACAGGCTTTTAGTCAACAGGTAACCAGTATTGAGCAGGTTCAAAACCAATAGTGTTTAAAAATGGCTTAAGGCAGCTAGTGACCAAAAATAGATTTAGAGCAGGAAGAAATGCCAAAAGGAAAAAAAAGGCACCTGATGCAAGTCATGTGAAAATTAGGGAATTCTTTAAGGTATTCTCAGAGACCACACATAAAGTTTAAATTTTGCATAGGCAGAGATGCTTCAGAGCTAATTGACAATCATGACCAAGCCTAAACTCTACAAAAGCTTGTACATGGTTGGACTTTATACCTCACAAAACAGCTCACCAAATACAGAGTCATTTTCAAACCAGCAATCCCTAAACGATACTTCAAGTCACCGTTGGTAACATCATTACAGAAAAACACCATGAGCATCCAAACGCACCTGAACAAGCGTCCTACCTTCAACTCACTTCAAAGCTCTGTCACCCAACATAAAGCAAAGCAACTCAAAGCAAACCCATGGCCTAAACCACTTTTTAAGATGATTGATAACAATTTTTTTTATCCAGCCCATGATCGGACACCAGCCTGGAGAGCTTGTGGAGATCATTAGCTTCAAGCTGTGGGCGATTCTGTCTTGTCACCACCTCCCGGATATGTGCTTTGACCTTCTTCTTGTTATCCTGAGTGCTGAAATTTTTGCCCCTGCGGGTGATTGGGTTAAACAGATGTGTTGTGCTTGGTGACAGATTTCAACTGAGGTTCAGCATTTCCTCTCATTATCACAGGTCACATGACAAAGACGATGCTGTTACATGTTGTGCGCCTTTAAACTGTTATTTGTTATAATGCTTTTGCATTCTTTTGCAAAAAAGACTGAAAGATGAGGGATTTTATTTATCTTTTATCGTCTTAATTTCACTCCTCTCCAAACTACAAACCTTTCCCATTTGTCTCATTGTAGCCAATGAATAATTGTTCCAGGAAGAAAGAATATAATGGTTAAAATGGTTTATAGGAAAAAAATTGCTTGTTTTTAGAGTGCTTTCTTGTTCACAGTGGAATTTTTTCCCTTGAAGGCTGAGTAACGGCTTGCTTCATCTGTCCAGGTTTATATTTTACACTATATACTGAATTAGAGAATTAAAACCCATAGTCCTTAGAGAGTAAAGCTTTAAAGATTTACCACATATACATTTCTAAGTACTAAAGCTACCAAAGCTGTACTTTGTACACCACCGAGGTTTATAACCATTTATACCCTCTTTCATCCCTGAGAGTCTATAATCATTTGCTAAATCACATGTGAAAGTAATGACACTTATTTATTTTGCAGATTGTCAAACCAATACAAGTAAATCAATTTCAGTGTCACTGCCTGAACAGGATACTGGTAATTAAAGTACAGAAATCTGTTTTTCATGAACATTGTGATGGAAATTAGAGATCCTAAGCTCTCAAACGTTCTCCCACTTTGCCACTACACTAATAAGACTACCCATTATTCTTTGCACAAGCTGGATTTTCTATAGCCCAATAATTTCACTCCAAACCATTCCTTTACAGCGTCTGGGCATTTCCTGGAGTCAGGACCAGATGGTGAGACTTGGAGAATGTGCCAGGCTTCAGTGGTAATGCGCCAAATGTTTAACCTGATCACCTAAACCAGCATGTATGCATTAATACTGATTAATAAAAATGATTTGAGGGTTAGGTGGCACAGCGGTGATCACTATCACCTCACAGCAAGAAGGTTCTGAGTTTGAGCCTCATGGCAGACTGGGGTAGAGTTTGCATGGAGATTGCATGTGTCTGTGTGGGTTTCCCCCGAGTTCTCTGGTTTCGTCCCACACTCCAGAGACATGCAAATTAGGTCTGGATCCTTTAAATTGTGAACAGTTGTTGGTCTCTGTGTTAGCCTTGTGATAAATTGGTGACCTGCCCAGGGTGTACCCTGCTTCTCACCTGAAGTCAGCTGGGACTGGCGGTATAGATAATGGATGGATGGATGCCCCCCCATCCTCTTATACAGATACATGGATTCAGTTTGATGTATAATATACCATATAAGTTAAGAAACCCTTCTCAGGAAATTTTAGGAATAGTAACAGAGTAGCCTATGCATTTACAGATCCCACGACTCTTATCTAGGCTCGGGAAATCTCAAGGTTGCTGAAAGTATGGTGCCCACGTGATCTTAAAACAGGCGCCAAGTTTTTTCCAATCAGCAACCCAGCAGCAGGTGGCGCTCTATGATCTTGCATTGTGCGTGTTGTGTGTGCGTGTGTGCGTGTGTGAGAGAGAGAGAGAGAGAGAGAGAGAGAGAGAGAGAGAGAGAGAGCTAGGTTTGTGTGTGATGCGGGGTGGAAAGCCTCCGCCGCTCCGCTCTGTAGCTCTGCCTCCGTCGTGGTGATCCACGCTGCGCTCGCGCCCTTCCCACCGCGGACATCCGGCCAACTGATCCGTCTCCCTCCCTCCCCAATGAGAGCAGCATCCTTCCTCTGGTGAATTCAGGACTTAGAGCGGAGGAGGAGAGGAAAGAGGGAGAAAGAAAAGCAGAGGAGAGGAGAGGAGAGGAGAGGAGTGCGCCGTTTCCTTTGCTCCTCGTCTGGTGAGTGTGCAGCATCCATCCCGCTTCCTCTCTCCGCCTCTTCCAGCTCGCGGTGTTTCGGTGATGATGATGATGATGATTGTTGATATGATGCTCTATGAAGCCAGGATGGGCGGAAGTAGGTAGACTACAACGCTTTTTAGTCAACCTGCATAATGCATGTTTTACGGTAGGATCTCCGGCGTGGTGTTAATTTTGCAAGTTGTGACTCAGAAATGTGTGTTTTTTGGAACAACGCTGAATGCGTGTAGACCAGTTTTGGAGCAAATTGGGCACGCAAATGCAAATGGAGTTGACACGCACACACAAACACGCGCACACACACACGTGATAAATGCATTTTATCCGAACAAATCAAGCAAGAAGGAGACAGGAGGCTGTGAGGTTTGCTCACCTTCAGAAATAATTAAATGTCTTTGTGTTTAGACTTTTGCACCTTTGGCATGTATATTATTTTACCTGGGAATGTGCATGTGGTGTACATTTAATTATCTTTCAGTCTAAGGCTTTAAAGGTACATCAAAGGTCCTTGGTACAAAAGATGACAAAGTACAGTTGGGTACCTTTGTTTTTAAATGGTCCCACTTTGGATATCCAAGTTGCTGTGTTTTTCCTAGATTTTATAAAATTCTAGTTTCCATTTCCAAGAGCTGAGTAACAACGGCTTATGCACTGTCAGAAATAAATAAAGGCACCAAACTGTACTTTTCCTGGTTGCTTGGGTGGTGCCACCACGGGTACATCTTTTGTACTTTTACAAATAATTTGATGTCTTGGACAAATTATTTGGAATCTAATCCACATACCCTTTCTGTAAAATGTACAGGACATGTAGCCCATGTTCATGTTACCATCCCAGTGACATGGAAAAGTACCGTTTGGTGCCATTATTACTGACCGTGCATAACTCTACATTGCTTTGAGAAAAGAGATTCACATCTAAAGCAAAGCTGTTTATATGTTGAAGACTTTTTAAAGTTAAATTGGTCAACACGGAACACTTTCAGAAATAACCGTACCAAACGGTACTGTTCCGTGCTGCAGCTGTAAAAGCTAAATAAAGGTACTACATACACCTTCATGGTAAAAGGAACAAAAGATGTACATGTGATGGCACCATGTCAGTGACGTAGAAAGGGGGACAGAGAGTGGATGACACATATTTTAAAAAATCCATGAATTCTCCATTAAATGCTGCTGAAATATCCTTCTGTTTTGGGAGTTCATCACTAGTTCTAGTTCAAGTTCTGTTTTTTTTTTTTTACACACACAGAGAGTGTATGATTTTTGCAGTGATATTTTAATTGCAAGTTCGCAAACATTTCAGCAATGTCAGGTCATGTTTACTGCCACGTAAGTGTCTCCTGATGTTGTTGACTCACAGGAGTGCCTCACCCATGACTCCGGTTGTTCTTGTGGTGCATTAATATTTAGAAGCTCTGCCCTTTTCTCACATGGTTATTGTACTGAACATGTGAACATTCAGCCTGCAGCTCTTCTGAGCTAAAAGAGATTAATTGGTGTTGGTGTCAGTGCTGGAATTGAGTCAAATACTCAATGTTTAATGAGTCATGCATGGGTGGGAGTTCAATGGCTGAAGTGAATGACTGTACAGGTCAAAGGTCACTCAGGGATTGTTCGAGGTTTCAGCTCCCATTTAAAATTATTACTCATCGCACTGTATGACAAAATCCTAATAAAATCTTGACCAGATTGTGATAACGTGTTTCATACCATGGCACTCGTTCGAATAATTTATCGTTTCTATAGTAACTGCTCATTCACAGGCTCTTGTACGGCGGACGACCACATAACCTAAGCCTGATAACAAATGTAATGTTATATAACAACAATAAATATAAAATAATGATAAAAGAGAGGTTGGTGAAAGAATGACTGTTTATAGCTGCTATTAAGTAAGTCAGGACCTACTCTTTCATGGGTTGTTAAGTAACTATAAACAGATAAAAATATAACGTGTCATACTTAATAAATAAGTATCGTAATTGTGTGCAAACTTCTGTGGTACAGGAGGAATAAAACACTGCAAGATGTGTTGGTATAGAAAATGAATCAACTTCCAGGATGTAACAGTATCTCTGCTTCAACACTCCACCACACCATGTATTATTCCTTATACGATGATATGAAGATCTTGTAAAGAAAGACCTGCGATTAAAGAAAATGACGATGTTCTCTTTGTCCTCAGTCAACGTGATCTGGAAATCAGCAGAAAACGAGCTTGTGTTAAAATACACAGTTTGAGGTAATAAGGAAATATTTCTCTGTATGTTAGCTTGTTTTTTTAATGTTTCTCCATCACTATTTTTGTATTCATAGCTATTCCATGAAATCTCACCCTCTAATCTGAAATTTCATACACTGAGAGAACACAATAGGACTAAATAGGCATTGCATTATACGTACATTATAAGAGCGCCAATCTCAAACTGAGCAATTCATGTGATTTCAGGCAAAAATGGGTAGAAAATTGACACAACGGAAAACCGGCTTTCCTCAAAGACCCACAGCACAGTGCTTTCTCTGGTGTGTTTTCCATCAGAAGATTCGGTCAGATTGTGTTTTGGGTAATTGTCACTGGAGCTTCTGGTAGGGTGGCGTGAGCTGCCAAAAGGCATTTCTCTTGATTGTCTTCCATGCCATCGTGCTCTTGCTCATTCTGAGATTGTTGTTGTTTCTTTCTTTCTTTCTTTTTTTGCAAGGCAGCATGCTAGAAAATTGCCATGTGTTCGAAGATTAATAGCAGAGAACAGGCGATTTTTGTGTGTGTGTGAAGCAGTGCTAATTTAACAGATGGACTTCATGAATGTTCCTCAAGGCGTGTGTTGATGGAGAATAATCAACTTGTGGCCAGGTCATCAGGCATGCACAGAGCTGCTGGATGGAAATAACAAATCCACACTGTAATGTTGCTCGCTAATGTCATTTTCAGTGTCGTTTCTAATAAATCATAATGCTTATGAGGTTTTGCAGATTCAAAATGACACACATTTAACATAAAAAAAGAAACTGCGTATTTACATCCCAAATTAGCTCACAGTACTGAGCAGTAGAATTCAGTAAATTATGCATTTTTATGAACATGTCAAAATAAAACCCATGATGTTTAAAAGTATATTACAGCTTATAAGAAATAGATTTTTTAAGCTCTTGAAGAAAATAGATTGAAAGGAAGGTTATCATCACGAGCGTGATGTTATGACAGTAGTGTATAAAGTCACAGATTTTACAAATAAAACAAGGCATACAATATAAGACAATATGTAGGTGTTCTCTTACTATTAATCTGTTCACATACATAATTTAAGCCTTTTATAACTTCTGATATTGATGAAACCTCTGCGAAATGAAACACACTAAATTTCTTACAACAAAAGATTTTTTTTCTTACGTATGTACAAACTTTTGCACTGGACCACATGTTTGCAGATGGCAATAAAAATCACGGTTTATGCAAATGAACCATACTTTGTATCTGTTAATTAGCATACGTTGTGCAAACGAGCTCCTCGTTTACATCGAGATTCATCCTCATTATATATTAAGGATGTGCAGACTTTTGCTCTGGAATGTATTCTGGATATCTATGGAGACACTTTTCTTCATGCACAAATTTAGACACCTACTTTGTGATGTTAAAAAAACCCCAAGCACATGTTTGCAGATGGCAAAAAAGAAAAAAAATCAAGTTTTTATGCAATTTAACAAGACTTCATGCAAATTAGCATATTTTATGCAAATGAGCTCCTCATCTACATCCACATTCATCTCCATTCTTTGTAAAGCCGTTCTATGAGAATGTCTATTGTTAAAAGGACTATATAATTACCATTTTTATTAATTTGAATCTGAAGTGCGACCATGAGGCTCTTATTTACCTGAGTACTGAGGACGATTCTGCACTTTTCGACCAAATTTTGTGGAGCAACTATAGTTGTTAGCCAACTAACAAGCTAAGAAATAAATAATATAATGAAAGCCCCGCTGTTTAAAAGCCTGTCCTCATTCCCCCTCTGTCACGCATGATTAATTTAATCTCAGGTCATGTCATGTTTCTAACCACTGGTAATATCTTTCCCTCCTGGCCTCCATTTTTTTGACAGCTAATTTGACACCGAATGCATGCTTGGGAAATTTATGTCCAGATATTGAGATGATAAACGACAGGAACGGGTTAGAACGTACCTCAAGGCTAGCATAAACATAGCGTAGTGTGCTAACAGTCTTTTTTGATTGTTTAGAGCCATCTTTTGCGATCGCATTAACTTTGATGAGAGACAAACCTCATCTAATTCACTTATTTAGAAAGTCAGAGAGTAAATCCGTTATATTAGCAGTCATAATTGAGGTTCGTACACTGTATCAAGAGTGTACCACTATATGATCTACTTCGCACGTAATTGGTTCTGTATTATGCCTGAATTTCATTACGGATTCCTTTAACAGGCAGGAAAGTTTCTTCTCTCTCTCTTGCTTTTTTTTCTAGCATAATTACAACTCCTGCACTGTGCTGGTGTTTACCAAGTTTGCCTTGGAGAGTTGGCATCATGCTATTAGTGTGAAGGCCCTTTGATATGGAAATCATATTCATAGCACATCACTATGACAACATTTCATTTCTCTATGACTTTCCAACCTGCTTTGCCAACACGCAGATGCTTAAGCTTCAGTTTGCACACTCAGGATGGTGTGTAACAGATATAGAGGCATCAGTGTCTGATTTGATTATGAGGTATCTCATGAGCCATCATCAGTCTCATTGCTCTGGACATATCCAGAAATTATCCAGTGAAGAATGACTTAAAATAACTGTTTTTTTATTTTTTGTTGTTGGCCAAAGGATGTATTCTGATTCACTAATTTAAGTCTTCTAATAACTTATAATTCGCTGACTAAGCTACTCTTCCTGTGGTATCTGACTTTTGGTGGACGGTCACCTCTTGGAAGAGTCATGGTTGTTTTTTACATTTTTACTAACAGATTTAATTTGATTTAATTTGATTTGTTGCTCCACGGAATGTTCAAACTTTGGGACCTTCTGCTACCAGGCATTATGTTTTCAGAGATTCTGATTATCTCAAGAATGAATAGAATGTTTGTAGGATTGAGATGGAATGATCAAACAGGGTCAAGGTCACAGCAACGTCAAATGTCTGAAATAGCTTTTCTTCAATAGCTTTCTTTCTGTTAGTTTAAGGTTAGCGTTAGACATTAGGACTAGATTTGGTTTTTACAGAACACTGTCAAGGACGTACTCCCCCTCCCCCAATTTTCTCTCCAAATCCAGCTCTCATAGAGCATACAACAGCTACCAACCAGAGAGAGTGAAGTTTAGTACATTCCTCCTCCAAAACAAAGCCTCAGAGGAAAACTGGGGCTGCATCCGAATACTCAGTATGCACTAACGTCGGTTAAGTACCTACTACTCAACTGTTACTGTAGTATGTACTATGAGTATGTGAATGAGTAATAAGGACATAATTTGGACATACTCCTTCACCATCTTACCTGTCCTTTGACCTGGGTGTTCACAGATGACCTATACCCACATATACCATGAAGATTTAAAAACAAAATTGCAATGGAAGAAATGTTTGAACTGCTTCTTTTGTACATCGACAGAAACATCATTTGGACCCTACAGCTTTGCTTCGGTCGGCAGGATGAGTATTTGGATGCAGCCATTGTTTTGCCTTTTCCACATTCTTGAATTCACAGCTGTCCATGATTGGCTAGTGTCGCTGTGATTGTCAGGTGAGAGAAAGTACAGAAAGACGCCATCCCGCCCGCCCAGAGAGCATGGCCAGTTTCGCTTCTTTGGATCCCATTGATGTGCGGCTTGTCGGAATCACCTCGCAATCTCTCAACGACTGATCTTCATTGCTCCTTGGTCTGTATGATGCTGTTTGTTTGAATATGTTCTCTAAGGGTGAACTCAGGCTTCTGGTGGAGTGGGGAACAGGGACAATCGTACTCGGCCATGGTACAAGGCAACTGTGCCTAATGTGAATAAGCCCTAACTAATTCAGGTGCCTTCCAGAAATCACGTGACAGACAGGTCAACTCCATGTAAGTAATTATGTGAGTTCTGAAGAACTAATTTAGTGGCAGTGATCATTAATCTGACATCACCCAGTTCCCTTTTGAGTCTGGTTCCTCTCAAGGTTTCTTCAGTGTGTCATCTCAGCCAGCCTTTGGTCGCCACTGTTGTGTCTGGGTCGTTCATTAAGGACCTAATCGTACATGTAAACATATTTACTGTTTAAGAATTGTAGAAATAAAATTGTTACAGTTTAGTAACTTTAGTCTTTTTGGTATTGCGTTGTATGATTGTCACATAAAAATAAAAAACCTCCCCATTTGACAGCATAATAAAAAACATAAACGGAGAGACTAATACGTTTCCGCTGAGTCACGGCTGTCTGTCTGCATGTCTGTGTTTACTTGTAGACAGGACCATGAGGTGAGGAGATATAAAGATGAGAATTAAAGAATAAACAGTATGCTGTGCAAGCAGTGATGCAGGAAATTTACTGATTACAGATGCACAATCCATCATATTGGACGTGTTGTTTTTTCCCCCCTTTTTTTTCCCTTCACTGCACTCTCATTTTTTTATACATCTTTATGGATAAAGCGTCAGCCCACTAAGTTTTATAACGCATAACTAAACCTTGTGCTTTTTCGTTTCCTCAGGAAAACACAGGTATTTTACCAAGATTTTCATCTCACACCACAGACTGGAACGCGCATATGAAGCCTTTCTATTTTTAGGAGCCTATTTTTAGCGGTGCAGCAAATTCACTGCCCCACGAGACCTCTACCCATGGGGTCACTGATTGGTTCATTTCTGTCTGCAGGGGAAGAATGAGTGAAGAGACATTTTCACCAATATTTTAAAGTCTCCCTAGACGTGTCATTTTAAACTGTTAAAAAGAAGGGTCAGTTTGCACCTTGGTGAACATCCTGACACCATACTTCAATACTCTCCAGTACAATTATGCTGAAATAAAGATGTTGCCAGCTATTGAACTATTGTATCTAGCTAATCACTTCATAAGCAAATAATATTTGAATTTTAATATCTAGCTGGGTTTATTAACAGTCTAGCTAAAGCTAGTCTGCCATGTAACTAAAACCAAGCACTATCAGGCTTTAGGTGGTTAGTTTATAAGCCTCATCAAAACATTGTATAGGTCAGGTGATAAACTAGTGAATACAACTTCATTCTGTTCGATTGAAGTCAATAGGAAATTTTTTTTTATGCGGCATTAATAAATGAATACATTTTCAAAAAGAAAATCCTTGCACTTATGTGGAAAAGTGTTTGTTCTATACGATATGTTCACATTTAGACTTCATATAATTGTAGCTTCTTATCAAACTGAAACAACTGAAATATTATTTCTATGAATCATATGACCTCACTAAAGTTCAGAAAAAGTTCTCCACCGGTCCAGGTGACATCTCATAAACTCATTTATCTTCCTGAATCCTGAAAATCATCAGCTATTTAGGTGCAATTTCTGAGTATTTTCCTCACACCGCTCAAATGCAGCACAAGTCTGACAGAAAACTAGCTGATGTTTGGCTAAACATAGTGCATAAACCAAGAGCCACGATTTCTAGCAAGCTAGGAAACTATATATTTAATCATTCATCTTGGGTATGCGCTAGGCATATAACGATTCGATTTGATTCATGATATTGGGTTCACAATTCAATTTTTCCCCGGTATTTTTGAGAAAAAAAAAAGGCAAAGTTGCGATATTTATATTCCTATTCTCTATCAGCTTGCATATTATTTTGCTAAATGAAAAATATATACTTTTGTTTCATTTTCCTAGTAATCAACAATAATAATTTACAAACAAAGGTTTGAGTAAAATATAATTGTCTATTAACTAAAATTCATTTTGTTAAAAGTGAAAAAAAAAATTTAGCAAGAAGCTTTTTCAAAAAAAGCTTACTTTTCCTTAAAAAACTCACACAAAACATCATCTTCCATTTCCTTATCTCTTCTTCAGCTTTTGGGAGGCTGTAAAAAGGTAGCTCTGATTTCTTGTTGAATCTGTTTGTAAATGAACACAAAAGCTCTTTCCCATTTTAGAGGGGTTTTTTTTGTCTGCCTGTTTCTGCAGCATTAGAGCTGTGTTATTCCGCTTGTACTGCCATCATGTGTATTATCACTGTTGTACATTATTGTGTTATGGATTACAGCTAGGAAAAACTAAGATGACTCGTTTATTTTTGTTTCCATCAATCCGAATTGTCATAAATTTGTACTATGATTTATCGATGCACAAATTTCATTATATTCCTGGTAAGCGTTTTATCCCGGTCAGAGTTGCAGTGAATCAGGAGTTTATACCAGAAACCCCGGACCTGAGAATGGGACACAATTACATTGCACAGCAGCTCAGCTACTACGTATTAGCGTTAGGCTAAATATTATGTAATTGATATTATTAGCTAGTTTCCCTATCAGGATAGCTCACATTAGACTAATTATTATGTAATTTCAAACATTAGCCAGGTTCACTATCAAGCTAGTTGACATTAGGATCAATCTAGATAACATTATGCTAACCAGCAGCTAAAGCTGCAAGCAAGTTTTAGTAATTACATTCCCAGAGCTACAGTAAAATTGGTGCAGGTAGTGAACATTTCTGTGAAATTATGTAAATGGTGGGATTTTGGTATCAGGGTTTTAATATGCATCATCAGCAATATTTAGATACATAATTAAAAGTGAAAAGGAAAATCAATATTTTAATAAGCAGTATCTACATTTAGTCACTTACTGTACTGTAAAGTCCTTCTAAACTTTTTAGCTAAATGGCCCATGTGTCACAAGATAAATATGGCTCTGAAAAAAAAGTGAAATAAATATTAAGATTACTAAAATTGATCTTATATGCAGCTAAGTTAGCAATGTTCGCAATGTGCACTATGAAGTGCTGTTATAGCCTAGGCAGTGAGCAAGTATAGATTATAAGAAGCTATTTCAGATTCAGTCTGCGTGATAGACAAACATATATTAAAAATGAGAATCGTGATGTGGTTAAGAATTTATTATCTTTGCCTTGCCCAGTGCTAAACATTGACTTTATGAAAATGCTCATGTCATAAAACATGAGAGGATTTTCAGGGGAACTCAGGGAATGTTTTTCACACTCAGTGAAAGAACTGCAGGAAATCAACAAGTCCATAACCCATGCAAGAGATTCACAGGCCGAAATCAATCAGAGTAAATAATGAGCACTGGAACAGCAGTGTGAAGGTCTGACCCCTGGATCAGGTGAAGCTCATCACTGTTTCTCAGAGGAGACTTCATGGAGAACCGTGATGGTCACTGCTCGAGCGTCACAGCACTGACTCCCTGCAGCACGAAACTGTGGCAACCATTAGCAGTGCCGTTACCATGACATCAGTCTGTTGGTGATTACAGGGCTCCTCACTGCACTCCGCCGGGAGTCCAGGGTGGCCGTCGTCGTGGTGACGAGGACAAAACCGGTGCGAGAAAAGGAGGCGCCTTCAGCATCTATCGATTTTGGAAAAAAGTTGAAATCATTCACATATCTGGTCAGTGCTCAATCCATCAAAGATCTGTAAATAATGCAATGTCATATTAATGTTTTTCACACACACACACACACTGAAAGTCTCACCACATTACAGAACGCTAGATTCCTTCACTTGTAGAAAGATCAGGGAGAACATGAGAGAACAACAGACCTTCTTAAGGCTTTATTTTTAGTACGTTTTATCCACTTGGATCTGAAGCCTATCCTGGGAATGCTGGGTGGGAATACATCCTGGATAGGACACCGGTTCATTGCAGGGCACCACAGTCACATCAAGGGCAACTTAGCATAATGCATCCATCAACCAACATGTTTTTGGAAGGTGGGAAGAAACCAGAGAATCTGAATGAAACCCACATGGACATAGGACAACTTAAAATTATATATCATGCATATTGTGTATGTACATATAATATTCACATATATAACTTGAATATATTGCTTGTTATTATTCTGACACATCAACGATATAAAACACGTCATAAATGGACAGCACATCCTTTCTAAAAGTGAAGCCTCTGCAGGTCTAGCACCCCTGCTGAGTGGCTGCAGTAGAGTTTTTAGCTCCGCCCATCCTCATGTGTTTCAATGACATGGCAGTCTGTTTCCCATGTCATTGTTCTTGTCTAAACTGTCTTTTCATTTACATTGTCTAATTCCATAGACATGTACTGATATCTGCACATTTTTCCACAAAAATTTGTTTTTAAAATGCTATTCTACTATAATGTAAGAAGGCATGGCTACACTTAATAATGGCCTTAGCTGGAAAAGACTAGTTAACATAACGACACAATTTACTATCATATACCTACATATTTAACTTTTCTGAATGAATACAAACTGTTTCTATTAAAAACATTTTCATTTCTATTAAAAACATTTGAAACATTGAGAGGTTTCATAGGAAAAGTTTAGTATAATTGTGCTAGGTACCTAGCCATATAGCAATCATGCTAGCTACCTAGTCATATAGCAGTTGTGCTAGCTACTTAGCCATATAGCAATCATGCTAGCTACTTAGCCATATAGCAACCGTTCTAGCTACCTTGCCATATCGCCTCCATCCAGCCAGCCAGCTATTGAAATTTGTGCAAAAGCCTTTTTGAAAAGTTGTTCATCAGTCAACACACACACACACACACACACACACACACACACACACACACACACACACACACACACACACAACCAATAACATTAG
>JAQQZR010000019.1:14956689-14967593 GCA_030068235.1 Notoglanidium macrostoma
TGAGAATGTGGCCGTTTTTTCTGATCATTTCTATCGGAGAAGGGGGCGGGGCCAGCAAAGCAGTGACGTCGCCTCTTGACTCTACTACGGAAATTCAAGAAGGAGAAAGTCCGCACTGTGCAGACTCTGGCTGCAAATTTGACAACATGGTGGAGGCATTTTGGTTTCATTTCTATAGAATGGCAGTGAATGGGAGCACAGCATCCATTTTTAATACAGTTGATGCGCTAACACAATTACAAATATGTCACTTGTCTTCATTTGATAATATTTAAACCGTTAGAGTATAATCTTCATTTTCTGAAATTTCTATTATCATATAGAGTATCATGAGGATTTCAGCTGAAATTGTGTTTCAGACGAGGACTGAACATAGGTTTAGGCCGTAAAGATGACTGGTTTGGAGTTCCTCAAAAACAAAGCAGCAAAGCAGAACCTGTCAGAGCATGCAGATATAGAAATAGATGAACTACGACTTTATTATGTTTTTATAAAAATACCAGGTTCATGTTTCGGTGTTAATTTTCTTCCTTTATAAGCTTTTATGAGCATGTGAAACCCTTTTAACTGTGAAATTAAGATATTGCTCAGGGAGAAAAATGCATTTAACCTTTGCCCTTTAATTTCATTGTGTGATAAAAATGACAAAAAAATCATTTTTGCGTCCCGCAATCAGCGACCCACCCCTTCTCTGTTTCTGAGAATGTGAGAAAGAAAGCACTATTGTTGTCAGAGTGGTGATATTGTGCAGTTGGCACGGCGTGATTATTGAATTTATCTCTGCAGCGGCACCAGAGAGAACAAAATTTGGGTCTGTTCTTGTGGCCTTTGTCTAAATGAGTGTGTTCATGGAGTGATAAGCCGCAGAAAGGCTCCTTTGGTAAGACACTTCTTTTCAGCGCTGGAATCAGGTCGACCTTGGAGATAATACACGGCCTTGTCCCTGTTTGTCACATTCGAGGACAAACCGATTATATTCTCCAGAGGCTTGGCTGAATATTGGAGCTGTCATCCTCTTGCCCACGGCGCCATTAAACTCAGTCAGAATCAGACATGTGCCGATTATTTGCTGTACGACATACTGCGATATTCTACAGGCAACCAAATGTTATGAAAAATATTATACAGTTCAGGAAGAAGCCACTGAATATTTTTATATCCAAAAATTACAACTGAGAGGATCTAAAAGCTGTTTATAGAGGAAATGAAAGCGGTTAGAAGTACTTTCAAAGCTATCAGAGAATATTCACATCACATCCAGAAATGAGTACATGGATATTATTTTGATTATGAAAGAAATAGAGCACTCCATGTCACGCTGTTCCATTACCATTATAAACTACAGGGTGTGTGATGAAGCAGAGTTACTTTTATGACCTCACAGTTGATTATTTTCCTATAACAGCATGTCCTGAAGTGTTTATTCCTCTTATACCACAGCAGCTTGCTAACGATGAGCACATTTAATATTCCATTAAACTTATTTACGCAAAAGCAGGTATAAAGAACCTAATTAACATCATCTGAGACATAACCATACCAGCAACAAGCTAACAATATCTGGGGGTGGGTGAAATAAAGACGTCAGTTATGTTACAATACAAAATAAAATGCAAAGTAATGAATGTATCTGATGTAAAGATCACTGCAATGTAAAGCATCCATTGTCTGTGATTTAGGAAAACTTTTTTATTAGCTTTTGTATTAACTTAATCAGTATTTAAAAAATCCAGAGGTTTATTTAGCTAACCAAACTTAATTTTATACATTGAATGCTTATTGTTTTTCTTTAATACAAGATTCCATATTAACTTCAAGATGTTGAGTTAGCACTTGCTAAGTGTTATTATAGTATGATTTTAGTCATATAAGTCTTTGAAAACACTTCTGAGAAAAAAATGATGATATTCTTGATGATTCAGTCTAATTTCTGTGGTCACAATGTTTTTAGTTTACAAAACATGGTTTTGTGCTATCTAGATAAAACATTAGCCTCAGTCATTAACCAGCTTATTATTATTGTACAAAAGTTATGTCAGTATTTACCTGGGGAAAGTTTCTTGTATTCAGAGCTGGGTTATGCACACAATTGAGTTAAATTTCTGTACTATGCATTCAGATGATTAAGATCACCTGCATGTAGTTCATGCTTCTGAGGCTGCAAATTTTTCTTGAGTAGAAGCCATCGAGACAGGGTACTTGCTTTTAGGCCTGGGGTATAACATTCCGCAGTTATTTTAAATATATTTACAGCCAAAGCATGAATCAAACTGTCAGACAGTGGAGCTGGACTTAATGCTGCTCCTCGCTGGTGCTGATATCACTCGAGAAAAAATGTGCTCCCAAAGTTCAAGGTCAGAATCGTTCAGAACTGAGACACGCTTCCGGGTCATTCCATGTCAACTCGGATATGGATGTTGCTGCACGTTTCAGATTTACTTTCTGCATGAAGACAATCTGAGACGTGCAGCAACAATCTTCTGATATTCTGTCTGAATTCACATGGAATGTGAACGCGTAATTCTAGAGGAAATTCTGGAAAGGAAAAGTCTGTAGTTGCGCCTGAGGTCTAGGCATGAATCAATATTATTTCATCTCCGGTTAGATATACATAAAAAGTTCAGATTTTCTTTGTCAAAAAGTATTAACAGCCTATATAACACTTAATTCATGTTCATTTAATCAAAATTAAAATGTTAATCTCTGCAGTCCAGACAAACAGTTGACCCTGTAAATGTACCATCAATGGTCAATACCAGGTTCATATCTTGTTAGTTTTTACCATGAAGAAACATTGCAAATTTGAACATTGTTCACACAACTTTTCCTGTTCCTACATAGTCAACATAGCTTTCTGCATTTAAAAAAAAAATTACCATAAAAATTAACCATGCTTTGTTGCACTGATAAGGGCATAAACCCTAAAAAACTCAAAATCTTAATAATGGCTCCCATTTCCCCCAATAATCAGTCATATGTGTAATTGTTACACTTTTTTCTATATTCATGACTCCATAATAACACCACTAATGTCTTTTGGTGACTGTTACGTATTTGGAAGGTGAAAAAACATGGTTTTCCTGATCTCCACCAGTTTTCATGAGGCTCCGTAATAATATTTCTGAAGATATTGAACCCTGTATATGGCTCATATAAGATGTTTTTGGGCCAGATATTATTAAATATTTCACTGAAATATTGCAAATAATTTAGTTTTAGGTCCCAAATAACAAATACAAAAAGTATTAAGACAATCTGAAAAGTACAGTGACAATTCTGTCTGATTTCACATAAACGACCCTCTGATTTACTCCGTCTCCGCCCTGCTTGTGTAATTCTTAAGAAAATTCTGAAAAGTCTGTACTTATGCCTGAGGGCTGAATAACAATGTGAACAATTTTTGGTATTAAATCCCCAAAACTCAACTCTCTGATTCTCTGTGTTTCCTAGTTGCCTAGCAACAAGGTTCTCTTGACTTAAACTACTTAAATGTATTATGTGTTCATCAAATTTTAAGGATATTTGATCAAATCTACATTCAAGGCATCCTCATGGCCTATAAGCAGGTTCACGATGCCTGCCAGCTAATCAGAAATGTTTATTTTTCATGGCCATGTTATAAATATTTTCAGATAATATATAACTAAAAATTGAGAATTTTTGTGTCAATTTAAGAAAATACCGTGCAAAATTGAAATCAAAATACCCCTCGGGCACATCTTTTTTATTTCAGTCCTACTGTGATGTTTTTTGATTATTTTTAAAGGTATCAGGTAAAAATATCTTTAATATACTGAAATATATTTACTATTTATTTTTATATGATTGCAATAAGCTAACGTTATTTTTAAGCACACTTCCAGACATTTTCTTTCTCTTTTTTTTTTTTTTTTTACTAATTTCAAGCTTGAAAAAATTGTGTTCTGTGGGCAGATATTTATAATAACACAATATAATCACACAATAAGAAATATAAAATGAATGTACTCATACTCAAAATATATTTATTCTGTAAATATTCTGTGCATATATCAATATCAATTCATTTATTTATTTATTATTCCATTAATTCCTTTAATTAATAAATAAATTAATTAATTAATCAATATAGTCCTTTAATTTTATTTAATCTTTAAATTTATATTCCTTTAATTAATCAATCTACTATTCCTTTCATTATTTTTGGGGTGCCCTTATAAAACTACTGATCAGTGAATATTAACACCTATAAATATTTAAGGAATATACATAAGGAATGATGTTTCAGCAATATAATTGGACTGAACTTCTTTTTTGTAACTCTCTGCTGTAATTTCAGCAATTTCACAAGAGCAAAGTTTCTGTGGGTAAAAGGTCCACACCTGCTATGAGCCTCTCTGGGTAGGAAAAACAAGGTGATGATTTATTACTAACCCCAGTGAATGCTAATATCTCCGTCCTTCCCTTTGGGCCTGGCCACATGGTGTCCACTTCCTTTAAAAAGCCAATGCTCCCTTTTCTCCCTCGGAATAATGAATTTACAGCCGGCGCCGAGATAAGAGATTAGTCTGATTAAGCAGTCAGTGCTTCTATAAGAGTAGAGGTTTTCTCGCTCTAATTTGTGTTGGAATTTATCTTCAGACCTTAAAGCAGAAATCAATAGGAATCTGGATGCTTGCCGAGGAATCAAAGCAAATCACAGTTGTGTATTGCAACTTTGGCTACCTTGACTTCTATTTGTATGTACCATATTTCCTGGAATATAAGAGACACACAACACCAAGCAAAGCAGTCCAGGACAAGAAAATAATAGATGATGTCCTGCTGATGTTTAACACTTTAGTGGGCGTGGTCTCACTTGTAACGATTCACCCAATTGATGATACGATTTGATTCATGACATTGGGATCACGATTCGAATTTGCCACAATATTTTTGAAAAAAAAAAATATTATTATAAGAAAATTTCCAAAAAGATGCAACATTTATCTTTCTATTTGTCAACTCAAATATTCATTTTGTTAAATTTAAAAACATGTACTTTTGTTTCAGTTTTTTAATAACCAACAATAATTTTTTACAAACATTTTTAAAGGCTGGTGTAAAATATAATAGCCTGTTCACTAAAATATTCATTTTATTAAAAATGAAAACGTTAATTAGCTTTTTCTTAAAATTAAAAATACCTAAACGTAAAACATCTCCCTCCAGTTGTTTCTCTTTTCTTTAGCTTTTGGCAGACTGTAAAAAGATTTCTTGTTGAAGCTATTTGGAAAGTCATATAAAAGCTTTTTCTCAGTTTAAGTTCGCTTTTTAGCATGGCAGTAAATTGATAAAGCCTCATTGTTGCGCTAGTAAAAGCTCATTCACAGATACTTAAGGAGAAAACAGAATAAAATCCGTGTGTAAACTTAAAAATGTAAGGAGATGATGTTTAACATTTATGGAAGGAGTCTCCAGTTTTAGTGCTTTGTTTTCCAACTTTCTTTGAGACAGAATATTTTATACTTTGCGGTTTCTCATAACATGAAATGCTGTGTTTATTTGTCTTATTAACTTAGAGAGAGATAAGGGGAGGCTGCAATTAGCAACTAGTTTTCCCTCAACACAGTCCGTATATAGCTGTCCGTTAAAGTTTTCAATAAGGGACAGGCCGATATGATATAATATCATGATGAATTAGGTCACTTCACGCTCTTCTGCGATATCATGGATATCATGATATGTTTGTTTATGTTTTTCTTTAAAACAAATCTGATCACAAACTGATTGGAAGCTGATTTGGTGTTGTACTTGATCATTAAAATTGTCAAATGTATATTTTACCATTATAGTGTATAAATGCCTTCAAGAATCATGAGATGATATTTTAGTCATATCACTCAGCCTTACTCTAATGTTTCTGAACTAATATTTCAGATTTGTTTGTTACTGTTTTACTTAATATTTACAGAGTTGTTTGTGATTTTACTGTTTAATAATCTAAATTTGTTGTTTTATCGACGCGGGTATTAAGTGAGAGGATTCAGATAGTTAAGTCTGGGATTGTCATCTGTTTCCATCATAACAGAAATAATGAATATATAAATATTAATATAAATAATGAATTATTTATACAAAAGGCCGGTAGTTCAGCTTTCTCTCTAAGATTGAACCATCCGGTGCCGGCAACACGTTTACAACACGTGTGATTTTACAGTATGTAAGGAAATAGACATGATTTATTTTCAACCTTTCTCTATGCTATAAAACAAAACACGCTGATTTTGTTATTGAAATATGTAAATGAGTTCTGTCCTGATTGGCCATTTTCCTTCCAGTTGTATTGCACGCTATTGTAAGAGTTCAGATCTGTTTAAACATTTTGCATATATTTAAGTGATTATATCTATATATTCAAATAAGTACTAGCAGCTATCTGAGCTTCTCTCTTATACGCACGCTTCTTAATCCTGTTAGTCGTATTCTTTGTTTAGAGAAATATATTTAAGCCCATTTTAGGATCTCCCGCCCCATCCATATGCATAGGGATAATTTCGAAAACATAATTTTTTCCACCTGGTAAAAAAAAAAAAATCCCCATCTACTAAACAGCATTTGTTAAAAAACTGGGTTTTGCAAATAGACATTTGGACCGATGCTTTGATTTAACTCAAGACAACTATTGAAATAAATCGACAATCATAAATTGATTATTAATGCTAATAATGATTATAAATCAAATTGTCTGTAACTCTGATACTTTTAAAATAGTCCTTTTCTACATCATCACCGTTTACAAATGAGTTGTATCTCAGATTCTGAACAATGCTTGTCATATATTGAACTGAATTGCATCTGGGATTTGTGTTCATTCATTACTGAGGTCAGGCGCTGATGTTGGGATGTCGAGGAGGCTCCAGTTGCAGTTCACTAAAACATTAAAATGATGGTTTAATTGTTTATAAGGTTTAGATGTGGCAGTTTGAGTTTTGATATTTGGCTTGCTTTATTAAAGGGGCCGGCTCACACTTCCCAGAATCCTCTGCACCGAGTAGCGAGTCGACAGTTTCAATGCCATCGATATTCCAAAAACAGTCCACAAAAATCTGGCAACGTCCTAGGCTATAGATTTGAAATTGTGATGTGAAAATTAAAATATTTAATTTAAGTATCCAGATTTTTTCATTCTTTCAACCGATCCATTCCGTTTTCATACGGTTATTCTCTATATAATGGACCTGAACCTGCCTCAACTGTGTGTCAACGCTCGACACACGTGTGACACGTGAGTGAAAAAAGAATAATTCAAGATGGGTTTCGAAGGAAATTCTAACAGTGAATTTACAGAGGTTTTGTTGCACAGAGAGCTAACAGGTACCATGCTTTCAAAACATAAACAATGCATTAGATTCTGGGACGGGTGAGCTGGCCGCTTTAAGTATTGATGCTTGGCTTGATTTGTCAGAGAAATCTGGCAACCAAGGTACTAGGGGAATTCTCCAAGTTCTCCAATGTTCTAATTACAAACAAAAAACCAACAGATGTTCTAGATTGAAGGTTGAAAGCAGGCTAATACTGCAAAAATAAAATATCTTCATCATTACCATCTTATTCAAAGATGGTGAAGAAATAAAATACTTAATAATACCAGAGTGCTAGCGAGCATGTTTGCACATTAGCAGTGGTGCATCTGAGTTGATTTTCATACTGAAACGTCATTAATGGATAAAACAAAAACTAAACCAGACTAATTTATGGTTTGTGGGTTTGCAGGTGGGTCGAGCAGTTTAGAAGGGACTCGCTGGCAGATCTTGTACTACACTCAACACTATATTGGGCCTCGTTCCAAAAGCAGTCTGAGCTGAAATGTGCTGAACAGACTGTTAAACTCGGACTGTTAAAATCCTCAGGGACGTCTTGACAAAAAAAACCCAGCAACAGCTCCAGCCAGGAAGAGCAGGAGAGCAGTTTTTAGCAATTTTTGTCTACACATTGTCTAATTTTGCTCTGGGAAAACCAGTAAAATCGGCGGTTCATCAAAACACACAAAATTACTGACTAATAAATCAGCATGTTTGTGTCAATGAGTGAAATTGTTGTGATGTAAAACCAAACTGAATAAAATCTAACTCAAACCTGAGCAAATTGGCGTTAAAAAATCAGGCAAATTGGCTACTTAAAATTACTACTTGACATTTAAACACAATGTGTTTAAAAAAAAAGTGTCAGTTTGTCTCTGGGTTTACTCCACGGCTCTGACAACGCAGCCTCTTCACGCAGGAGAGTTTAGCGGTGACACTCAGCACACAGAGGAATAAAATAATCAACGTGAGAATCAGGGGAATTATGGCTGAGATTTGACGTCTCTCGTTGGCTAATTACTGCTGCTTAAGATAGCGTGAATGATGAGAAGCCGCGCTTCATTATGAGAAATGCCTTATTGCTTTGTCTCAGAAGACACCAAGGACTTGTCTCAAATCCTCAACATCACGTTCAGCAGCGAGATGAAGGACATTACAGAAATGGTAAGAAAACTGCTGTCAAGTAAAAAATAAAACCTCACGTCTGTCATAGGGAACATTTTTTAAATCGTTCATTCATTTTCAGTAATTCATCCTGCTTTTATGTTTTAGTTTTCTTTGTTTCTTTCTTTCTTTTTTCTTACTTTTGTAGTTGTCTTTCTTTTAATTTTCTTCTTTGAAAATTTGAAGGAAGGTTGTCTTCCTTCCTTCCCTTCCTCTCTTCTTTCTTTCTTTCTGTCACTGATTGAGTGAGTGAGTTCTCCTCAGTGATGATGATGATGATGTGTTTGAGAGGTTGTTCCTGAGCGCTGCTCTACACACTGTCCAGGTGATGAAGCGGTGAAGTGGCTGGCAGTGGAATGGCGCGGGCTTCGGCCCAAACGAGGCGTCCCACAGGTCTCACTGCCGCCTCCGCTGAGTTGTTTGTTTCATGAAACTGAGATGATTGTGATCTCCACACGCAGCCATTCAGGACCAAATGAGGAGAGAATGAAGCTGAAGCAAAGACGAGTGCGGCTGAAAAAAACCCCGCTGAAGCGTCTGATGTGAAGACAAACCTGATAACTTCAGCTGAATTCTCCTTTTCACTCGAACCAGAACCCAGAATATCAGATCTGGAGCACTGCTGAACACACACAATCAGCTTCCTGTGGGAATAAAGGATTAGTGTATGTTTGGGTGTGTGTGTGTGTGTGTGTGCGCGTGTGTGTGTGATGAGTAGAATCACCATTCAAACACACAGCTGAACACGTCAGGGTGCAGGGAGATGTTGTCTCAGTGACGTCCAGGAATAAATCAGGTCTTCATGTAGAAATGTTACACATTAATCCCACACATTAATCACACATTAATCCCACACAGCTGGAATCTCCAGAATTATAATCCTGATATCTCCGTCTAATACGCACCTGAAGAGTTGGTATAGTGTAGGAACTTCTGCTTCTTCTTCTCCTCCCTTTTCTTCTCCTCCTCCTGCTTGTTCTTCTTCTTCATTTTCTTCTCCTTCTTCTTCTCCTCCCCCTCCTCCTTTTTCTCCTCCACCTTCTCCTTTCTCTTCTTCTTTTTTCACTCCTCCTTTCATCTTTAATTTTATTTATTATTTCATTTTTCTTACTTTTGTTACCTTTCTTTCTTTCTTTCTTTCTTTCTTTCTTTCTTTCTTTCTTTCTTTCACACAGAAGTGAAAGAAATAACATTTCTATTTTTCATACCATTTTTCATTTCTTTCCCTGTGTTTTTTGTGTCTCCTTTTCCTTTACTTGATCATTTTTTTTCTTTCTTTTGTCTTCCTATATCCTGCCTTCCTTCCTTCCTTCCTTCTTTGTTTGTTTGTTTCTTTTTTCTTTCTGTTTCTTCCCATTTTGTTGCTTTTTTCTCTTCCTTGTTCTCTAATTTCATTATTTTTACCGTGGTTTTGTCCTTTTTTCTCTTCATTTGTTCCTTACTTGCTTTTTAAAAACACCCACGAATAAAAATTATTTTTATTAATTAATTAATTAATTAATATATTTTTTTAATTCGTTCATTTATTTATTCATTCATTCGTTTATTTTAGCCATTCTCTCCTCAGTGTGGTGTGTAGCATTTCCTGTCAAGTCCAGAGATGCTTTTTTTTTATTGAGATATATTTTCCCAAGGTCTAAAAGAATTCTTTCAGTTCTTTTGTCTTTTGCGGTTTTGCTAGCACATTACAGAAGGAGAATAATATGCATAATTCAGACTTTAATATCTGACATTAGGTGGAAGTAAATTGGAGCCATCAATCACTCAGGAGCTCATGTTGGCTGGACGTTGGAACTGAATTTTAACAAGCGGAGCAGTCACGCGGGATCCCAGCACCAAATTACAGGCTCGATGGTTTTTATAAATGACGGCAATTATTTTTGGACTTTAATCAAGGAAAATGTTTTTTCTATTACCTGTGTAATATTTCTTGAGTTCCATGTTGATTCGTGACCCGTGCCTCATGATATAATTGATCTTAGTCAGAAATGTGGTGGGAAAATTGTTTTTGAAAAAAAGTCGCAGTTATGATATTTATTAATCAAATCCACATTAGTGATGACGTCCATTCAGAGTAAATGTTCATATTTAATCACTTTAATGGGGGGTGTGATGGAACAGCTCAGTTTGGTAGTTCCACTGAACAAAGAGATAATTAATTGGACAAAATTGCATATGATTAAATCTTCAGTTTGCGATATTCATTCATTAACCCGGACAGAAGCTCAGATTCTGACTTATTTTACAGAAAAAGTCCTGAAATGGCACAGCGATGCACACAGTGTGGTTCTTCTCAAACAAACACACCTGATTCAGCTTGATTATTCTCTTAATATCATCAGTTATGTGTGTGTGTGTGTGTGTGTGTGTGTGTGTGTGTGTGTGTGTGTGTGTGTGTGTGTGTGTGTGTGTGTGTGT
>JAQQZR010000019.1:14968448-14987419 GCA_030068235.1 Notoglanidium macrostoma
GTGTGTGTGTGTGTGTGTGTGTGTGTGTGTGTGTGTGTGTGTGTGTGTGTGTGTGTGTGTGTGTGTGAGAGTGTGTGAGAGTGTGTGTAAGTGAAGTTTATGCCACAGAGAGCTGAAAGCTGTATGTTTGGAGACTAAATTCTGTAAAAACAAACACATTAAACAGAACATTAGTGATGTGTCGTTCACAAAAGAGTCGACTCTTTGACTCTTTTTAGATGAACCCCCGACTGCCATATGAGCTTTCTTCAGAAAATCAGTGAAACAAGTTCCTGAATTAAAAAAAAAGCAAAAACATACCTAAAAATGCAGCTTGTCCTGTAAAAAAAACCTTCCTTTTTTAACAAAAGTCCTTTGTACTGAAGATGTCAGAAGATTTAAAGTTACAGCTTTACCTCTGACTGTTACAGAGCGCCGACACTGGAGACTCCTTGAATAAAAAGCAAATAAACCGGTAAAGCTCTTGAAGGAAAACTTTTTTTAAATATGTTTATTATAATTGTTCTCTGTTTATGTGCAGTGTTTGCGGTACATGTCCCTGTGAATGAGCTGTTACCATAGAAGCGATAACGTATCAGAACGAGCGTGTTAACGACCTGCACTATTGTCAGAGCTGCTGTTATAGAACATTAATCAACACCTTCTGACCAATCAGAATCCAGAACTCAGTAGTGCTATAGTATTGTGTAGTGTAGTGTAGTGTAGGTAATGACTGGCTTATATATAAAGTAGGTTCTTTACATATACTTTCAGCATACTGTAATATGATGTGTATACTTTAAAGTCCTGTCTATTTGAATAAGAGGGCTTGTGATACTCGTCCATGTAGCAGTGCTTTTAAGATTTTGTTTTTGTTCTTCTCCTCAGAAATACAGCCCTTCACTTTCAGTACGTTATCACTTTCCTTTCTTTAGATTTCTTCGGACATTAAGTTTTGCAGAAATGCAGAAAGAAAATGGCAGCATGTGGTCATTTGAAGCTCCAAATTTTATACCCAAGATTTGGACAGCACACTAACTTGAGCGAGCCATCTGTTGTTGATTAAAAAGCAAACGCCTCCACCTTTGTTCCTGCCAGCGGATGCTGTAGTCTTGTCCCTACCACAGACAGAAAATCTCTTCCTGCGTGAAGCTCTCTCGAGGGATAATTTGTTTTTTTACGGTCATCGTATACAGCAGTGCTGTCTATCTTATTTTGTCAGTGACGCGTATTTATTCCTGTTTGCACCACAGTGCTGTGGAGTTTTCCATTCTGATTGGTCAGAAGTGCATCTGGAAATCACAGCTTTATTTATAATTAACGTTATTGTTTCTATAGCAACGGCTCAGTCACAGACATTTGTATAGCGGAAATATGTGTAATACGGCAAAGGAGACGACTCCTTAACACTACAGGAGTCCCCAGTTTCAGCGCTTTGTACCAGTCAGAGCTGTTTTTCTTCTTTTTTAATCTTTCTTTCTTTCTTTCTTTTTTTTCTATGTTAAATCAGCACAGATTTATTTAGTTAGTAAGCACGGATGTAACTTTAAGTTTTCTGACGTCTTCAGGACAGAGGAGTTTTCCTGTGTGTGCGTTTTTTTTTTTTTGTCTTATTCATTTCAAGTGCGGGAAAAAGAGAGAGGCTGGTGAGGGAACAACTGTTCAGAGCTGCTATAACGTAAGCGAGAACATTAAATGAAACTCTAAATGGATCAAATGTATGATGTTTTTTATTGTAATTGTTGGCAATTTTAGAAGATCTATAAGAATCCTGGGAAAGCTGTATGTCTGTGAATTCATTAGTCTCTGCTTGTATATTTAGTAAAGGAAGTGGCACATCAAGCAAAAGTTATCGAATGCTGAAGCAGCATGTTTTCCTGAACTTTCAGCATAAATTCACAGTTGGACACTCATTTACATTTCAAGGCATAATAAAGAATTATTTGCCGTCAGATCAGCACTGATTCATTTAGTTATCAGACACGATTCATCAAAGAGCTGCAGAATCTCTCTTTTTGTGTACTGGTGTTCTGGAGTTGAGGTAATATTGTATATTTTTAAAAATTACTATAAGGTGTGTGTGTGTGTGTGTAAGGACATTTGTACAACAGAGAGCTGAATACTGCATGTCTCGAGTGTAAAATCTGCACGAATTAGCACATTAAACAGAACATCAGTGATGTGTCTGTCACAAAGGAGTCGACTCTGAATCGGCTCTTCAAAGAGTCGTTAAAGAGAGCCGACTCCCGTATGTGAGCCTTTTTTCTTTATTCTTTCTTTTCTCTGTTTACTTGTTGTATTGCTTATTTCATTTCTTTCCTCCATTTTCATTTTCCTTCTTTCTTTCTTTCTTTCTTTCTTTCTTTCTTTCTTTCTTTCTTTCTTTCTTTCTACACCTCTATTGTTTATTTAAATTTTTTTGTTTTCCTTTCTTCTTTTCATTCAGGATTTTTTTTCTTTCCTCACTTCATCCACTTTTGTCATCTTTCTTTCTTTCTTTCTTTCTTTCTTTCTTTCTTCATACCTTTGTCGGCTTTCTTTCCCTTTGTTTCTTGTTTCTCATCTTTCTTCACGTTATCATTTTTCCCTTTATATTGTCTTCCTTTTTCCTTCCTCACTTCTTTCCTTTCTTGTTTGTTTGTTTCTTTCTTTCTTATTACTCTTTACTCGTCTTCTGTTGCTTCTTCTTGGTTTTCCTTCTCTTATTTCATTGCTTTTTCATTGTGTTTGTTCCTTATTTTCTTTATTCATTTCTTTTGTCTGGTTCACAAATCCCATGAATTTCTTTCCTAAGTCTTTCTTTCTTTAATCTTTCTTTGTGCAGATTCATTTAGTTAGCAAGCACAGTCCATCAAAGACCAGCAGAATCTCTCTCTCTCTGTTTGTTGCTAATATGACATATCTGCAATTCAGTGAATATTGTACATTTAAAAAAAATTAAGTGAGCGACGTTTAATATTTTAGCCTTGATGGTTTAATACCTTTCATAAGTTCAAACTGCACTTTAAGATTCTTTAATATGATTAGAGATGGCAGGAAAAAAAAGTTGCCCATTGTGCAATAAAAGTGTTGAATGTTTCATTATTTTACTTAATTTTTTGTACAATTTTCTTTATGGACAGAAATACTGAAATTCTTCTTCTCGGATGTTGAAACAACATAAACATACTGTGGACTGTTCAAGAGTCTTCAGCTGTCTCTCAGGCGACATTTCCGCAGTAGGGAGAACCTTACAACACAGTGGCTCTCTATCAGAAAGAGTTCTAGGAACTCTTATGTGTGTTATGCTGGATCGTCAGTGACTCTGATTATTGGCCAGGCTTCAGCTAGATTATATTTTTAGAAAAAGTTTTGTTCTGTAAGAGGAATTAAACATTCGGTGTGGTGCTGCTGTAGGAAAATAATCAGCACATCCTGAAGTGTGTTATCCCTCTTACACCACAGCAATATCCAAACAATTGCAAATTTTATTCACAAAAGAACTTCACATTGTATTCATAATTTATCCAATTATAGTTATATTTAACAGTATGGAAGTTTTCTTGTGTTATAGCAGCTGTAAACAGTCATTCCCTTCCCTTTTCTATTTTCTGACTCTTACCATAAATTTACAGCTTTACAAAGCACTGAAACTGGAGATTCCTTCCAAAATGTTAAATGAAAAACATAGGTTGTCTAAGTCCTCAAGTTACTATGGAGCTGATACTATAGAAACGATTACTATAGAAACAAACATATTAGAACAAGAGTTTTAACACAAAAAAAGAGAGGCAAAGAGGAATAACTGTAAAAAAAAGCACAGAGGGATAAAGAGAGAGCAGGGAGCGAGTGTTTGACAGGCGTGTCAGGCAGAGCTGCTCTGAAGTGCTCCTGCAGAATGAAGAGGAGGAGACGCTCCAGTGCTCCTGGGGAGGGATGGTGGACACGGATCAGAGCAGAGCGCTCTCCGCCCTGCAGCTATGCTCAGGACACGGGAGGAAGATGAAGAAGGAAAGTAAGAAGGAAGGAAGGAAACGTCTTGGAACATGACTTGGTGTCACTTTTATGGAGATCTGCTCACTGACATGCTGAAGAACGTGTGGTGTAAGTGTGAGGCCATTGCAGAGGGCAGATCTGACACTCCGGCTAGACTGCAGCCTGTGGCTGAAAGGAAGATGTTGTTTGGTCTAGACAGTCCATGTAGACTTGAAGCAAGCCTCAGGAAGAATTATGCTCCATTCTTCCTCAAAATCCTTACATGTTGTGTATAAAACTGGTGAACTGCCCTTTAGACAGAGTGTACATGTGTAAAATCAAGAGGGGAAAGTGTAGGAAGTCAAAAGGGCACAAAAAAAAGTTAACAATGACCAGCAGATAACATTGTTCAAATAATTTTAGGTTGGCTGAAATGTTTTCCTGTTATGGCTGTGGAACGTCTGCAAAAAGAAGCAAGCAGACAAGAAAGGCAAAGCAGGCAACGAAGAAAGAAAGAAATAAAGAAAGAAAGAAAGAACAAAAGGCGAAAATGAACATAAAACAAAAGAGAGAAAGAAAAAAGAACAAAAGGGGGAAAATGAACATAAAACAAAAGAGTGAAAGAGAAGGAAAGAACAAAAAGGGGAAAATGTGCATTAAATGATAGAAAGAAAGAAAGAAAGAAAGAAAGAAGAAAATGGGGAAATTGTGCATGAAACAAAAGAGAGAAAGAGAAAGAAAGAAAGAACAAAAGGGGGAAAATTAACATAAAACAAAAGAAAGAAAGAAAAAAGAACAAAAGGGGGAAATTGTGCATAAAACAAAAGAAAGAAAGAAAGAAAGAAAGAAAGAAAGAACAAAAGGGGGAAAATGAACATAAAACAAAAGAAAGAAAGAAAAAAGAACAAAAGGGGGAAATTGTGCATAAAACAAAAGAAAGAAAGAAAGAAAGAAAGAAAGAAAGAAAGAAAGAACAAAAGGGGGAAAATGAACATAAAAACGAAACAAATAAAGGAAAAAAAAGAAAGAATGAAAGAAAGACAGAAAGAAAGACAGCAGAAAAGAATCCAAGAAGCAGGAAGAAGATGTCAGAAAACTTAATTATGAACTTGCTTGGTAACTAAATTAATCTGTGCTGATTTACCAAATAAAGAAAGAAAGAAATTGAAAGAAAGAAAGAAAGAAAATAAAAATGGGGAAAGAAGAAAATAGCTTCACCTTTACCTCTGACTGTTACAAAGCGTAACATACGTACATCCATGGTTTCCTCTGTTTATTATTATCGTAGCGTTTGCTGTACCCCTGTGAATGAGCTGTTACTATGGAAACGATAAGATATTAAAAAGATTGAAACTTGCGTTTCCAGGTTAGTCGTGAGTTTTTGGTTCTATGCTTCCATTTCTACTACTTTTAAACTGGGAGTGTGTTTAGTAGGTGCTCTTGAGGGTTGTGTGTATGATTAGCTGTTACATTTGAATTGAAATACACTGCAAGCACATATTTTGTCTTGGTCAAATCACATTTCTGCACTGTATCTAACTTGCATTTACTCTCTTGTCGTTTGAGACGTTCTCCATCTCTGTTACATCCTTGCACTCTTTCTGAAGCGTTTCAGTAAACTGGAGATCCGTTTTTTTGTTTACTAATGCATTCAGTGGTGTAATTCTCCAAACGCTTGGCTCGCTTCTGCAGACGTGAGCTTTGTCAGAGCTTCAGAGCTTTCATGTCTTATCTGTGCTGCAGCAATGAAATGTCGGGCCTCACCAGCGATACACTGCTTTTCAGAAGCCAAAGTAATTACATGTTAGACTGTGGCTCAGAACAAAAGAAGTCTGCTTGGTGTAAGATCGCTGTACAGAGACGCTTCATGTCTGCAGATCTGTTGCTTGGTCCCAGGAGAAGCAACAAGGTGGCCCTAGCTTCACTTTTGCTCACTTAATCTTTAGCTGACTACAGTATCTCTCTCTCACTCTCTCTCTCTCTCTCTCTCTCCCTCTGTGCTTTATCAGGCTCTTCACAGAGCTGGGTATTAAGCGCTGTTCTCCAGCGTCAGCTGCCCTTGTTCAGCTTGGCTTGGTTTGCTTATTTATCCCAGCATTGTTGTGAGCTGGCGTTCGGCTAGCTCCCTGCCGCATTAACTCAGGGGTGGAACTGACATTCGGCGTGGGATGGAGAGCGGCGCTTGCCAGACCTTCTTCTCCAATTCGCTGCTCTGACATGTGCAATCTGTGGGGAAATCACTCCATCCTTTTCTTTTCTTCTATTCTGCTTAGCCGGCTCCTTCGGGGTTTTCCGTGCCAAAGACAATGAGGCCGAGGCTGCGTCGGACAAGACGCGGGATCTCCTCGGTGCATGAGGAACGGTAGCCACAAAGATGGTAAACTCCATGATGCTGCACAGCTTAAGCCTTGTTAAATTTCTGTTCTGATGTGGCATTGCCACAGTGGAGCTCCCCAAAGCCCCGGTTGCCAATAAAACCTGTAGTGCTACAGTGCTTTAGAATTTTTCATTCTGACATTACTGTTGCAGTCTTGCTGCGCTTCTACAGGTGTAACAAGTCCTGGGAGGAGTGTGGAACATTAAGACTGATCACTGCTTCTTTCATATACACCCGCCATCATGTGACTAATATCTTCTTGTCATATATATTTGATTTGCAGTGTATGACCAATTTATTCTCTGTGCTAATATTACTATGGCTGGTGCTGGGCCTGTGTAGTGATCAGGAGGTCGTTTTCACATTTGATTTTTTTCCCCAGACTTTGGCATGACTGGTAAAGTGTGAAATCTGTTTTTGAATGCAGGGAAGGGCCAGAGATTCACTATCTGGTCCTCTTGAAAATGCCAGCTTGGGGTGCACTGCAACTGAACTGCGGCACAATCTGGGTCCGCATGCCAAGATACGTGATTGCTTCAACTTGTGACGTTCTTTCCTGTTTCTGTGTTTGTTAATAATAATATTATTATTATATTATTATTATTATTAATAATAACACTCTAATATTATTATTATTATTATTACTATTACTATTACTATTGATGTATATGTATCCAGACTTTGATAGTACTGTAGTGCTGTAAAACTTCTGCGTTACCTTTGTGGTATTTATGCATGAGCGCCTCCTTTTTGCAGATATGTGTTTATTTTTGCAGATTGAGTACCACAGGAAAATAATAATATTAAATATGTATAGAATTGCACAATTGAGCCATGGTTTGGAAGGAATTCTTCAATTTAAATGCAAACCTGCAATTATGAGCCCCGCCCCAAACGATCCCAGAATGGAGCCAGAGTGTGGACTCAAAGCGTGAAAACATTTTAAGGACAAATTTGACTGGACTTATTTCTAACAAGTTATTCATATTTTGTTATATAGTTATAATAAGTTGTTAATATTTGAATTCAATAGCCAAACAATTGCACACCTCCCTTCAGTGCACCTTCAGAAGCTCCGCCCCCCAAATTCATGGATGTGCATTGCTAAGGCACTGACACGAACAATGACGCCTCCATCGGCGCTCCCCTTCTGCTTGCCTGTGATTGGCTGGAATACGCCCCCTGTTGCTGATTCGAGTTGGAGTCCCTTTCTTCAGAGCCAGGATGTGTACGAACACCAGATTTCTTTTCAGCGCACACAAAGAATAGACAGCTAGCCGACCGTGAGGTGATAATTGTTTAAAAAAGTGTATTGGATTAAAATTGATGGCTGCACCTTTAAATTCAGTACCGCTGTATTGCTGGAAAATTGTTCACAAACCTATCTGTCATGATGCATATCATGTAATGTAGAAATGGCTTCGGGGATAATACAACATTTTTGTCATATCGCTGAGCCCTGACACAAGGCAGCATGAAAGTAACATATAGAAAATGTAAAAAGTATATTTTGGTAACCATTTTTAAATTAAAACGACAATGAAGTAATAATATATAATAATCCAGATTTTCAGGATTCCTGAGTTGACTTTACAGCTTTGACCCCTTCATGGTCTGGTCCTAAAATGACAAACAAATCACTTGTTGACTCCGGAGTTGTGATTTGCATTTATTTATGCATCCACACTCCTGTGAAGTGCAGGCGTGGTGTCTGGCTTGTCAGATAATAAGTTAGTGTGATAAACAGTGCATTACATTTTAATGAGGCTACAGGGGAACTCTGCTTTGCATACTGACATGGTGAAGGATTGAACTATGCACTTTTGCAATAACAAGTTTTTCTGCAACAGAATTTTTTTCTTTCTGCTAATGTGCAAACTTGATGACACTCGCAAAAATATCCTAAAACTGTTTTTATAGCAGAACAGATTTTCCTATTCCATTATGCTATATTTTTTCTTATATTATATATGTGTTCTTCCTGCATTATTATTATTATTATTATTAGTAGTAGTAGTAGTAGTAGTAGTAGTCATAGTATACCGTTGTCTCAGATTACATCTTTTACAATTAATTGTTCTGTTATAGAAAAATGCTCTAATTCTTACTACACCAAAGTGATTATTTTCCTATAATTCCTATATAATTTGCATTAATATTAACCTGTGATTTACCATGCAGCAGCTGTGCTGTTATAGAAAATTAATCAAGACCTTCCGACCAATCAGAATCCAGAATTTAACAGCATTGTGTAACAGTGATATAAAATCATATGTGAAAAGAAAATAGTTTGATTTTTTCAAAAGTATGTACTATTCTTTGTCTTACTTGATACTTGATTTCTCTGATTATTGAGGTATTTTTTTATTGACTATTGCTCTTTGTGTATTCTTTCCCCCCTCAACTTGTGTTTACCTGTGCTTGTTAAGGCATGGTGTAGAAGGAAAAAGATCTGAAGGAAAATGAACTCCATCTGTTTACTAGCTGAAGGGCAAAACGACATGTTCCAGACACAACAATTACCACAAAATGTCCGTCCATTTAATACCAGCTTTAGCCTTGGTCTAGCATTAAATTGGGTGAAAAGTTCCTGTGCTTTAAGCTAGTGTTACAAATCTCACCAGCTCCAGTATTTACACTGGATTATTTGCTCATGTAGACTGAATTTATTTATTTTGGAAGATAACAAATAACCGGCCTTCAGGACTTCTTGTTGACCCTCGGTCCTCAGACCTCTCGGTTAAATCACATGTCCAAGCAGACAGCTTTCTCCTGATTGATTTTCAAGCCTGGGGTTTAAACAGACGAATGTGCTTGATACAGGCCTGTGAGACTTAAACGCTCTATTTCACTGCTGTGTGCGTTTACACGACACTGATAGCCACTTTACCTTTACAAGCACACGTCCCCGAGGGAGAAATGAGCTGTGTGTTGCAACCGCTATCACAGAAAAGGTCACGGAGAAGGAAATGAGATAATGTATAGCAAGCATATTTAAAGCAGCGTATGTATGAATTACCTGTATCACAAAGATGAGCAGAGGATACAGGCAACCTTCAGGGTCTCTGACATGAGGACATTAGAATAAAGAAAATAATTAGAGATGGCACAATACCACTTTTTCTTTTCTGATGCCGATACTGAAACCCGAAGTATCTGAATATCAATGCCAATATCCATCTGATATTTTTTTCTTTAAAAACTACTAAGCTTTAAAATGATTTTTTTTTTATTGAAGCACTTCAATTTAAAGTACTGGGACAAAAACCTCTATCAAGCTTTTTCAAACTGGAATTATGTACATTCGTAAATTGTTCACACAGATTAGCGTTCATGAAATCTAGTTAGTTTGGAAATGCATTTGGGAAATTTCCCCTGTAAGCTACATATAAGCTGACTCACTAATGTTATCCTCAATTGATTAGTTTTAAATTGTGTAACCGACGATGAGCTACTGTCGTTTTATGTATGGATTATGTGCACAAAAATAATGGCACCCTATAAAAAGGAGAACATTTGCGCCTTTTCTCTGCCTCCCCCTTTTGTGTAAAATGTCCGACTCTGGAATGGTGTGTCATTTCATTCCGCCTTTGAGCCGGAATGATTGATAATAACAGAGTCAGGATTGATGTCTGTGTAAAATGGACATCCGGCATTGTGGGACAGGGGTGTGATGTATCAAACAACTCTGTCTATGGCGTCCAAGGTTGGCGCACCTTTCTGCCTCCAATTGCTTCCCACTTCTATTTAGTTTCTCCTCAACATATTTCTGATTGCACAAACATGCTGCTCAGCAACTTGCTTGGGTTTGAAGAGTGGTATAAATGTGCACGGCTAGCAAAAGCACCTCAAATCTCTATTCACTTGCCGTTATTATTTTGAAAATACCACTGGTATGCTTAGGGTATTAGAACGTTTCAGAACGTTAGCTCACTGTGTAAAAACACACACTGGTACGGCTTTATGCCAGTTTTGATTGGTTCAGTATAAACAACCAAAGCCTGCATAACGAGGGGTCTTCTTTATGGCAGTATGGTAGGATCTCTGTGATCTGCATTAATAGAAAATCTAGAGCACATTGCACTTAGGAGGCGCTCTTTCACCATTTAGTCACCATTAAATCTTTATGAGATTTATGGGTTTGGATATATGTTAATGTGAATGTTCTTGGTAATTTATGGCTGTTTGGTGTTTATCAACATGTTCACTTACAAAGTAGGAGGAAAATCAAATGGTTCTTACCACAAAAATATTTACACACAACTTTACTAAAATGATCAATTAATCTACTGAGAGACTTGAGGCTTATTAAAATCTTAATCTATATTCCTGCGGTCTTTCCCTCCCATCAAACACCTTTTTCAATCACCGGTTGATAGACACCTTGATGTAATCATTGACTGGTCTTCCATAGGAAGACGTCCTCTTAGACAACTTGCTGGCCAATAGAAGAAAAAAATAGCCTGTATAGTAAAATAAACTACTCGCAAGATTTGTTTCTACTTCTTACTGCATGTGATTTCTAGCTAGTAACCCCACAAAATACCAGGTTTATGACATACTGTTCAGTATAGGTCTATAATCTAAGCATACACGCTTTATTTCAGCCTGTCTTCTTACAGCCCCGTTTCCAAAAAAAGTTACGACACTGTGTAAAATGTAAACAAAAACTGAATGTTGTGATTTGCAAATCATGTACACCCATATTTAATTGAGAATAGAACAAAAATAAGATATTAAATGTTGAAAGTGAAAGATTTTATTGATTTTTGGAAAGTATGTGCTCATTTTGAATTTGATGCCAGCAACATGTTTCAAAAAAGTTGGGACAGGGGCAACAAAAGACTGGAAAAGTCAAAAAATAAAAACACCTGGTGGAACATCTCACAACTAATTAGGTTAACTGGCAACAGATGAGTAAAATGATTGTGTATAAAGAGTCTCTCAGCGGTAAAAGTGAAAGACTGTGTAGGGAAATAGTGCAACAATTTAAGAATAATGTACCTCTTTGTAAAAATAACAGTTGGCTGAATATCTTTATATTGTGCTTTAATCATGAGCATGTAAATCATTGCACAAACTTACTCAAAATGATGACAGTAAATACCTGTCTTAATGCAATTTTGTGTTGTGCATTTATGGACGTGGGCCTAGAACACATCCTTGTAGAGATCCAGAGCAAGAAACAAGACTAGTAGAGAGTTTCGTCTCCTGTAAATCCTATTTGTTAGAATTTGGCTGTGGACTACTGAAGAAAATTAATTTTCACGAATTATTTCTTGATTTTGAGGGAAAATTCCTTCCCATTTCTGCTTTGTCGTAATGATCAACAGGAGACGGAGGTGGAGTGAGAAATAAAACGTGACCAATAAATGATGTGAAGATTAGATTCCCAGTTCAAGTCTCCATCCTCAGCATTCCAATGGCAGACCAGGCTCAAATGATTTACCGGCCTGTGTGTAATCCGTGGAAACTGCGATTGGAGGCGAAGCTGTTGAATTAGTGCTCAGAATCCTGCTATGTGTGGAAAGGCTACAGGGGGAGTTATATCACGGAGAAAGGATGGAGCTGGATAAACACCTTGGAAATTGCACTGTAAGTAGGTCTAATTAGATTTTTCTGAAAGCTCGGTGGAGGCCCACCATCTTGCGAGATGAGGTAAGTCATCTTTATTAAGGGAGGCACTAAGTTGGCAGGCTGGGCTGCTTCAGCCGACGAGCGTGATAGAAAGCGGTGCGAAAATGTCCTGCATGACCATTTGTCATGGTCTGTGTGTGTGTTTATGTCGAGGTAGCCCGCTAATGCCTTCGTTATTATGTGGAGCTTGCGTCTAATCGATACAGATGCTCTACTGCTTTTATCAATCATCATTTTCCGAAGTCTGACACATGCTCATCTACTTTTGGGTGTAATAAACATGCTGTTATGAGGGAGGTGGAGGAAAAAAGACAGGAAAGAAGATGGATGGAGGCTCGGGAGGCATTTAAACGATGGTCAGCAAAGCATTATTACCTTTATGAGCTTATTGGAGCATTCATATAATGGTTTATTTATATACTCTAATTTAACTGTAGTTATCCTCATAAATATATGGAGGACGTGTGAAGTGAGGTATATTAATGTCATGGAGAATTATGTGTTTCATATATAAGATCTTCTGTCAGAAATTAAGGTCCTGAAGCTCAGATTATAACTCTCCTGTATTGCTCTACTAATGCAGAAGGTTGTTAATGGAGTAAAATTGGGTCATTTTTATCTTGAAATCATTCCGCAGCACTGTTGGTTTTTGGACTCTGATTGGTCAGAAGGGTTCATGTGTGTTCTTTCAGTATAATTTATTAAATATATTTAATTATCATTAATACATTATCGTTGCTATAATAATAATAATGTACACTCTGACTTGGATGGTGGATGCTCTGCATAACATAACACGAATAATTAATGGATCAAAAAACCATCGATATGAAAGTATTTTGTGAGTAAGGACAATAACATGTTTGTTTAACCTTTATGGAAGCAGTCTCCAGTGTCAGTCAGTATTATGTTTTTTGCCTTACAATCAATTTTGGTCCATGTTAAACTCAAGCCTAGATTTAAACCAGTTTACCAGGAAAGTTCTGTTGAAAACTGAAGTTAAAAACATTTTGGACTGAAACAGTGGAAAGTGAAAAACAGCAACAAAGGTCCTGGATTAATTAACGTCATAATAATTGAATGAATAATACTTTAATTTAATTAGTATGACCATTTTGTACTCTTGCTTGAATTGTAATAATGTGTTTTTATACCTACAAGGCTTTTTATATCTATAGAAATTGAAAAGCATGAATTAAAATTTATTTTATTTTATACTTTTAGAGGAGTTTTCTTATGGAAGGCTTCTTGGATAAAACTTTTTTCACAGTCATAATTTTCAGCATTCATGATGATGATGATGTTCAGTGTCACTGTGATCCACCAATTTCAGCCCTTTTAAGAGCGAAATAAAGGAACGAAATGGAGCTAGCAATCATAAATTCAGTCCTGTTGTTGCTCATCCCAGGACTCCCAGGATTGTAATGATTTATAATCACACTCTCCCATCTCTCTCAGAAAATAAAAAGTTCCCTCCTCGTATCATCTCAGAAAGTTTTTCCTCTATTCTATCTACTGGTTTGTTCATTAGGATCTCAATCTACATCCCCCGTTTTGTAAATACGCTAAAATGTCTTCAAATTTCTCCTTGCAGGTTGAGACATGCCAGTTCCAGATCAGCCTGCTGAATCCGAGAACGCCTCCACTGGGGACAGAACCGAATCTGAGGCCGCTTCAGCCATCCTGGCATCAGTTAAAGAGCAGGTAGGAACCAAGTGTTCTCATCAGCTGTTTCCTGGACCACATGTTGAATTCTGAGCTTGGTCGACCGTGGCCTCGCGGGTCACGCAGGCGATCTGAACACGTTTGTCATTTCAACATTAGTGTCAGGGTTTAAAGCTGTTGAGACAGAGAGAAATTAAAAGTCTAATGAAGGAGGATGAAAGACAATTCCTGAAGCTCTATGCAAAGCTCTGTTTTTTTATAGGGATATATATATATGTTTCTCTCTGATGATATTAATATACTGAGATTAATAAGGAGATGAAACGAGCATGAACTTATTAGACGAAACTGAAATAGGAAAAGGATTGGTAGAAATGTGTGACATGATATAAATAGTACAGTGGCAGTGAATATTAAGCTTGTATTATTACAGAAAGAATGATAAACTCTTTAAGATGATAAGTAGAGGTTTCATGGACTGCTGTTCTAATATATTAACTAGTTATGGATGTCAGGACAGTGGAAAAAACAGTCAAGCAGATGGTAAAAAAAATTCCTGAGCTGACTATATACTGTATAAAACTATGCTGAGAAAATTCTTTTACATTTTTTTAACTTTAATGGAACATTGTCACTTTGACATCAGTATGTATGACGTGTAGAAGAGTGCCTGGAATTGTTTCTTTTTTTAAATCCTACTCCCTCCCACTTGAGAAGGAATTCCTTCCATGGTCATTTTTGTTGTCCTTTAAATCTAAATAAAATTGAAGTACAATCCTTGCACAGTGGCGTAGTGAATTCCATCATGAGCAGCATCATGTAAAAGAGTGCATTTAAAGCCGCAGGTTGTGCATCACTATCCAATCCTACTCTGCTAGTTTAGTGTTTTTGGGGGCCATAAAGGACAACTTACACATAGGACCTGAAATATTTCCTTATATCACCTGCAAAAAAAGGACATTAGGGTACTTAGCATAGTGAAAGGTTAGGTTATTGACTTTTTTGCCCACCTTTAAGGTCAAGGCTGATGTTGTGATGGCTAGAATAATGACTTAGCAATTTATCATGTGCTAGCATGATAACAGCTCTACACTACACTAGATACTAGCTAGTTAGCTACCAATAGCTCCATTTTCATTTCCAGTTACCTAATTCAGTTACGTAAAATGCAGTTTCTATTCTTTTCTCACCACCAGGGGGGGTGATACATAAGACATGATGCATAAACCTCTTCAGCAAATGATAAAGAGTGCTTTTTTTATTCATTATCAGCAGACATTACATCCTCTATCAAATGAAGGAGCTCATCAAGCTATAAGGAAGGCTTTGTTTATGAACACGAGCTTGCATGCTGCACGCTAAGTTTCAGAATCACCAATTTCCATCTGATTTCACCATCACATCCACACTAGTACATTTTAAAAATCGGTATTTCCTTGAATAGAGACATATGAGCCACAGATTTAGGTTAATTTTTCACTCATTTATTGCGCTGGAACTATTTTGTAGCCTGGCTGTTAATTGAAGTGCAGTTTGACGTGATGTTTGTTGTCATTTATCATGATGTAACTCCATTTAATCGTTTTTTTTGCTTTATCCATGGAACAGTCATGTATTTCTTTTAATTTAATGAAATGACTATTCATGCAGCCTCTGAAGTAAAGCAACTGCAGTGAGCTACAGTGCCTGCTATGTTCTGATTTTAATCTCTGCCAACCTGTTTTTATTGAATAATGACACCCAGTCATTAAATATCACACAGATGCATCGTCGCTTCCTTCATAACACCAGCTGCTGGTTTTATTTAACACAAAAAGCTTTTCTGCACCAGGTATGACTCTCACTAAGATATATTTAGACAGTTGGATGGCTGAGTCTGCAACCTTTATAAGGAGGACGAGTGTTAAAAACAACCCTAGCTGATGCTGCATCTCCATACGAGCGCCGTGACTTCGCTCGGATTTGATTAATGCACCTGCGCATGTTGTATTCAACACTGCTTTTTCATTTTTAATAAAAGGCTCAATGATTATTAGCCGATACGTGCAAAGGTTAATAATGGATTGCTGGTGTAGGTTTGAAGTTTTCTTTATGACTCAAAGGTAAAATAAATTAGAGACGTGACAGGATGATGACAGTTCTGCACGGTTAAACAGAATATTTAATATTCAACATTTCACATTCATTAATGCAGATGGATGTCTCTTGTCTCATGCACTCGATTTAAACTGGCATTTAAGCTTCTGTGCACATGTTAATGGTAAGGATGTAATGGAAAGTTCACTGTTGAAGAAATAACGTTCAGCAGCCGGTTGTACCAGTTGAAAATAAAATAGGTTAAGAGGATTTAGTTTAAAAATAATACTAAGTAATTAAGTTTCACTTAAGTCATAACCAGTTGTGTTTAAAGTGATCATAGATCAAACATTTTTGCACAAATTGACAGATTTCAGCATCAGCAGCCAATCAGAAACACTATCCAGTATAAACAGGAAGTACTACCTCTATGATGCAGGAAAAAGGTTACCAGGTGATGTCTGTCTTTCTTTGTCTAGTACAAGGTCACTCGAATGACTTAATTTTACAAAATTCAGATTTACCATAAAGTGGTGACCCAAATAATCTGTCTGGTATATTTCTGCTTTATGCCGTTGTTCTGCTTTGTCTCATGTGCTATAATGACTTTATTGTAATAAAATGTTTTTAGCTATAAAAGATAGCAAACCATCAATAAACTTAATCTGCATTTGAATAAATGTAATAGAAATAGAAAGTGTAATGTTACATTAATGGAACAATGTTTCTAATATTTTGAGATGCACAATAATGGGACTGATTTACCATTTTTTTTCCAGATAAATTTTTTTTTAAGTATTTTACGGATTTTCTGATTTTCATCATCATGTGCGTATGGTTTTTCTCCTTAGGTTTCTCCCTAATTTAGTCGTGTCCAATTCCGAAACCCATCAAACAGCTCTCCCTGTCACACGACAGCTACCAACCTGGGAGGGCGAGGGCTATCACGTGCTTCCTACGAGGCACGTGAAGCCATCCAACCACATTTTTTTGAAGTGCTACACATGCAGCACCAGGGGGCGGCGTAACACACTTGCAGGACAGCGCTATTTGCCCTCTTCTGTATGCATGAGCTCACAGGTTGCCCATGAATAGATAATGTCACTGTAATTGACAGGGGAGATATACCACCCCTTTCTCCCTGAAGGCACCAGTTTTTGCTTTTGTGAGCTCCTGGACACGAACGGCTTTGATCTCCCGATGATGGGGTGAACACTTTTCTGTTGTGCCACAAGGGAGCCCTTGTTCCTGGCTTTTGCATTTAGCCATGCCTTCAAAACTCTATAAAACAAAAGCAAATGACAAAATGGTGAGTAAGCAGTTAAAGAGCGCCTCCAAATTATGGCATGTTGTGCAACTTTCAGCAATGCAGGTCAGCCATTGCAGCATGTCAGCTATCATACACACACTGCCGCTTTCTCTTTTTGGAGGGTGCCATTACTTTTCTCTTAATATGACACCTGGTCTTATTTGTCTTAAATCATGGACTTTCTGTCGAGTGCCTTGTGAGTGCTGGACTGCACCTGGTTGAACTCTTTGTACCTCTGAACTGTTTCTCATCAGCCCCTGCACATCACGTGTCCCTGAACTGTACATCACTTGTCTTGGGATTGTTCTCTTGTCCTCTTCTGACTTTGGGATGATTAGGACCATTATATAAGACCACTTTGTCAAACTTTTGCTTCCTTTGTGTCTCATTGCTTGTTGTGTTCATCTTGTTGCATTCATGTTTCTTGTTTCTATGCCAAGAGCAATCTATTTCCTGTTCATGCCAAGGTTTGTATTCTGCTCAAGTTTCATGTTCCAAGTCCTAGTTTTGTTTTAGTTTTGTTTTTGTGTTTTGTACCTAATTCTTTTTAATTCCACATCTGCATCTGCATACTTACCAAGAATTGTGACATCAAGTCAGTAATATGAAATGAAAATATTCATTAAATTAGTAATTGAAAGAAAATCCTCCTCTCACCTCTCCTACTTGGGGGGTGTTGTGTGTCTTCGTCAGTCTCGAGTCCTGTACCAGTGGCCTGGGAGTTTGAGGGTTCTGCGGGGTCTTTACTGTTCTTAGCTGTTCCTAGAACTGCACATTTCTGGACAGAGACCTCAGTTGTTGTACCTGGAATCTGTTCGAGCCACTCTCCAAGTTTGGGGGTCACAGCCCCTAATGCTCCTATAACCACTGGAACCACTTTGGACTTCACCTTCCCCATCTGTTCCAGTTGTTCCTTCAGGCCTTGGTACTTTTCGATCTTCTCCTGCTCCTTCTTCCTAATGTTACTGTCAGCTGGGATTGCCTCATCTATCACTACTGCCGTTTTCTGCTCCTTATCAACCACTTCTTTGTCTGGTTGGATGGCCAGCAGCTGCTTATCTGTCTGGAATTTGAAGTCCCACAGGATCTTACCTCCCATTGGGACTTGGGAACTTCTAGCCTACACTTGGTGCAGATGTTTTTGTACACTATCCCCGCCACTTGGTTATACCTTTCAGTATATGCTGTCTCAGCCTGCATCCTACACCCAGCTACTACTAGGGTTCAATTCCTGGTCAAGGCAAGAACTTCATGTAAGGGTCCCCAGTCTTAGACCCCTAATGCTGGTACAAGCCTACTTCAGAACATGAGCGAAAGACATAAACACAAAGCCATACCGGCTTGGATGACGCCTGGGTTCACATCAGTTGTTGAGGAACCAGCATATACTGAAGAAAAGTGGGCTACTAAAACAAGACACACCTGGACTAGACTTATATATACACTATATATGTGTATATACGCTGCCTGTCCAAAAAAAAAGTCACACTAACATTTCTTTGGTCCGCCTTTAGCTTTGATTACAGCATGCATTCGATGTGGCATCGTTTCGTTGAGCTTCTGCAATGTCACAACATTTATTTCCATCCAGAGTTGCATAAATTTTTCACCAAGATCTTGTAGAGATGATGGGACAGTCGGACCGCTGCGCAAATTCTTCTCTAGCACATCCCAAAGATTCTCAATGGGGTTAAGGTCTGGACTCTGTGGTGGCCAAGCCATGTGTGAAAATGTTGTCTCATGCTCCCTGAACTACTCTTTCACAAATTGAGCCCGATGAATCAATCCTGGCATTGCCATCTTGGAATATGCCCGTGCCATCAGGGAAGAAGAAATTCACTGATGGAATAACCTGGCCATTCAGTATATTCAGGTAGTCAGCTGACCTCATCCTTTTGGCACATAACGTTGCTGAACCTCGACCTGACCAACTGCAGCAACCCCAGATCACAGCACTGCCCCCACAGGCTTGTA
>JAQQZR010000019.1:15025710-15037694 GCA_030068235.1 Notoglanidium macrostoma
AGTGTACATATATGCGCTCGTTCTAATACAATATAGTAACAGCTCATTCACACGTCTACTTATACATTTCTTTACCATTTGTAGAAGTGTCAGAGCAAGGATTTTCAGACAGAAGTTTAAATTCCTGACTGAAACCTATTCCTGAGAGAAAGCCAAAAAAACTCCATTTTGAACATAAGAAAATAAAATATTTTGGGGTTTAAGAGCGTCACCCGAGCATGTTCAGACAGCCTCATCTGTGTGTGATGTAAGAGTCTCGGTCAGAGTGTGAGACGTGCCTCTCTGACCTCTGCTGACCTCTGAGCGCGTCTCCCGATGTGTTAACTCTCGACAGGGTGCTGACCGCTTCTTCATACTTCACTTGAAGTTGACAAATCTGTGCTACACACTGCATGTTAATCAGCGTTCCTGTGTGTCTGCATTCACATCACCATGAGTGTGTAGTGGACAGGAAGAGGCCGAGGATGCAGATTATTGAAACACGTGCGTGGGGTGTAATTAACCTGAATCAGCAACTCATGAAGGGTGTTCTGGACGACGCTGCGTCGTGCTCAGTTTCACAACGGAATCAGAATCAAGCGTACGAAAATACGCCAGTTTCACGTTTGGTCTGCTGAATTGTTCATAAAGTAATCTTTATTTATTGTTATTTACAGATATTTATATATAATTTAAACAGGAAGTCAATACAGTATTGATATATCACAATATAGTATATAGTATTACCTTGAGTATATAGTATAATTTCAGTCCTCATCACATGTAATATATTTTAATTGAGCTTGCAATGCAGCGTTTAAAGGTGCAGTGTGTAGGATTTAGGGGGCTCGATTATGAGAAAGGGAATATAATATTCATAAGTATGTGTTCATTAGTGTATAATCACCTGTAACTACGAATCGTTGTGTTTTCGTAAGCTTAGAATGAGCCCTTTATATCTACATAGGGAGCGGGTCCAGCTCTACAGAGCCGCTACAGTAGCCCAGAACGGACAAACCTCTGGAGAGCAGCTTCCACGTTTCACCTTCTTTCATGCGGCAGCGTGAATCCGGAAGGAAGCACCGGAAGGACGTCAAGGAAGAAGAAAGAAGAGGAATCAGTGTTCGCTGGTGCTGGATAACAAGTTTGAGAACCCAAATTTTGAAAAAAGGAAAAATCAAAGACGCTAGCATGCATTTGAGCAGGTCTACATCCCCAATCCCTCAGCAGTGCGTCAGGTTCAAATTACACTCAGTTTGAGTCGCTGGTGTTATTTTTAGCCTCGTTTTAACAAACAGTGGTGTTTGCAAAGCTTCCAGTCGACTGAACTTTCGCCTCCCGTATCAGATTGCACAGTAAAGCCAATTAAGGAATAGAGATCGGCTTGTTTTTTTGTTTTCGATGCTTAAATTACACGCTTAGTTTTAGGCAGTTTATGAAACAGAATAATTCTCAGTTTACTCCTCATTTATTTATTTATTTATTTTTTTGCCTAAATGAGTTTTTTTCCGCAGACTTTTGTTTGCAGAGATTGTAATTAAACTTAATCTATTTACACGTAGCATGGAAGAATAGCATTTTAAACTGTAATCACAGGAGAGGTATTGTTGCTTCACAGCACTCAGGTGTGTTTTAGAGATTATTTTGCCACCGCATAATCACCAGGATGTGTGGATTTGTGTCTCGCCTTTCTTACACTATCAGTTTCTTTCTATGACTATCAGTCACACTTTATATCATTTTTATGCAAAGTACATATGGAGTCTTATGAGTAAAGCTGAAGTAACGTACCTCCAATCCACGAGCCGATCTGCTTGAGCTCTATATGGAAGTACACCGATACATACCACAGCGTCAGGGGAAGATGATGATCAGGTCAGCTGTAGATCACGGTACAGAAGTGAACCAGAAAGGACAAAGTTCACAAATTGAACAAAGATACACACACAACACTGATGGGGTCTGTTGGGGTCATGTTTTAATAGACATCTGTGATATGGGGCTGTTCTTAATATATGGATCACTGGATTTGATTATTCATTTAAATATTATTATTTTTATTGTATTCGACCATAAAAACGGAAAAGATTGGAAGTGGATTGGGAGGTTTTTTTTTGGGCGGGAATGTTTACGTATAAATAAAGAGACATGATTATATTTCATTTAGAATGTAAAATGTATTATATTCATTACGTGCAACCTTTAAGTAGAAAAGTTTACCTGAATGACCTGAATCATATTTTTAGTTATGTATTTTTTTTTAAAGTGCTTCTAAAATTTCTAAAAGTTTTAAATATGATTTTAAAGCTTGGTAGCTGCATGGGTTTCGATATCAGCTGTTCCTTGAAAGTGAGAACATGAACTAACTTGTTTGACAGAACAATGTAACTAGAAACGGATAAAAGGTATGAAATGTTGCTCTTTAAGAACGTATATATAATATTTTATAAAATGCTTGTAAGTTCTTAAAGAGCAGCATTTCATACCTTCTATTATTATTTATACCATATTTATAGTTACATTTTATGTTCTGTCAAACAAGTTAGTTCTTACATTATAGCAGCTATAAACACTCATTCCTGCACCAGCCCCTCTTTTGTTCTCTCCCTCGCTTGTCACGTTAGCAAGAAACCACAAAGAAGTATAAACTCCTCAGTCCTGAAGATGTCAGAACACCTAAAGGTACAGCTTTACCTCGGACTGTTACAAAGCGCTGATACTGGAGACTCCTTCCATCGAGTGTATCGCGATCATAGTACTGGGGAGAACAATCGCTTCATATTATTCCTCTGTATTGGTGTATCCCTGCCAGCTTTGTGTAGATGAACTGCTGGCAGATCTCCGCTGCGTCCTTGTTTATTTTTGGCAAAGAATATTCACATCACGCTTCATTTGACTAATTATTCCCCCCACAAGCTGCTGTATTTTTTTTCTTTGGGCTGCATTTGTTTTTGCATAAATAAACCACCGCCCTGCATGGACCGAGTGTTAATGGAAATTAAACGAGTAGAATGCACGTCTGTTTCTGACAAGTGACGGCTCCCGTGTTCTCAGATAAACCGTCTGCGGGATCCCGATTAGGACCGCAGCAGTGCCGAGCGATGATTTCAGGAGCGTCGTGTTGGGTTCGGCTCAAACAAGACCGCACAGCTGGAAGCGGTTATTATCTCCGCAGCTCAGTGGATTCTTCTTGTTAGTTCTGTTTTGTGTTTTTTGGGGGATTTTATCATAAATCCCTCGATCGCCACCATCGCGATGCTCACCAGTGGGCTCTAATGAGATAAGCTTCCTCAAAATTAGCGCTCTCCTCGATAGCAAGCAATAACACTGGATTAGACAAAAGCAGTTATGCATGTTTTTGTAATTACCCTCGATCCCCCTTTTTTCTCAGTTTGTGGCGTTTTGATTGAACATTTAGACTTTTTTTGTGCGAGTTGCTAAACATTAGCTTCTGTAAAACAATTCAATTAAAAAAATAGGCCCCTTTTCTTTCTTTTTTTTCTTTCAGAATGGATACATTTCTTATGATTTCTATTCACCATAATTTGATAAAAATGTCAAGTCATAATATTTGAAGACATTCACAACATTTACATTTGAAAACAAGTGAATCAGCGGTGCTGCGTTAATAAAAGTCTCAACGTCCAATGGCACTTTTATTTAAAGTCTATAAAAATAAATGATCTGACACTCAAAAGTAAATGAATTAGGGTTTCGCATTTACATTTACAACATGTAATGAGCTGCTGCGAATCAGAGTTTGATGATATCCTGACTGTGACATCTCATAAAAATGTATTGGGACATAATTTATCACCTTCTGATATTATATCAAAGAATTGCCTCAACTGCTATCTGTTAGATCAAAAACAGGTTTAAAATTACTTTAGGATCGTATAAGTTTGCAAGAAGCAGTTGGAAAAGTAACGAACTTAACAAGAAGAAATAACAGAACCAATTACGATAAAGCACATGGAAACAGAAAAGGGTCAAAAACAGACGTGTTTTGTTTTAGGTGTCAGAATTATGGCTACCATAAGAGTCGTAAAGAAATTTAAGTACAGGTGGACTGATTAGTGCTCTTTAAAGATGATATCGATTGTTTCTGATTGTTCTTAAGCAGGATCGACTGTTTCCGATTGACGTACGGAGGGTCGGATGGCTCGTTATCTAATTGAATAAACTTCATCACTTTGGTTGTGTTTTCTTTAGCGTTCCTTTCGGGATCGGTCAGATGGCTCATTTCTGGCGTCTTGCTATCTGTCTTTGCTAGTTCCGCTAGCTTGTCATGCTAACTGGTGTCTTTTGAATTGGGGAAGATGCTGTCTCAGGAGGGTGTCTTTCAAGCAAGCGAGGCATCAAGGACCATTCAAAACTAATCAAAATTTTGTTTCCTGTCTTCATTTCCTGAAGGCGTCACTGATGTACCCTCGATGCTGTTTATTACCCATGAATCTGTGTGGCAGCTCCTGTAAGCATCGGGAAAAAAAGATGGCTTCGCAGAAAAGTGAATCTGTGTGCAAATACACAATTTTTTGGGCTTTTTAAATTTAAAGTTAACAAAAATAATCATTGTACTTTGTTTGGTAAATTCTACCGTAAAAGGTCGTTTGAGAGGAGCGTCCTTAGATGATGCCTTTAGTCATCTAAAAAAAATAAATAAATAAGACATATTTATGTATGATTTATGATAGGTGATGGAATCTAGGAAAAGCCTTCGGATGTCGCGCTGGCCTTTTTTTAGGAAAAAGGAAAAATCGGTTCGAAAGTCAATATTTTGTTGAAATTAGGTTTTCATTAAATTACACAGGTCAACAAAAAAATTTTTTGTTTTAATCATCAGAAACCACAACTCACTTTTCTTAACCAGTCTTTCATGCTGATCTCAGATCTGGTTTCAGTTTTTTTCAGACACATCAACTTTTTGAATTATGAGTGATATCATTTCGCAATGGACTTGCATGCGGTATTTATTAAACTGCAGGCACCGATCAAGTAACTGTTTCAATATTTTCAGTGGGAAGTCAGATAGGCGCACACTGCGGCATAGATATAATGATCAGTGTCAGTCAGCTACCACTGTTTCTTCCAAAACACTTAGCATATGATTTTCTTGTGTATTCTGTGTCTGGATTGTCGCAGTACAGCATCCAGCAGTAGTCAGTCATCATGCTCGCATTCCAGAAACCTTGGTAGCGACGTTCCATTACCTGAATGTCCTGATGGAAACGCTCTCCCTGTTCATCACTCACCACGCCAAGATTTTCTTGAAAGAACTCGAGGTGTGAGTGCAGGAAGTCTATTTTCCATGACATGCGACAGCTCAGTTTCTGATAGGAATCAAGCAGATGCTGAACTCCTTCCTTGTATGCAGGAGACTTGTGGATGCGCAGAAAGTTTTCGCAGAGACACTTGAACGCCTCCTAAGCTTCGAACTCGGCTGTTGAGAGAGTCTGTTTGAAGCCTTCATCCTGCAAAACGGACTTGATCTGCGGACCTAGAAATATCCCTTCCTTCATTTTTGCAGCGCTTATGTTTGGAAACTTTTCAGCTAGGTACTGAAAACCTCGTCAGGTCGCTTTGCCCATGGCCTTGACAAGATTCTTTATCAAGCCTAGCTTGATATGGAAAGGTGGCAAAAATATTTAATACGGATCAACCAGAGGCAGAAAATTGACACTGCTTTTTCCTGGTTCATAGGCATCTCGTGGCTGCCAGTCACGCTTGACATAATGTTCCGCAGTCGATCGGCCGTCCCACAGGCACAGGAAACAGCAGTATTTGGTGAATCCTCCTTGCATTCCCATCAACATACCGATCAACTTCAGATCACCGCAGATGCTCCACTGATGAGTTTTATACGCGGATGTTTCAAGCAGTGTCTTCATGTTGTCGTAGGACTCCTTTAGATGAACAGAATGGGCAATCGGGACACTTGGGTTGTCATTTCCGTTATGGAGTAGGACTGCCGTCATGAGAATCCTGTTGTAGTCACGCGGCAAAAATAGCAATCGTTGAGATGATCTCGCGGTTACCTCCACACCATCGTGACTGAAAATGGCATTGCTGCCTTTCGCAGATTTAGCCAGTCACGCAGTCCATTGGAACAACTGTTGCAGATGACACGTGGAGCCCAAGATTTATCCTGGTCATCCAGTGGACAGCCAAAGTACAATTTGTATATCTTCTAAAGATCTGTGGTAATTGGGCGACGTTGTACTTTCGTCGTGAACGAACCACACACGTAACAGAAACTGTCTGGATGATTAATACAATTTCTAGGCATGGTAACAACTGGAATCAATCGCAATTAATGCCGTCTGTAACATAAAACACAAGGAACTGTCGTTAAATCTGGTAATACGATTAGGCTAATTATACCAACTATCATGCAATATATAACTAGCTTCATCACCAAAACTGTACGTGCTAGGGAAAAACTAAGCACAGATTTGAAATCAGCCGGAAAAAGACTACAAAACCCAGATAAACGTATCTCTGATGATTTTGACCTGTTGACCTGTGTTATTATTCTACAGCATCTTGTCTATCGTCCCTGAAAATATCTCCTAAATTCGCTGGTTTAATGTGTTAAAAAAAGTGATTTAAATTAACCACTGCGTCCAAAAAATTGTCGGTTATTTCCTACATTTGAAACCGCGAACAGCGGAGGTGCGGGAAATCGCCCAACTTTCTCGTGTAAGCCTATGAAGACGGTTGACGTATCAAAGTAAACCACATAAAATGAAGTAGCATTAATGAGCATTTTCCCGCAAGTCAGTGTGAGCTACGTGTGAAATAAAAGTTTTTTCGTCAGTCAGTCAGTCAGTCAGTCAGGTGCAAGTCACGGTGACGTCAGATGGCACTGCTAGACAGGAGAAGAGAGCGCGAGGTAGCTGCGTACCGAAACCAGCTAAATAGACCGACGAGCAGGAGGAGTCATGCTATGAAGGTAAGCTAACTATTTTGATGGGCTACAAGTTTTCTGGAAGATTTTGTTTGTGTACTCCATCACCATTTGCATGTTTGACATGTTAAACAACGGTGACAAGTGCGTTGAATATTTCAGTGTAAGGCACAGCTACGAACTTCATTTGTTTATGCATTCAGTCCAGGTTTTATGAGAGTTTAAAACAGGGAATTAGCCTGACATTAGAGGCTCATATGAGGCTACATGATGATGATGATGCTAGCAGACACTCGGTGTATAAATAAAGACATACTGAATGTTCAACTAATTGATGAGTGTTGTGTGATGCTTGGTGCCAAAGTGACTTTTTTTTTGTATATTTTAAAACGTACATTGACTAATGAATGTTTTACTAAAGTAAAATGATTCACGTTTATCTTCTGCTCCCTTACTGTTCTGATTCTGTTTAAAATCCTCGTCTTTAAAGTGGTGTTTCTCAAAATTCTATCCCAAAAAATCCGACTGGTCAGCTGACTTTGGGTAATTATAACATTTGATAGAGACAAGATATGAAAATAATAAAAACAAATTTGAAAATTGGCTTTCAGATGGTATCAAAATCTCAAAAAGGTCAAATTCCACCATGTGAAGGAAGGGTTTTCCCAGATCCCATCACATATATATTATTTATAATTATCATATTTCTTTATTACTGTATGTAATAACATGTGGATGGTTTTATTTACATTTCTCTTACTTTCTTATTTTAGTACTTTGAGGTAGATTCTCTCATTTCTATTTTATTTTCTGTTCTGCTTATGTGCTTTATCTTATTCCTCCCCTTTATTCTCTTTATTCATCTATATTTGCATTGTTAATCTATTCGCCTCCACCGGAAAGCACTTTGGCTCAGCTCCTGTTGTTTTTAAATGCATCACACAAGTAAAAATGACTTGACTTGACTTATAGTACTAGTCAAAAGTTTGTACACCCCTACTCATTCATAGGTGTTTCTTTATTTTGACCATTTTCTACATTGTAGAACAATACAGAAGATATCAGAAGTACAAAATAACACATATAGAACATGTATGGAATTATGGGGTAAACAAAAAAAAGTGTAAAAATACTAAATTTGTTTCATATTTTAGCTTCTTCAAAGTAGCCAGTGATGAAGCTTTGCACACTATTGGCATTATCATAACCAGCTTCATGAGGGAGTCACCTGCAGTGCTTTTCAGTGCCTCGTCTAAAGGTAATCAGTGGAATTTCCTGCCTTCTTAATGTGCTTGAAAACAAAACAGTAAAAAGCAAATAATAAAAATACAGTAAATCGCCGTATCAACTGCATTAATCCATATTATGTCAAGACCTGCTCAACTAAGTAAAAAGAAACGACAGAACATCATTACTAAGCCATGAAATGTATTTAAAGTAATAAAAATAAAGAAAAAACATTGAATTAAAAGGTGTGTCCAAACTTTTGTCTGTTACTGTATGTATTTAAGTTCAAGATAATAATCATAATCAAAAAAAGCATAACTGAAAAATGTTCTACTTAAACTCCGCCCTGTGTGTATAACTCTTGCGTAACTTCTGAATAGCAATTAAGTCTTTTTAAAATTTACGTTTGAGGTCTGAATACAGATGTACACAACTTTGGTATTAAATCCTCACTATGTGTGTGTAACTCAACTTTGTATACAACCCTAAATAAACACCACACTCGTGCTGAATCAACCAGATAAAAGAAATCGGCAAGATTCCGATCTGTAGTCAGTCGATGCTCCCATCTCTTATCGTAATAACTGCTTTTGTAATAAGAGTTATGATGATTTATATCTGGTTCACCTTCATCACGTCAAAGGAAATGACTTAACATATGAAATGAATGAACAGCACCACGTTTGTGAATCATCTGAAAGTTTCCGATGATGAATTTTCACCTTGTACATGCTAAACGCTTCTTAACAGGCAACTTGAAAAATGAAAAATGGCACGTCTGGACATTCTGTTCGTGTCAATTTCGTTATGTTTTAATGATAAATGTGCGTCCAAACCCAGCGCCATGAGTGAGAAATGCCAGTTGGTGTTATTCATATTTTACTGAGCGGCCATATTTTTTTTTATTCCGCTCAATCATGCTGTCCCTGCAGGTGGAGCACTCCGGGCCAGAATAAAAACATTTCTCTGATTTATGCTCCCTCTCAACATAGCAGAACAGACTTGTTATTTTATGAACTGGGACATTGAGAAGAGGAACATTACACATTTAGAGCCATGTGTCTTTTAGAAGACTGTGAAAACTGCAGCTCAGGCGTATGGATTGCTTTTTTGTTTTTCCTCATTCTTTTGCCCAAGGCTTTTTCTGGCTACTCTCAGTGCAACCAGATCTCATCAACAGCTCATTTTAATTAATTACAGACAACACTTTTAAGATGCTAACATGTGTTTATGTATAGCTAATTTGTCCTGATGGGAAGGTGGGAGTGATTAAATCCTAGTTTGGGGCAGTGAAAGAAGTAAAAATGTCACGTTCTCTTAAAGATCCCTGTGGGGTTTCAGGGACCGAATGTATTCGTAAAAGTCTTGCTAAGGCTAAAAGGGGTTTGTGAATGTAAATTCAGTGTAATGTATTATTCAATTGGACTACTAAGAACAAGTGATCTCCGAGGAAGGCTTTTATGGCTGGAGTTTGATGAGTTCTCTTCTTCTCACGCACCTTAAATATATTCAGCTCCCTGGTTAATGACCTGGTTTAGACCGTGTTAGAGCAGAAACACAAATTGTCGTTGATACTTCAGGACTGCAGTCAGCTTTCACTGGAATGGAAGGAGAAATAGGTTCCATCTGAGACCATCTTGACAGCTTTTTGGCCTGATCTCTGCTATTTATGTACTCCATCATTCCTAATATAGCTTCATCCTCGTGCCTTTAATGCCACTTGTGTCAAGCAAGGTAAAGTGGCACTTTTCCCTGTTTCAGAGTAAGAGGAACCTTTGAAACATTGGCATACCAGCTTTGATGCCACCCTGAAGTTTTTCCCTTTTATACCACAGCATTTATAACATATCGGACGCTTTATCCGTTTGTATTTACGTTATATACATTATAGCAGCAGTAAACATTCATTCCCTCACCAGCCTTGCTCCTCTTAATAAAGTTAATAAGACTACAAAAACCAAACAGCTTGTCATGTTACCGAAATTCCTGAAGCTGTGAGAAGACTTAAAGTTCCAGGGAACTGGTGACTCCTTCCATAAATGTTGTTAATCAGAAAACCTCACCATATCAGTGATTACACAATCCAATCATGTACAGCGTGCTCCGTACACGTCCCCGTGAATGATATATAAACTGATATCATATTAGACCGAGCACATTAATACTCTGTAAACCTGTGATTTGTAGCTGCTGTTTTAGAAAATGAATCAGCACCTTCCGACCAATCAGAATCCAGAATTCAACGGCGACGTGTAAATTATCATAAAGTCATTAAAGATTTTTTTTTCCTGGTAATGTTCACAGATGAGCCACATGAACATCTGGAATTGTTGTAGGTCTTTTGCTGTTCCAGGATCTTCCTAGGATTGTGATTCTGACTTTACTTCCACTTTACTAATTCCAGCACGCACGAACAAGGCTACTGAGTATGGAAACCTCCTTTACATTTTAAATATCAGAACCTGGCTGGCTTCTCCTGGACCGGGGCAGGATGCGTTCTTTATGGATTAAGCTGACCTTTCAGTATCCAGCGTCATACTGTCTCCATCCTTTTATCTCTAGTCTCTGAATGCTTATGGGGACCGGATGGATGTCTTAATTCAGCTAAAAGGCAAAGAATCTGCGCACATGTTTAAAAGTTCGCCACTCGCTAGTTTAGGCCCATGACAGACTGCTCAGACTGGAGTTGGCATTTAGCCAGTGACATTTTAGGATGATATTTCTCTGAGCTCCCAATCTCAGCTTGTAAGGGCATGAACTCATTTTTTTTTCTTGGGTGTACTTTGTGCGTGGGCGTAAGGACGCAGAGGCTGACGGGTAGCAGGTTATTACGTATATGACTAACATAGGGGGAAAAAACATTAGGATTGCTATCAGTGATCAAGTCATCTCTGACAGCATTGTTCATTGATTTCTTACTCCGTTTGTATTTTGCTGTTTTATTCCGACATTAACATTTCTCAAATGGAGGGCAGTAAACCCATATTGTAAGAGGAAATATTGGCTCCTAAATACCAAGGTTGCTCTTTAAATGTTGGATAAAAGCATTTTTAAGCCATTATTGCACAGTAGTGACCTATACACATGGTATAACTGTGCCGCATTACAGAACAGTGTCTCAAAGAGTTGATTTGTATCCCAGGTGATAATTGCTAAGACTTCTTGAAAGCTTGAGTAAAGTCAGTCCGTCCTCTGACTTTTATACTCTAACAGAAGGTTAAGTGAGTTCTGTAAGAGAAAAAGTGATGCTACAGTCCTTATAATCTCTGAAAACAAGTCATCATCAGGCTCTGTGTGTCAGTGGGAAGTGAGGGTGGAGGAAATAGTATCAGGCAGGTGAGTTGCACAAAATAATAAATGAAATATGATTAACTCCTGACTCTAATGAACTTTACTCCATGTCACATTAGTTCAGTTCATGGATGCAAACGTGAGTGATGACTGTGATCGGATTGACCACTCTGAAAGCATCTTTTATCCTCTGGTAATTTTGGGCTAGGTTGCAAAAAACAAAAAAAACTGTACTTTTGTGATTAAAATTTTTGTGATTTGTTTACTGGATTTTTTTCAAAACCTGAAACAGGAACTCATCATTTTAGCTTGTATGTTTTCTGAGATCAATCTTACAACTAGCATGTTCAAAAGCATTTTATATACACCACAGAAAAAACTGACACTGGAGGCACTGGAGACCCAAAGCGCTGACACTGGAGACCCAAAGCGCTGACACTGGAGACACAAAGCGCTGAAACTGGAGACCCAAAGCGCTGACACTGGAGACACAAAGCGCTGAAACTGGAGACAATGGAGACCCAAAGCGTTGACACGAGATACAAAGCGCTGACACTGGAGACAATGGAGACCCAAAGCG
>JAQQZR010000019.1:15044753-15057767 GCA_030068235.1 Notoglanidium macrostoma
CCAAAGCGCTGACACAGGAGGCACTGGAGACCCAAAGCGCTGACACTGGAGGCACTGGAGACCCAAAGCGCTGACACTGGAGACACAAAGCGCTGAAACTGGAGACCCAAAGTGCTGACACTGGAGACAATGGAGACCCAAAGCGTTGACACTGGAGACACTGGAGATACAAAGCGCTGACACTGGAGGCACTGGAGACCCAAAGCGTTGACACTGGAGACACTGAGAACCCAAAGCGCTGACACTAGAGGCACTAGAGACCCAAAGTGCTGACACTGTAGACACTGGAGACCCAAAGCGCTGACACTGGAGGCACTGGAGACCCAAACCGCTGACACTGGAGGCACTGGAGACATGAAGCGCTGACACAGGAGGCACTGGAGACCCAAACCGCTGACACTGGAGGCACTGGAGACATGAAGCGCTGACACTGGAGATGCTGGAGATACAAAGCGCTGACACTCCTTCCATAATTGAAGACCCTGTCCCTGTGAACAAGCTGTTACTATAGAAACGAGCAGTTAATTTAAAATGCTGCTATGTATTGCATTGTTCGACATTAACGGTTGCTCTTAGCAACCAGATGAAGGCAATTAACATGCATTTTGTGTCATCTCCTTATTGTGGAGTTTTTATTTATTTTATTATATTAATATTATACTATGACAATAAACAAAAGCCTTAACATGTGGAAATTACTATTTTAATTTAATGACAGTATTCTCATTTGTTGCATCTGTACACCAGTCAACATGTAGTTTGCATTTTGTATAATTCAGCAATGGGTAAACAAACAAAATTGCTCGACTGTGGAATAAAAATGATGTACAATAACCTGTCAAGATCACAAAATATTCCATGACAGTACAAATACAGATGCAGGGGAACCATAACTAAAGAAAAGCAGAATGTTCTTTAAAGCTTGGGAGGCTAAGTATTCTGGCATATTCGAGTGGGCTGGAAAGTTATTTAACATGCTGTGTACAACATCTACCTCCATCGGGGAGAAAACAAGTTCGGTCGTTAAAGGAAACACATTTTAAGAGCTTCAGGGCTGGATCAACACCAGAATTCAAAGTTACATGAGAGAGCAGTTGAAAAGTGTAATGAGGTGGAGGGTGTAGGAAACAGGCCCAGCCATACAAAAGCTGATAGAGAGCACTGTTTGGAATATGAATAACACAGAGCAAGCATTCCTGATAAAACTTTTCAAAACTGTTCACTACGTTATCAAAAACATTCCAGTCTCCTGGATCTCCAAATCAAGAGCAGCTCAGATCTGACACGACTGACAAGCTAGAGGTCTGATCAGGGTTGCAGAATTCATTAGGCTTGGCATCGATTCCTTTTATATGCGTCGATAATCAGAACATTTTCCCAATGATAATTGATATATATCTGCATTTTAAGATAGAAATAAATGGACGTGAATAAATCAACCAACCCTTAATTATCCAAGTTGCGAAGGCTTTATCGATATTCAGTGTCATATATGGAAGCACCACTAGGCGGAGCCGCGCTTTATATCAGTCACTTTCCAGACTGCTTTAAAGGTCCACTATGTAGAATTTTGGGAATATTGGCAGAAATGAAATATAATATTCTTAAGTATAGTATGTTATCATTAGTGTATAATTACCTGTTACTACGAATTGTTGCATTTTTGAAGTCTTAGAATGAGCCCTTTATATCTACATATGGTGCGGGTCCACCTCTACAGAGCTGCCATGTTGCGCCGCTACGGGCACCTGTTCTTATACATGCTTGGAATGGCAGGGGTAAGGGAGGGGCATTCAGGTGGCTGAATCCTACATAGTGGAGCTTAAAATGGAAGGCCAACTGAGTAAATTGGAAAGCACTCATATTAGGCGTCTAATTTAAATGTTGGCTAATTTTAATACATCGATGCCTCAAAAACATATCGATAAAGTTACATGCTGATCAGTAATCAATATATCGTTATTTTATGACATCCCTAGCATTCATATTTTTCCATTAGTGAACCTGTGAGTGTGAGAGAGAAAGGGAGATTTGTTATTATTATTTGTGTTTTGCAGTAAAAGCCTATTTCACTTCTAGCAATTTATTGTCTAAAATTCATTTTTATGACTTCGGCAGACTTAGATTCCATTGCTGTAAATAAAAATGGAGAAAAAAACCAAATATTGTTAATGTAATAAAAGCGTTTTAAACTTACTTACATTCTTTCATTATCAAAAAGTGGTTTATAATTTGCTACAGGCTGTGGCAACCGGATGGTCAACCAAAAATCCATTCCTGGTTGCCCTGGTAACCGCTTTGAAAAGTTAACCTTGAGCCCTGTACTGTCAGAGCTGTATAGAAAATTAATCATCATCTTCCAATCATATACATGTACACACGGCCCTCAATTTCCACAGATCACCTGAATGATGGATGGAATTTTCTGCGATAGTGAAAACAACATGCCGTTCAGGCTCCAATCAATTATCGCACACATAACCTTTTTATTAGCTAATACAGTCGGGAGATGAAAATAAATTTCTTTGCTGTGAAAATCAAAACAACTGCTCCCTGGAGAACCAGTGGGTTCTCGAGCTCTGAAATGATTTGTGCTAGATGCAGAGAAGGTGTGATTTAAATGACCATAACTTTAAACGTCTTAATGTCTTCAGCGTGACTGCAAAAAAATAGACCAGTGTGTAAGAGCGTATGACTTTAATGCTGTTCTGAGCTGTTTACATCGCTTTCAAAGGCCCATAAACAGCCTGAAATTTAAACACACACACGAAATATAACACCTACCTAGCATTTGTTGTCAAGGGCAACTCTAGCGACTCTGTGTGCTGTACATAATGTAGAATATGCACATGTGGCAGTTTTAGTAGTCATTATACAGATCCTCCTGAGCCCCCCTGCCTCCCCCCCTCCACACACACACATACGGTATTGCACATACTGTATTTTGTGCTTACTGCAGAAAATATTCTATTTATTACTTATTTCAGTTTATTCATCTACTTTATTTTTCTATCATTCTTTTTCTTTTTTTATTGTGACAGTGCCTGTAGCAACGTGTTCTCCTGCCACGTCAAATTACTTGCAAGCAGTATCTTACCTGGCCAATAAATTTTTAATCTGATTTTGAAATCCATTAACTTCCGTAGGCTCGGCATGTAGAGCCTCGTTTCCGACACTACAGCTATGCAAGACAAGTCCTTGAAGTTGGTCTTTGTGTCCTCAGTTAGAACCGTGGCGTTAATACAGGGTTGCTTTGGGTGTTTGGTGTGAATTGCAGCCATTATATTGGTCGTTTAGTGATAGTGGGCGTGGCTAAATTAGCAGGTGATGTAAGAATGGAAGTACGGCGTGCTTACTTTGGATTCACATTGTGGGCGTAAAACGTAAGTGAAGCTTGACTTGATGTTTTCTTCCCAGACTGAAAAAAAACCAATAAGAAGCTAAGTCTTGCACTGTAAAATCTCTTTTGCTCTACAGCTACAGGTTACACATTCATGACATGTTTGTAGATTATGATTTTAAATTAAAGTGTACAGTATGTAGAGAGTGTGGTTTTGTGATTTCAGTGGATTTATGTGGAGTTTACGCGTCACTCGTACAAGCAAGTATAAAACTAGACAGAGTATAGAGCAGAGACGGCATTACGCACAAGCTGGTCTATCACGCTGGTAAGCAAAATGTCACCAGACGATCTGACTCCACACCACCAGAGGTCCCCATAACCTGAGTACTAGCTTAGCTCACTTGATTTCTACCACTTGTCATTTAGAGACACTTAAACATAGTTTAACATAGCGACCTTACGCAAAGTCTTGTCTACTTTACTGATTGACGTTCGGAGCAGTTTGTTTTTTCAGATTGGAGTTTCTGGTTTGCCGTTTGTTGTTTTGTCTTTTGTATTTTCACCTAGCCTTGGCTATATTTCAGTCTACGATTTAGCATGATATCCTAACGATATGACCAAAATCTCATACCCCGATATCCAGACAACAGTACATATCACAATATATCACATTTTCTGTAAATTCACAGAATAAATAAATAAACAAGCTAATTTTTATTAAAATATCTGGAATGTAGTATTTTCAGATGCTCAAAATCATCAGAAAAGTGTTCATAGTAAGTACAAACTTGGTATAAGTGCATCTTTTGAAAAGCTTATTGATAATTATGGTGGTAAAATTGTTAGCATTAGCCGTGCAGCATTTACAAAACAGCTAGTCAACAAAACAAAATGTGTTGATCCAAAATAATAATGCTGAGATTATACTGAAAGAATTATTTCACACATGCATCCTTGACTCGATTATAATATTAAATTCCCAATAAACAATGCACTTATCTGTAATTCCTCTGAATGGGGTCAAAAATCAATCTCAACTTCTCAGTTAATAACCAGGTCCATATTAATGTGGCCTCAGCAGCACCTAGCTGCCAGTCTTTCAGAGCAACAGTGGTGGCTGAATCCCAAATAAACCATGCAAATGATGAAAAGAGCGTGATTTGCGATACAATGAAATAAAAGATAACGCATAATATGAAATGATAGACGTTTTTTAATCATCACATGATATATATATATATATATATATCACCATTATGCAAAGTCCTGATGTTCTGTTCCATAAACTCTGCACTTTTTACCCCCATTTTTACCTCATCTTCCTGCCTTCTAAATTTATCAAGCACGTATTCCTTTCCACGTGTTGTGATTAACTCAACTTGACTTCCCTCTAAGTAAATGTGGAGACCTTTGAAAAGTCCATGCTTAATTTCATCGAGTGTATCGGGGTCATTTGGGAGCTGTGTGTGGTTCGGGACTCTTTGCAGAAGTGCAGACGTTACCTCAGGATAATAGATGAAGCAGCAGAAAAAGCTGACTCTGATACTCAGTAACTAAAGCCGTGATATGCTGAAAACAACCCGAGGTCAGAGAATGAAGCGGGACCGAGGGCTTTGGCAATGCAGGAAGCCTGGTTTTGGAAATAAATGACAAGTTTCTAGCAGCCTCTCTTTTCAAACACTGATTTACTGTATATTCCTTTTATATGCTTTTCTGTGTAACCTGAATGTGTACAATAGGGGGCAGTGTGGCATGTTTCCAATTAGAATAAAAAAAGAAAAAAAAAGCAATACAAATTTAGAAAGTCCTGCGTGTCGTTGTAGTAGAGACAGTGCAGATTTAAGAATGAAGTTGCTTTTGCTTTAACTCTCTGAGTCGGTTATATGAACACCTTTATACAACAGTGCTGTGGAATTCTGGATTCTGATTGGTCAGAAGGTGTTGATTCATTTTCTATAACAGCAGCTCTGAATGTAGTGCAGCTTCTAATCAGAGGATTATATTAATACGCTCGTTCTAATACGTTATCGTTTCTTTAGTAACAGCCCATTCACATGCATCGTTGATTTGATGAAATGTTCTATAAGTAAAAGGTTTGTTTAATGTGTATGGAAGGAGTCTCCAGTGTCAGTGCTATGTAACAGTCAGAAGTAAAGCTGTAGCTTAAATTTTTTTTTTAACATCTTCAGGACAGATGAGTTTATGCTTCTTTGCGGTTTCTCGGAAACAAAACCTTTCTCAGCTGTAACGGTCCTAAACTGTGTAAAACATTGCCATATTTTGTTTGAAAAATATATATTTTTTCTATAATTATGGTCAACAGACCTGAATGTTAACCATATGTATTAGTTTATTCATATTTATTGCAGGTCTAATTTTTTTACTCACGGTATCCCTACATAATTTAATTTCTAACATTACTGATCATTGGAATAATAAAAATTGCACTTTAAAGTGTTAAAACACCATATAAAGGATTCAGATATGTTTTTTTTTTTTTATGCATGAAAGGGTTAAATGGATGAAAATACAATGACTGATATTAAATCCAGAACAAACCCAGCTTTCTCCTAAAAAGAGAAAGAAAGGGCTGGAGTGAGTGAGGGACGATACGACTGAGGGAGTTGCCATGCGGATCACATGACCTGCGTTTGGTCATGTGACCCTCTCCGGGGAGTGTCATGAGATTCTTCAGTGTGGAGCTGAATAGCTGAAACCATGAGCCTCCACCTTTCACTGTGTATAACAGGACTGTCACACAGAGCGTGGGCGTCTCGCATGGAGTCGTCCTTGTGCGTCTAAGTGTTTGACAAACATCTTGTTGAACAGAACATATTTTTTGCATAACCCTGCATGATTCACTGCTCCATTTGAGAAGCTTTTTGTCATTTGAGTCATCTCTTATGTCATCTTCTGCATGCGCATGGACATACCGTACAGTAAAGAAAAGTGCTCCGTATTTAGACTTTATATGCCGAGTTCCACAGCTGATAAACCTTCAACTTTCAGAAAAGAAGAGTTTTATGTCATTCTCATTCTGTTCCCCAGCTTGTAATGGACCAACGCTTCATTTCTTCTCTCCTGGTTCCTCGCCATTTCCCTGATGAAAAGGGAGCGAATAGAGATTGTTAGCATGCAGCACAGAGGTTCACTAATCTTCTAACCAATCGCCACTTGTTAGTAGTCGCAAGCAGGAGTGGCTTGTGTTGTATTGTGTTCTAGCAGGGACGTTTGTTTTTCAAAGATAAAAACATAAAAATATAAGATTCCATTTTTTGGAACCTCATCATTATTTCTGGCTAACTAATTGACTTTTGTTCAATTATGTCCATAAGAAAGCAGGAAGCGATGCTGGAGCCGATTTTTTTCTAGCCCAGAATGTAACTTCATGCAGCCATACTAGAGGATTATTTATTCTCATCCTTTTTCTTCCCAAAATGAATTAGAAAAAGAGAACCTTCCGAAAATATACAGACATATTTGAAAATGTAATCCAGATAAATTCCTGTCCACGCAAATGCAAAAACTGATTTGAAAATGCTCACGATCTGAATCGGCCAGGAGATGGTATTAGTAAGTCAGAAACTGAAAAACTGTGACGTCGAACGCTTCAAGAAGAACGTTGGTAGAGAAGGAAAAATGCAGAAAAACACCCACAAGTCCTAAAACAAAAATAACAAATACGTATTTTTAAATGCGGACTGGTCTACAATGTACAATGTACAATGTCCTTGCATTGTAACAGGGCCCAATTGTAACAAAACCATGCACAATATCTGTTAAAAAAACACACATTGTAAGTTTTTTTGTTTGAATGAAAAAGGTTAACGTTTTTCTTTTTAGCACGTTTGGTATTCGGAGTAAAGCCAGCTCGAAGCCAGTATAGTGTTATAAGGTTGATGGTAAAAAAAAAAAAGATATATATATATATATATATATATATATATATATATATATATGTGTGTGTGTGTCTGTATGTATATATATATATATAATATAAATGTAAAATAGTTTGCCCCACATCATTCTTCTTATCCCATCGATGAGACCTTGTGATATAATGCATGGCTCCTCCCTGATAGTTTCATTGTTGAGCAGTATAGATAGCAGGGAAGATAGTAGATATTAAATTTTAGCCTCCCGTTTCAGCCCTTAGTGTTGGCGATGGCATAAAAGCCGAAAAGTCAGCATCTCATCTTTCACACACTCATGAAATGTTAGTGTGCAGCTTGCAAAACTGGCAGTTGTATATGACTTGCAGCTTGACTGCATAAAACACTGCCTCGCCTCCAGGATGGCTCCTTGGCATGGATTTGGCTCTAATTTAGCACATGCTGGATCAGACGGGCCGTTTAGCGCCGAGTGATGTAGCGGCGTCCAGACTCTGAATAATGCATGACTGGGGCGAGTGACACTCTCTGGCTGAGTCAGGAGACAGAGCACTGTCTCCACTAAACCATAATGGAGCCTCGTTCTGCTCCAGTCTGCTGTTTTTATACATTTTCTAATGATGCTAATTAGTTAATGCTTTTTGTGTAGCTTATTTGTTCAGACGAATTCAGACAAACGCTGCATTCCACTTAAACTCCAAATATATCTGAATTTTACAAATTTATCAAATTTAACTGTATTCCAAACTCCAACAAGGAAAAAACAAAGAAAACTCCTCTCGCAACTCAGAATTCCTGCTCAGGATCTTTGAAAGGTCTACTCAACTCCGAGTTCAGCATTTGACGTCAGATCCAACATGGCCGCTCATCAACAGCAGTAAACATATATTGTGTAGCCAAGTATTTTATTTAGGTCAATCAACATACAGATACACTATATGGACAAAGGTATTGGGACGCCTGACCATTACACCAACAGGGACTTTAATGACATTGCATACAAATACATAGACTTTAACATGGGGTTGGTCCCCCCTTTGCAGCTGTAACAGCTGTCACTCTTCTTGGAAGGCTTTCCACAAGATTTTGGAGTGTTCTGTGGGAATTTTTGCCCATTCATTCTGTAGAGCATTTATGAGGTCAGGCACTGATGTTGGACGAGAAGGCCTGGCTTGCAATCTCCGTTCCAGTTCATCCCAAAGGTGTTCGATGGGGTTGAGGTCAGGGCTCTGTGCAGGCCAGTCAAGATCTTCCACATCGAACTCATCCAACCATGTCTTTATGCACTTTGCTTTGTTTCACTGGAATAGAAAAGGGCCTTCCCCAAACTGTGTCCACGAAGTTGGAAGCATAGCGTTGTCCAAAATGGCTTGGTATGCTGAAGCATGAAGATTGCCCTTCACTGGAAGTAAGGGGCCTAGTCCAAACCCTGAAAAACAGCCCCACACCATTATCCCTCCTCCACCAAACTTCACATTTGGCACAATGCAGTCAGGCAGGTAATGTTCTCCCGGCATCCGCCAAACCCTGACTCACCCATCTGACTGCCAAACAGAGAAGTGTGATTCATCACTACATAGAACATGTTCCCACTGCTCCACAGCCCAGTGGCCGTATGCTTTACACCACTCCATCTGACGTTTGACATTGGACTTGGTGATGTGAGGCTTGCATGCAGCAGCTCGGCCATGGAAATCCGTTCCATGAAGCTCCCACCACACAGTTTCTGTTCTTACATTAATGCCAGTGGAAGTTTGGAACTCTTCAGCTATGGAATCAGCAGAACGTTGGCGACCTTTGCGCACCATGAACCTTAGTAGTCGTTGAACCGCTCTGTGACTTTACGTGGTCTTGGAGTTGCTGTTGTTCCTAAATGCTTCCACTTACCAATAATACCACTTACAGTTGACCGTGGAATATCCAGCAGGGATGAAATTTCACAAACCGTCTTATTGCAAAGGTGGCATCCTATCACAATACCATGCTTGAAGTCACTGAGTTCTTCAGAATGACCCATTTTGTTTCACAGATGTTTGTAAATGGAGACTGCATGGCTAAGTGCTTGATTTTATACACCTGTGGCAATGGGTCTGATTGAAATACCTGAATTCAATAATTAAGAGGTGTCCCAATACTTTTGTCCATATAGTGTATATTCATTTGTTAAATCATTAACACTGACTCTACGGTTCACTGTTCTGAGGACGAAAATAAACATCACTCATGACAGTTAGCTGTTTAGCTTGTTGCTAACAAAAGATGAACATGGAGGTGTCCATTTTTTCCCCTAACTTTGTCTCTCATATGTATGGAGGTCAAAAATGATGGAATTGTGAGCTCGGACTTTGAGTCACATCTGAGATGAGTGAGGCGTTTAAAAACAAACAAAAAAAAAAAGCGGAAGTGGGCGTGGCCTAGATATCACCACACAGTCTGAATTCTGGCTCAACCTCAGCTGCATCGCTCGAGTTCATAATTAAAGCTGTTTGTTTTAATATAGTTAATATGATTTGTACCTCTATGCAATATTTTTTAGTTCATTCTATTTCCCAAAGTATGAACAAACTAGTAGCTAAATGTAAACAGAAATTCATATCTATATTTTTATCAGTTTAGAACAAAGTTCATTTCAATAATGCATTCATATCCCGTTATATCCCCAGGGCTCTGCCTCGCAGCCTTGCTCTGAAAGTTTGCCTGTGATTTTCTGGAGATTTCAGATTTTTTTTAGACAAAGCAGCTGGAGTGACGGAGAGGATGACAGATAGACAGAGAGAAGAAGAACATAACAAAAAGGAAGACATAGCAACATAAGCAGTGATTGACAGCCGTTTTCAATGACGCACCTCCCACTTTCCGTGCAAATCCGAGCTGAACGATTGAAAGGCTCTTGGATGGAGGTGGGCATTTGCTGTGTGAAGCCTGTAGGAGGGGCGTCTTTTGTGATGAAATACTGAGCGCTCGGAAGAAAAAGGGCGGGAGGCTGCTGGCTCCCCCGTTGCCATGGTGACTTTTGTGCCTGCCTGAGCGGCTGCTGTGTGTGACAAGGAGGCGGCGGAGGACCGTGTCTCAAACCAGTGAAGGAATTTGGCCAAAAAGGCACGGATCGAGGAGCAGCCGGAGCTAGACATTACCTCGATCTGGTCCACGGAATCCAGGGAAGTTAACAGGACTGATGCCTCGATCCATTGCCTCTTAGCAACTTGAGCAACTCTGCAATTGTGCTTGGAATTCTCCAAAGCTTGCTTTTTTTGGAAGACGCCAGACACTGGATTTCTTGGATTTGTTCAAACAGCTTATTTCCATACCTTCTCATCACTCAGAATTGTTCTGGCTCTCAGAACATTTTAATTTGCACAGCTTGAAAACCTGACACCTATGATGTAAGTACAAAAAGGGATGGCTTTCTGTTTGCTGAAAGTTGGGAATTGTGCTGATCGGGAAGGAGGGGCAGGAAGCGGGAATTGGGCCGAAAAAGCTTCTTTGCTTCTTACCGCCAAGTGTCGATTTGGGACTGAATGGTGCACAGGGAGGTGTTTTTTTGGATGGAGATACCATCAGGGCACAAATAGCTTCAGAGGTTGGATCAATACTCCATCCCATTATGCAGTCTTGTGCATATAGCCAGCGACTCAGGCAGCCATCGTTCCTGTAGCGCTTGCTAGTAATTAAAGCATTTACATATTTAATAAATGGCAGCAGAGACTTTGATTGAAGTTCTGAGTTTCTCACCAGTTTGAGAGCTGAGGGAAAGCAGCTGTGATGGCCACTCCCAAGATACGTCAGTGTCTCATGTTTAAAATAAAATAATGAATTCGTAATTCTTAAGAAGAATACAAAACAAATGAGGTTTAGGGAGATCTTCCTAACACCATGCTTAGTTTTGGAGGATGTGGTTCATCTCCGAGGCTCCTGGCCATCGGGCTAAAGTTCACCTCAGCTGTCCTGTTCCAGAACACACGGTTACAGGGGCTGACGATTCTCTTTCAATCCCAACTAGAATGTTCTTGATCCATGAGAGATCTGATTTATTGTCAGTGCTTTCATGGTATCATTCAGACAAACATTGTGAGATCCTCTGAGATCTGTAACAAAATCCTGGGCTAAAGAAATCATTCTAACACTGATGCTATACAGGTGTAGAAGAGATGCTCCCAGATATTTAAAAACTCACACTAAACTTTATGACTTCTGGATTCATTTTTGTTAGGTTTGTAGTTAATTCTAATGTTTAACATCCATGAGAAAGGTTCCTACATGTGTTACAGCAGCTATAAACATTCATACCACGAGCATCCGTTCTTTTTCACTTTCGTAAAATTGAATCCGTTAAGCTGGAGCGTGCATGGTACACGTCCTAGTGTATGTTGTTACTGTAGAAACAATAACATAGTCTCTTTCCTCATTGAATCAGTGACACTAGCCAATCGCGGGCATCTGTGAGCTCATTCATGTGGAATAGGGCTGATAGCGCTTTCCTCTGAGTGTGTTACAGCGCCCTGTGATGCTGGGTGAACAGCAGCTTGAAAAAAGCAGGGATCAGCTTCATGTGTCTCAGAGGAAGCACATGTTAGCTCCACCCTTCTGAGGTTGGTAGCTGTTATATGATAGGGGAGAGTTAGCTAGTGGACCAAATTGGATTCAGATTCAACAGCAATGTGGAATAAGGCTTTGTTCACATTACAAAGCTGAAGTGATTCAAATCTGTTTTTTTTGCCTTAACGTGACACAGATCTGATCTTTCCAGGGCTGTGTGGACACAAATCCAATTTTTTAAAATCAGATTTGCGTCACTTTCATATGTGGTCCTAAATCTGATCCGGAATCTGATTTGTGGTCATGTGACATGAATAAGAACACTCAGATGTAGATTCATGTGGCTTTTTGCTTATACGCATGTGTTAGGTGTTGTGTGTTAGGTTTAAGGTTTCAGGGTTAACATTAAACTTCTAGTGCGTCCATTTTGTCATCTTTAATACCGTGAGTCAGCTCACAGGTATGTTTTTTGTTGTTGGTGACACTGATGACTCGTGCAAAAGAACAGTATGCAAATCAAGGTCATGCACAGCTTAGGGGCGTTTCATTTTGTTTGTAGATCCCCTACATCAAACATTCATTCATTCGCCTTACATTTCTTCTGTTGCTGGTTTTGGAGACATCTCAGATTCCAGGTCCTCCGCAGGGGATCCCCAGATGCTCCCAAGCCAACTGTGATAGATAGCAGCAGGTCTGCCCTGAGGTCTCTGTCCAGCATGGTTTCAGAAATGACAGATGAGATTAGACCATTGCAGAAATCTTTGCAGTTGGTCTTGTCTGTTCCTGCAGTGGTATTTGTCATTCTTTCTGAAAAATGGGACTTGGACAGGTTTTGCAGTTAGCATACGTGGGAATTGGGTCACATGTTCTTGCCCTCCTATTCCACCAGAACAGCATTTTCCCGTATATAAGATGTTCTAATTAGGAGCATTGGCTCGTGGTTGGTTTATGTAGAAAGTGTGTTGTGTGGGTGGTTTACGTTCTGTAGGTTTATGCATTAATGTTTGTTTCTTCTCAAAGAGCAGTGAAGAGTGAAGCACAGCAGCAATTAAATAGCGTGCTGTGGTCTAACGCTGTGCAGGGAAGTCGCGCCCAGAGGTCTTTGATGCTTCCCTAATGTTCTTTCTGGCATTGGTTTGCATGTTGATTGCTCTAAGCTCTCTCTCTGTCTCTGCCTCTCTCTCTCTCTCTCTCTCTCTCTCTCTCTCTCTCTCTCTCTCTCTCTCTCTCTCTCTCTCTCTCTCT
>JAQQZR010000019.1:15093763-15114466 GCA_030068235.1 Notoglanidium macrostoma
CTCTCTCTCTCTCTCTCTCTCTCACACACACACACACACACACACACACACACACACACACACACACACACACACGCTCTACAGATGCTGTGTTGTTACCCGAGTCAGAGCCTCTTACAGAGAAGTCACATGACCTTCACATGTGAAATAATCCCATGTTTGTGGTCCACACACGGTGTGTGCTTTTATTTTGCTTTTGTTTTTACTTCACGTGTGAAATGTTATGGCATAACATGCTAAAATGTAACTTCACACATTTATGATGTGTAGTGTACATGTGTTTATTTTCAAACATCCCTTTTTTTTTCCACACAAATAATTGACTTTTCACATGTAGGGCTGTGGTTTCTTTTCAATTCAATTCAATTCAATTTTATTTGTATAGCGCTTTTAACAACAGACATTGTCTCAATTCTTTTCACATGTGATCCCATGCTCACAATGTCACATGTTTGCTTGAGTTACAGAAACGGACACATACGATCACGTGTGTTTTTCCGATAGGAGCTCAGAAAGCACGAAATGGGTGGGTTTTTGTTCTTTTTTTCCTGTCTGTAAGCCGTGCAAGGAATTGTGAGCGATTTGAAATGGCAATCTTTAAATAAACACTTTAAAATAGCAGATCTTGGCATCATAAATAACATAATCCACTCAGAACTAGATTAATCAGGTTTCATGGCTAATTCAGATGAATAAACATGGAACTGATGCTTTACTCTAATCATCCAGAATCACGCCTGGAAAAGGAGAGAGAGAGAGAGAGAGAGAGAGAGAAAGAAACTGTATTTATATGACCCGATGCTAAAGTACTGGCACAGAGCCCATGTTAATGTGCATGGGTAGATCCTAAAATATGCATTACTGCTATCAGTGCCAGACTGTGTGTGTTAGCAACATCTGGTACTTTCAGTAAGATTTCAAACCACGTTCCTTGAAAATATGAGTCTAAATGTCTCTCCTAACCTTAGACACTGACTCAGGAGAAAAAAATTAGCTTAAAAATAATTTCAAAACCCTGATAGCAACTCATATGCTATGTTCACATTGACTCAAAAAACAGATTTGTTTTGCCTTCGCATGACACAGATCTGATCTTTCCAGGGCTGTGTGGACACAGAAATCCAATCTTTTCAAATCAGATTTGCTTCAATTTCATAAGTGGTCCTAAATCCGATACGTATCGGATGTGTGGTCATGTGACTAGATAAAAACACTCAGATGTAGATACGCTGAGTGTGTCGTCATCAGTCAGCACGCTGTTCTGTCTGTTTGTGCTATCTCTTGCGATATGCTACTTAGTGGTTGTGTGTTAGGTTTAAGGTTAAGATTTTAGGGTTAACTTTAAGCTTTAAGTGTTAGGGTTGAGGTTAGGGTTTGGTTAAGGGCTACGGCTAAGATCGAGTTTGTTCTCTGATCTCAGTAGCATTTTTCATCAAGGCAGCACGAATCATTAGAACATCAGCAGCACAGCAAAACAACAGTGGAGGAGAGCTACAGCTGACCAACTGTTAGCCCTCCAGAGCAAAATGCCATGCATACATTAGCTACTAGTGCATCCATTTTGTTGGTTTAAATACCACAAGTTGTCTCACAAGTATGTTACATATATATAACACTCAACATCTGTCTGAATATGTGTCTGTCCTCTTTCTGTCAATGGTTCTTTATATCTATAAGGGTTCTACTTTGAATCCCTTTTTGAAAGAGAAGTTCTAGGATTCTACACAGAACATTTAAGGATTGCCTTAACAAGCCTCTCTATCTATCTATCTATCTATCTATCTATCTATCTATCTATCTATCTATCTATCTATCTATCTATCTATCTATTTGTCTGAACAGATATAGACAGGGTTTCTCCTAATTTTAGTCTGAGACTCGTTCACAAAGACGTCCCTAAATGTGTGGCAATTTTTAAAAAATCATGAGAAACCTATAGAAAAGATAAATAAAGAAGCCTCCCAATAAGGGTTTTTTGTTTTGGTTTGTTTCTTTGGGGGGACTCTAAAAGTTTTATGTAGAAACCAACAACAAAAGGTTTTTCCTATGGGAAGGTTACAGCAGATAGAATAAGAGATCCAGGCAGGATTTTACAGCAGAACGTGACTTCTTCCTGTTATACTTTTTCTCAGCAGTAATGAAATGTTTGTCTTTCTGAGAGCTTGCTGTTTCACGCTGGTCTAAATGTTGGGTTTGATTTGTAGTTGAATTCCACTGCTGCTGCCGTTCCCCGGTGCCTTTTTCAAAATGATGACCTCCTGCTAGATCTGTACTTTATTACTGTTTTTAACCTTCCTGTTACATTCACTGCTTCGAAATGGATTCCATCCCTTTTCGTTTTACAGCTCTGCATTACGGCTTCTTCATTTTAATACGTTTCATCGTCTGAATTATTAGCCTTATAAACAGCGTTATAAAGCAGATCGTTTGGGTCCTACTTTACTGTTAAGCTATTGTACTGTCTGTAGAATAGTTAAATCATTGCCATTTTGCTTAGCAAACAAAACTGCATAAAGAAAGCTGGATTTTATCATATTGTTTTTGTTGCCATTTTATAAAAGTAATAAGTCACTCAAGCTTGTGTGTTGAGTGAGTTTGTGTCACAGAAGGCTGAGATCTGGTTATCATTAGTTTATTGCATTGGAAATAAACCCACTGTTCATATTTCCCAGAGCTTTCTGTTGTAAGATATGCCGTATTTAATACATTAAAATTGGCTTTTTGAAAATAATGATGTTGCTGATCTTTTCTCCTCCATCATTGCTCTTTTACTGCTTTGAAGTCATTTAATAGAACATTCTGAGAGCTCTTATTTTGATCCACACCCTAACCCTCTTCCTTCTGTTTGCAGGTGACGTCCGGCCGTGCAGCTCAAACCCAGAGCCATGGCGCAGAACCCCAACAGCCGTGTCCAGCCTCGGGAATCTACTACTCCAGCTCCACGTTGCCTGCTCCTCGTCTCAGCGCTCCCCTGAGCTCCATGCAGTCCTCTGGCACGGCCACGGGCTCGGCCACCAAGCTCCAACGCCTGGGCTCGGCCTCGGACGCTCCCACTTACGCCACCACCCAGCGCCTGCATTCCTCCTCCTCATCCTGTTCACCCAAACCTTCTCCCGCAAGGCTTGCCAAGTCCTACAGCAGCAGCTCCCCTATTAACGCCGTGGGAGCTGGTGGCACGGCCTCGAGTTCACCTATCCGGCTGGCATCGCCATCCAACAACGCCTCGCCGCTGCACCAGCAGCTCAGTGTGGGCAGCTACGCCACGCTCTCGCCCACCAAGAGGCTGGTGCACTCTTCAGAGCAGTACAAGATTTCGCACGAGCTGTACGCCACCGCTACGCTGCAGAGGCCCGGCAGTCTCGCCGGTGAGTGCCAGCCGTGTTATGATCTGGTGGGCGGCGTGTCTGGAGTGTTTGTCTAGCTGTTTCCGTATTGGCATAGCTCTCTGAGCACTGTGGCTGCGTTTCAACATGCTGTCTTTTGTTTTACATCAATGAACCAGAGGGCTGCCTTACTCTGTACAGTCTGCAGTTTTTAAGAAGGAGATCAGGGTTCAAATGTGGCTCCAGTTCAGGTTTTGAAAGTACACTGATACATAGGAATGGTTCATCTCAATGTCTTACACCTTGAGGTTGAGAATTATATCAAATGTATAGGAATAAAACACTGTGCAGTGCTGTTATAGGAAAATAATTAGCCACAGGGTGGTGTGATGAAGTGGAGTTACTGTCACCATCCTGAAGTTGCGTATTCTCCTATATCCAAATGTTTTATTCCTCTTATCTGAGGCTGGTTTATTCTTCTTGTTAGCTATGCATATGCAACATGGCCGCCACACGTATCCTGCAGTAATTCAACACGTCGATTGTGCATGTCAAATATGTAAATAGCAACGGAGGCAGTGTTGAATCATGTGACACGGCGTCCCCACAAGAATACCAATCTGCCAAAGATTACAATTTTTAATTTATTAATAAAGAACCACTTTTTATCATGTGTAGCTACAGGTAATGTTCAGTGAAACACGTTTGTTCCTGTTGTCCCTTACGTTATAGCAGCTATAAACAGTCATTCCGAGAAAGTACCAAGAAGTGTAACTCTTCTGTCCTAAAGATGTCAAAAATCTTAGTTACAGCATTACCTCTGACTGCGCTGATACATTTTTTAATCTGTTTAAGTGAATTGTGAATCAGCACTACAGAAATGATAATGCATTCGAACATCACATTAATATAAACCTGTGTTTTATATCTGCATTACTGTCAGGGAAAATGTAATAATCAACACCTTCTGACCAATCAGAATGCAGAATTCAACAGTGCCATGATGTAAGATATAATATGTAGCGAATTGTAATCGTTCCCACGTGGGGATGCTATGCCAGTGGGATCAAGATTTTAGAAAATTGATGTGTCTGCATTTGTGCTTGTTCAAGATTTTGGGAAAGTTTTCCACTTACAATGAAACTGACCTTAAAAACAAAAAACAAAAAAAAAACAACCTATGAATTCTTTATACCTTTCTTCTCTCAGAGCTCACGTTTGAGTCTCTCTGACATTCAGAGCACTCAAAATATCCAACATCAAAGTGAAATCATCAGAGGATCTTCAGTAAAATTAGGTAGAAACCCATGAGATCCTCGTATACAAGCAGAGTTTTTATAACACTGAGCACATTCTCTTTTTTATCGCCTGAAGTCAAACCAGGACAGAAGTGAGCATCGGGAGCAGAGCTGTTCTCTGTGCTTGCTTCTTCTCTTTCTGCATCGTTGATTACGCGTCATGGGAGGTCCAGCCCTGATTGCAATCCTTAAGTGTAGAGATAAGATAGCTTCCTTTGAAAGGTTTCAGTCCTTTTTTTCTTATGAAGGTTGATTTTGCTTTGGTGATGTTTAGAAGGACATCAAAGAAAAGCTTCGAGCTAGCTTAGATGCATATATTTGTCCCTTCAATTGGTGTCACTTTTTCTCCATTAGCATAGTCATTAAAATACTCATTATTTACTGCACTTCTCTCTATCCAAGCAGTGTTTGGCTTCCGTAATTAGGTCATTTTACTTAGAGATAGAAAAACGTCATGCATCCGTCTTGGAAATTCAGTTCAGAATCAATACTGGGTCATTTTCAGAATCAGGTTACGCACGATTCACCTGCGTGTAGCTCACAGAAACATCCGAGACAAGGTTTGTCAGTAGTGTCTAGACACAACTGCTTGCCTTTAAGCCTGAAAAAAAAAAAATCAGGTAGAGAAAATGTGGAATGCTGTATGAAAAGTTCGTCTTAGTGATCACTTCAGATTTGATTCTGTTTAACAAAATGGCTTCCACAATCGTTGCGCAGTAGCACTTGATCCAGCACATCCTATTACTTTACATTTCGATGTTATTATCATCCTCTCACAGTTAGTACAACTAATAATGCACATGAGCTCAACTGTAAAATAAACAAATCAAGTGTTCACTACAGAGGTTTCCCTGCTGCTGCAGTTTCTCATCTCACAGAGACGCATTACAAAATAAACTTTTCCTTTAGGACAGTGTTTTATGGTATGCACATGATGTCACTGCAGTTACACCCACTGAGTGGCACCGTTAGTGTTCAGCTTGAATGCTGTGAAAAACGCACACAATAAAGATCGCTGTTGAGTCCGGATGCCTTCAATTTAAGCAGCTAATCGCTTGTTTTGCTCCTGGTTTCGCAGTGTCTCCTACTAGAGACAGCCCTATGGTTTGCCACTCAGTCTGACTGAGAGGGCATTCCTGCTTAAAGTCAAACAAACAAACAAACCGCACTGAAAGCATAACCTCCTTTGCAGAGGTTATAAATTTCATAACATAATGTGGGAAATATTGCAGGAAAAATGCACTCGCGTTTAAGTTCAAGATGATGTTTACATGAAAGACATCTTATATTTGTAATTTTGCTATAAAATTCTCACTGCATGCACTTATCTCAATCTGACTATGCTCCTTTATTAGCAGGATTGTGTTAAGTGGCAAATCAGATAATGTAAGTCATGTATGGCTAAATGACTACTCATATTATATACGCCAGACACCCAGTTATTTATAAATCTAGTCTTATGTTGTTATGGAAATGTCACAGCACGGAACTAGCTTTTAGTATCTGATCTGATTGTATTTCATCTAATCATTATAACCCATGCCTTTTTTTTCTTTTCATTTGTGTTAAATCATAACAATTGCGCCCTTAATCTTGAGTTTCAATTTATCTTCAGAGGCAAATGGCATTTGATATAATTGGAAAAAAGTGATCCTGATGTTAAACATGATAATCAGGTAATTTCCTACAAAACCAGAAAGCGAAGTGGTGATACACTGAGGCATGAGACATCGTATTGAAATCTGCCACTGATTCAGAGAGTGAGTTATTGATGTGAGTGCCATTGATTTCAGATTTATAAAACCTGCCACACAGCGGGTCCGCCAATAAAACCCACAGAGTGACACCTGGGATGCAAAAATCAAAAGCGCAGGGGAAGTGTGCTTCTGATTCTGTGGCTGTCAATGCGATGAAACCTTTTTGATCACCCTTGCAATTCGGATTAATCATCCTTCGGTCTGTTTTAACAACGTTACTGATGAATTCTGATTGGCCAGAAAGTGTTGATTAACTTAATAACTCAATCAAAACATGTGTAACCATCAATATGGTGAAGATTTCTGTGTTGAGACATTTATTTAACAGTTATGAAATAAGTACCCAGTGTCAATTTATTACTTTCCTATAACAGCATGACACCAAGTTTTTTATATTTTACTTATCATTGCAGCGATAAAATCCCATTCAGTGTCTCTTAGATCTACTCCTTTTTTTTATTTCAGCATTTAAGCTTTAAACCATGCTACGTACTTGCCATGTCCTTGCACTCTCCTCTGCCGGAATCTCCAGCCACGCCCTCCCACGTCTCAGAGTTGAGCCTAAATGGTGCTGAAAGGCAATTTTATGTAAAATGGAGGAACTAAGTAGAGGAGAAACCCTTGCAGAGTATGCAATATGTCTTTAACTCCTTTCTTTGTTCAGATGACCTGCTTTTGATGATGGCTAGGCAAAAGGTAGGAGCTTTTAAGCTCCAGTGGAATTGAATTGAGTTGTCTGTGAAGCTTTCAGTCATCCAGGTCACCTTTTACAGATGATAATTGAAGAGGTTGGAGGTCTAAGTGGCTAGCTGGGTTACTGGGTGTCTGTAATAGGAATAAAGGACTATAAAAAAATCCTGCGAAAACTAGAAAAAGATTCCATGCTGCTCTGTGCTACGAGCACCAGATGCACTTGTCGGTAATCGGCAAAGTTCCAAGTTTCCCAGAAGCCTTAGAAAAACATTACATTTTTTTTTTTCTGCTGATGAATCACGGTGTAGTCCCGTCCAGTGAGAATAACATGCTAAATAGAGGGGATATCAGCACAAACATATATTGGGGAAAAAAGAGAGGCACAATCTGCCGTGAGCGAAAACCTCTTGCACTAAATCTCGCTTGTGAACAATTTACACTTCCAATGAAGACTGAGCAAATTTATAGAGCTGAAATATGTCTGCATGTTTTCTTGAAATGAAGGCAATTTGTTCCCTGAAAGGAATTTATGCTCCCATTAGTGGATTTTATGTCTTGTTACTGTCCTGTTGTTAGATATACACTATGTAGGTTTGCTTAATAATACAGCAGATAACACATTACTGTCACTCCAAGCTTTTTAGACATTTACTGTGAGAATGCTGCAAAGGTGGCATGTCTGTTATTTATTTTAGCATATAAGAAAAGTAAGTAAAGAGATGTACCATTTTAAATGCGTTCACTTGTCAGGCACATTTATCTGACGCAAGTGAGCCGGGATACAATTGTGAAAGGTTGAGGGTGAAACTCTGGTTTATTCTCCAGCAGAAGTGCATGAAATGAACTTCTAAAAGCCAAGAATGTTCTTGGATTCTTAGAACAGTAGGCGGTTCTCAGCTATTTGCAGATTGTCCATCAAACCAGTGGGGAGGTATGCTTTGATGGAGAGTAGGAGGTTGCAGTTTCAGTGTCACCTCATTTGAGGAAATGGTGATACTAGAAGTAGTGAGTCTTACTGTGTCTTACTGAGTGCTGGGCAAGGTACTTTAATATGATACTTTACACAAAAACAATCCATAAAAGCTGCCTGCCCAAGAAATAGTTTCTTTGTGATGATTTATAAAGAGAAAAATGCCTTCCACCAAATGCCAACTGACAGGAACTGTGAATCAACTGATGCGAAATAGGAATCAATTGCCAGAAAATGGGAATCAACTGATGGGATATGGAAATCAGCTGTAGGAAACTGGGAACCAACAGAGAAGTGGCAGGAAACAAGCATGGGGGAATGGGAACCAACCAACAGGAGACGGGAAACAAATGAGGGGAAATGGTAAACGTCAGACTGGAAATGGGTATCATCCAACAGGAAATGAGGCCTGACTGATGGGAAAAGGAAATAACCAACAAAAAATGAGAAGCAACAGACCAGAAATGGGATCTGAGGGGAAATCGGAACCAGCTGAGGGAAAATGGGAATAGATTAAGGGGAACTGAGAAATAGCTAATGGGAAATGTGACCAACTGACAGAAAGTATGAACAAGATGAACAAGTGCGATATTGAAGGGCTCAACTGAGGTAGTCCTAGATTTGACCTCAACTTGTCAGGGCAACCGGTCTTGCAACAGAAAAAGTAACCACTTCACAGTATTCATGTTATCCTGCAATGGACTGGCATCCAAAGTATATTCCTGCCTCACACCCAGTGTTCCGGATCTGCATTCTGGATTCATCAAGACCCTGACCAAAGTCCTTACTTAAGATAAGTGGTTGCTGGTGGTGACTACTGAGGTACCACCACTGATCCTGACTTGAGGACAGTTTTGGCTGTTCAGTTTGTCTTTTTTTTGTTTACTAACTTGATTCAACTACATGCTGCAGTTTTTCAGTTTTCAGTCACCCAGGTAGTAGAGAGCTGTTTTTGAACTCATTCTAATGAATATGTAGCAGTCTGCAGTTCCGCAGCTCTCAAACTGTGAATTTCTTTTTTCGCATATGTTGTTTCATCATGTTGTGAGTAATGTGGAGTGAAGTGTGTTGACGTTGTTCCTCCGACAGCCTCTGAGGGAAGCTATCTTCAGGGAACATTGTGCTAATGTACGCAAGGAACTACATGGGAGGCGAGAGCTTTCAGTTTAAATCTACATGGACAAAGTGCTTAGCTTCCAAATTGGCTGTGGAAAAGTTTCCTTGTGAGAGTTGCCCTCTGAGAAGATCTCGCTTAATCACATCTCAAGACCTTATCTTTCTCTCTCTCTCTCTCTCTCTCTCTCTCTCTCTCTCTCTCTCTCTCTGTTGTCTTGATATATTTGTATGACTGTCTGTCTTTCTGACTAACAAAATCTACCTGGACAAAAGTGCTTAGCTTCCTAATTGGCTGAGGAGAAGTTGCCTAGTGAGAGTTGCCTTTGGAGAAGAGCTTGGTTAATCACACCTCAGGACTTTATATTTTCTCTCTGTGCATCTTTATTTATTTAGAAGACTGTCTGTCTTTCTGACTTTACCCAAATCTACCTGGGCAAAGTGCGTAGCTACAAATGTTGCCTCTAAAACAATTTGTAGAGCCATGGTTCTCAAAGTGGGGTCCCGGGACTCCCAGGGGTCTGTGACAGTGGTGAAAACCGCAACCCACAATTATCAGAATGATTATGCCTGTATTTATATGTAAAGTGGAATCTAATGATTGATTTTTTTATAAATGGCTCTCAGTGGAAACTCTCTGGTCCTCTGGGTACTTGACTACATAAAAGTTTCTGAACCCCTGTACTTGGTCCTCAGAGTAAGCCTTTAAAATGAACTGTCTTCCTCTCTATTGTCTAATACTACATTCTTTCTCGATGTTAAGCATTGGAGTTAACAGCTCAGGAGGGCATCCAAACATGTATTTCTTTGCCTGGCTCATTGCCATGCTGTTTGTCAGGCTCTTCTGAGTTTAAAAGCAGCTGCTCCACAGAGTAGAACATTTAAGACGGTGCTCTCCAGATGGTGAATGTTTTTAAAGAGCTTTCTTGAAGCCCCGCAAGGCTCTCTCCCCAGCCTTGGAGGAATTGGGTTAGCAAGTGGAGACAGTTGCCTGGCTGACACTGATAAGGTGATTACAGGGAGAGCCCACTCTAACTGCAGCTTCTTATTGTCTGAACATTTACACAATTGCATTATGGCGGGAATAAGCATAGCATCCGACGTTGATCTAGCCATCTGCAGAGCTGGAGTGGGTTCTGCAAGTTTGTGTGTTGCAATATACACACATATCACTTGGCATGGGAGAGCCTCAAGGGTGTATTGTGGGCCCGACTTTATAGTGTTTGTTGAAGAGCTGACTATCGATATGACGCTTGAATCTCCTTCAGATAATTGTGCATTTATAATCCATACAGAAAAGTGTGTACAGTGTGCTGTTGAGGTGTGGACTTGTGTTTGCAGATGAATTCAATCCCTGTGAGATGAAAGGATAACGCCACTCCATCTTCCCTTCCCCAGTGTCAATGCTTCAAACACCTACTCTTCTTATCTACCCTTTTGTCTCCTGAGAACCCTTGTCTGCTCACTTTATTGGGAATGGAAAGAGATAATTGTCTTCACATTTTTCAGCCATTTTTACAAGTGCCGGTGATGTACTCTAGGGCATTTTTCATTTGTCCTTGGGACATATTTATACTTACAAGTTCGATATATTTGGTCAAGCATGAAAGGTCCTTAAAAAAGCTGTGATCCACTGAAAATGATGATCCTCTTCAACTCAACATAGGTGTGAAAAATTGGGTTCAGGTTGAACTTGAGTCAAGACTTCCTGTTTCAAGTTTTATAATGGTTGGTTGTGGTTCGTTCTTAGTATATGGCGTGAAGATGTCAAGTGAAACCATCAAAATCATCAAAAAATTACACACTCTATATTTGTATGTAGGCAAGCAGCTATGACTGAAAAACATACTGTGTGTGTGTTAAATAAACATTGATTAAAAAGTAAAAGGCAAGATGGTAGTACAGCAGGTAGAGTTGCTAACTCGCAGCTCCAGGGTTCCCAGTTCGATCCTGAGCTCGGATTACTCTCTGTGTGGGGTTTTGCATGTTCTTCCATCTCTGCATGAGTTTTGTCTGGGTTCTTCCATTTCATCACAGTGTCTGAAAATCATGCTGGTAGGTTGACTAGAGATCCGTAGGTGTGGATAGACAGGTGACCCTGACCAGGGCAAAATGCTTCTGAAAGACGAACAAATTAATAAAAAACAATAAAAGGATGTATCTATTTAGCAAAAATGATCATACAGCAGATATTGTGCAATCGATAGACAGTTTGGAATGACTTTATAAATGTATGAAAAACAAAACTGTGATGATGATGATGATGCCTTCCCAAAACCATCCCTGAATTAATCCAGGGTCTGGACTTGAGTATGTGGATCCTTAGATACTAGTTGCAGAGTTTTTCTGTAAGTGAGCAACATTATTGCATAAGATGTTTTAAGAAAGTTATTTTTGAAACCTTATAAGACTCACTAAACTTCTTAGTAAGAACCTGTTGAATTCATACTGAATGTTCTGATAACGTTGTCTGTCAGCCAGGATTAGCTTTGTAGCTCCAGTTCAATACTCCAGATTTTAGCATTTGGGATAATGTCTGGAATATATAAAGCACGATAGGAAAATAATCAAGAAGAGGAAAATGTGATGTGGTCTTACCACAGCTGTTTTCCAATGATACACATGATACCTGGTTAAATTTAAATCTCCAAACTAAACCACATTAGGCAACTCTACTGAAACTCACACTGATTTGACACATTACTTTCTTCTGACAGGATCTCGGAGCTCCTACAGCAGTCAGCACAGCCATGCGGGTTCTGATCTGAGACCCCTGCAATCTCCGGAGCACCACATCGAGCCCATCTATGAGGACCGGGTTTACCAGAAAGGCCCAATGAGGAGCCTGAGTCAGAGTCAAGCAGATCCCCCTGCTTCAGGACATACTGGGACCTACCGCACAAATACTGGTAGGTTCTTCTGCAGGTTGTGTAAATGTGATTCAATATATGCCTGAGAAACCTTTTCTCATTTCTTCAAGAGCATCAGATCCTTGCTACTCTACCATGACGTTGCTTACAGTCAAGTTGTGACCTCTTTTAGAGCTAGGCTTTAAATATATGTGTGCCTGAGGGGATGATGCTGAGTGTTGCCTCCAAGATGTACTGACCTCATTGAAATGTCTCACAACAATGCTGTGAGTTTAATCTCAGGTCAGGTAAAGCATGCTAATCCAATTACATGCTTTTTTTTATTTAATTCAGACACGCTTAAAGGAGGGAATTAAGAGGAAATTTAATAAGTGACGTTTTTTTTCAAGATGGAAAAGATGAAGTTTATTGTTTAGTTGGGGTTTTGAGAGTGCTCTGGGGAGGTGGAACCTCTGAACTTGTAAGCGAATGTACATTTATGGTATGTAACCATTACATTTAAGCTGAGTATTGTATACTGTATATTAATTCTTGTAAAAGTTAAAAAGGACACCTCAGTTCTTTGGAAAATCCAGACAAACGAGCAGGTTGATTAAAGATCACATTTGGCACCTTTGTGCTGGGATCGGACTACACAATGTTTTTGTCTTTCATGGTGGTCACTGTGTCAGGTTAAATAATCATAGTGTCATAAATTCTTGTCATGTCTTGGTTGAGTTACTGGAAACACTACAGTTTGACCCCAACCAATCATCGTTCACGTCCTTGAGGAGGATGGTGAAGAAATTTTCAATTATGGCTGTATTGTAGGAGTAGGAGGAGAAAATGCAAAAAAAATCGGACACGCTTAACTTTTTGTTGGGGTATCGTGGGCTGACCCAGACACCACATTGCTGTTTGTGTTACAGTATAAGCCCCATTCGTTATTTCCGTGAATTAGGTTCCCCCTGGGCAACAAAGCCAGTGAGTAAAGACTAACACACTCTGTGGGGTGCTGTTATAGGGAAATAATCAATGTGAGGTGAAGTTAGTGTTAATGAATTAATTACATTACACCTTGAAGTGTTTACTTCCTCTTATACATCACCTTACCAGTGATGATTTATCGATGCCATACCTGTTTATAGTTGGGCGGCTCTATGGCCAGGTCACGTCCATAATGTCATATAGGATATGTTTATGTTACTCAATGTTAATGTCCAAAGTTGTGGTGCAAAGCTTATTTATATCAATGTAAAGTGTGATGAACAAATCGTGAACAGAAATACGGCATTACGGAAAAAACATAAAACGAGACTCTTCTGTCCTGAGGACTTTCCTGACAGCTTTATTGCTGACTCTGGAGACTTCTTGCATAAGTGTTAAACAAACAGAAAACTTCATAATATCGATGAATATTAATGATTACACATGTTTTTTGAAAAAATCGTTTGTACGACACACCTGTTGTACAAGTCCCTGTTACTAGTTGTAGCTGTTACTATAGAAACGTTAACGCAATAGAACAGGCTCATTAACTATATCAACCTGTGATATAAGAGAAAAGCGAAAACTGTTCCAAGATTACTTATAAAATAGGCTGCGCCTTCTCGGTGTGAGAAGCTCTCCATGCACCAGTGATGCGGTGTAATCTCGGAGAACTCCCCGAGACAAAATGTCAGCTCTTTTTCCTTTCTTTTTTACGTGGCTCAATTGTGCAGATAAAAATGCACGTAGCCTATTTTAATAGAGGGCTCCTATTGTAATTCTTCTCTCCTGATGCAGCCGAGTGTATTCCTGTGACCTTTGTGAAGCACAGCTCATGATGTGCAGTAAGAAACTCAATTCCCTTTCAATATTGTTGCTTTTGCTTAATGGCCCGCTCACATGAGCAGAATGATTTTCCCCACAATGTCTTCATGTCAGCGACAGACTATTCTTTTTTTCGCCTCAATACCTTCTGTCCTGTACTGTAATTATATTATTACCTAACATTTTAGTAGGAAAACATTTTTATAAAGGTGTCCAGAGAAGGTCTGCAGCAGATCGCTCGTGCATGACTCATTGTTTAGTTGCGCAGACTCAAGCGTGTGGAAATTAAGAATTTAAGACATTAAATTTCTACAGTATATGAGCGCATGTATTATGAATGGGAAATGTATAATGCATAAGGTTCCTGCAAGCATTTGTGGAATAGATTAGAGGGCGAGTGACACCGCGATTATTTGTCATAAGATTATTTGTCAAGTGGAATTTTTCTCTCCGAGTCTGCTGCTCATTAAGGCTCTATTATTCGCATTATGGTAGATCATTTTTAGTTGGATTAAAGCTATATGTCTTCTGTTATATTTTCACTGAGACCATGCTCGTTCCAGCGCATAAACCTTCAATTAATTGATGTTTAAGGCATGAGATTTCAGTCTTTCTGAGGCAAATCAGATGCATGAGCTTGTTGAAGCTTAGCTTTGATGCTTACCAGGATTTCATGAAGTGCGTAGGAATAAATTTGACTCTGATATTGCCCTTTAGACTCTTTATCATAACATTAAAAGTCTGTGCTATGCTAAATTCCACCATTGTGCCACCTAAAGTCAAAATAAATGCCAGAATACAAAGTTGAAAATTTTTTTTTATTAAATCTTTCATTTTTAATATTTTATTTTACAACTACCTGTTTTATCTTAATTACACATCTGTAAGTATTAATTACTGTTTTACTCAATTTATTTGCTATTTTTTAGAATACATTTTTTACTTTTTTAACTTATTGCTTTATACTTTATATGGTTTTCATTTTATTTTGTGTTTATCTTTGTAAAGTACTTGAAATGTATAAATCCTATACAAATAAAATCTGCTGTTATTATTATTTAATTATCCCCAGTGGACAATCAGTGTAAACACTTATAGAGTAATGGATGCATTTATAATCCTTTTTTACTCTATATACAACTGAGTGCAAAGTTTGCATCCCTTGTGGTTTCTGGATAAGAAAAACAAATGTTATACTCAAATTCTACACCAAAATCAACACACTCATGAAAACACATGACAAAAAAGTCAGTGAAATGATAAACATATTCTCTCAGCTTCATCTCTGAAAGTGTATCTAATTATACGAGGCCATCTGTCAACCTAGTGAATAAATTGCGTGGAGAAACAGCATGTGTTTTAAAGACTGGCTTGTTAAAAATGCTTTGTCTGACATTATTGGTAAATGTTATAATATATTTTACTGTGATTGAGAGATGCAGAGTTTAAGTTTAAACCCTGAGCTTGTTTTCGTGCTGGTTTTAACCCGTGCTGCTTTTGTAGCGCAAACCTGCCGACCCTGTGAAACACTGAACAAGGACAGGACAGGTTTTCACAACCAAACTGCACTTTTTTTTGTTTTTTTTTAAAACACGACTTTTTTCTTTGAATTGTCTTTCCCATTTAGCACGCGCAGTCGGCTTTAATGTACCGTGCTCACTTAGCTGCGCTGCTACATCCGCGATTAAGTAGAGAGTTAAAGTAATACGACTGGTCCATTGATGATCAAGGTAACTAAAAGACATTAAAAGATTACTCAGAATGTGAGTACCTCATCAGAACCATACTGCATGGATTTCAGGTTCCAACTTTTTAATTTATAGTGCAGCTCTAACCTACATGAGAACCAAACAACTTCATTATCTCTGGATCAACATGATTTGCTTGTAGTTCCATCATATTATTTTCATGCTAATATGATATGATTTCGACATTGAGAGGTTCTAACGATCCGGCGAATCTAATAAGAGAAAAAAAAAAAAAAACCCAGCTTCTGGTGTGTGCCGTCCTCGATATGTAAACACGTTCAGGTCTTTAGACAAAGCAGGACGGCAACAGGATCACAAATTCATATTACATATTCAAATTCAGATGCAAAGACGCAGCGAGATGATTCCAACACTATAGACAGTTTGCATATTTGGTCATGTGACCTTTCAGAAAGAACATAGACCAATGTTCAAAAGCAAAACATGCAATTACATACCGTTTATGTGAGAGACTGTAATGTCCGCTCCGATGTCCAGCGTCACTGACAATTTGAAGTCACCACGGTATGTCAGGCTGAAATGAAGGATGTTGGCAGTAAATATGGAATTTCGTTTTAAATATATAAATATGATACTATTAATTCAATGTTTCATTGATTAAAAGCATCGGGCTTCTTGCACCAATATCTCCCTAAGTTTTTTTTTTATTTGTTCTAAAGAAAGTTCTTAAGAAAAGTCTATGTTGTGTTCTTAAACCGCAGATTTGTTCTTATATCGATGAATCCCGTTGTCTTTGTCAATAGAAAGCGCGTGCCTGTTGTGTGTAATTAGCATATGGATCCCCGTTCCCCATAAAAGGGCATGAGAATGCAGGGCCGTGTGCACACGCAGACATCCCAAAGAAAAGTTGAGAGACGGAGCACCGGAATCTAAACCTAAGGAAAACTTCGGTAGTTCTGAAGTGGAGGTCATGCTGCAGGAAGTGAACAGCAAACGAGGGCGTATATTAATTCACTTCAGTAGTAGGTCAAAAAAATAGTACAAAAAAAGATGCTATTACTTGTTTAGTGAATGCTGTCTCCAGACAAAAATGTTATAAATGATAAAGATATTCTTCTAATTTAAATCCTATAACATTACACAACTGTAGGATTGATGAAAACGCAATGTCAGTGCTCAAATGTGCATAGGTTTGCTGTTGAATGTGCGTAGATTCTGTTCTTATCTGAGAACAAATCCCAAATAAGAAATCATTGGTGAATGTCAGAATCTTTTTGAATCTTAAGAAATTCCTTCTTGTTGGTGAATGAGACCCGTTGTCCTTTTAAACTCCAAATACATACGGCTTTTTATGAAGGCTAAATCTTTTAAGGTTGAAATTCTGATTAATTTGAAGTGAGCTGTAGCAGAAGAGTGCTGGGTCAGCTTATCCTTTAAACTGTCTGCAGGATTTATTTACAGTGCATCGAATTCAAAAATGTAAAAAAAAAAAATGTAAAGCATGAAAAAGCACACATCATGACCTTGATTTAGTATCACTCAGCTTCATTAATTATGTGCATAATTAAATTGTTCGATTAATGCAAAATTTTGTAGTGATTAATGTGGTAAGGACAAATAGGAGGATTGTGGTAGCAATATATTGGGATATTCCAGACTCCTGTTAGATTTATTTCAATGTTCTCTATCTTCTAATTCATGTATTATCGTATTAGCATTTCTTTTTTACTTACAAGTATATATATATCATATTTTGTTTGACAGCACTGTTTGTTTCTGTCCCTGATCTTGTTTTTCTGGCTTCAAACCAAGTCTCAAAACATTCCGAGAGGCTTCTACTCAAGAAAATTCTCACAAGCTCTTAGATTTTTGACTCTTGAGTTCATGCAACTTTCCCACATAAGTCACCGACTCTGAATTTTCCTCAAAAGCTGAGTTTAAAGACTTTTTCTGAAACGTTCATATCAGGTCTGTGTTTAAGCTTTAGATGAGGACCCATGCTGAACTAAGAGTACCTTTCATGTGGTTCTCCTCTTTCCCCTGCATCATCATGGAAGGACTCGTACTTTTCTCTGAAGTCAGTTAAGCTTTGCTGTGTGGTGAGAGGCATAACGACAGCCATACTGCTGAGAATGTACTGGAAAAGTCTCGTTTTGTAAATAAAAGGGAGATTAACCTGACCCTGCAGGAAGAGCCTTCTTGAAGACGTTCCCTCCAGTGTCTTATTCAAACACTCACTTTCCAGAGAAAGAGAGTGAGAGAGAGAGAGAGAGAGAGAGAGAAGGAAGGACAGAGGGTACAAACGTGAATGTTTTCTCTTTTTTTTGTGGAACCGTTTCATCAAAGACGACTAATATGACACATGACTCATTTCAAACGGAGGCTGTTTTGCATAAACCTATTAAGCCAATTCCATTTATCTTTTTCTTTCTCTTGTTCTCTCTCTCTCTCTCTCTTTTTCACTCTTTCTTGCTTTCCCTTAATTTGTTCTGAACGTTAAAAAACACAGTCAAAGCCACGGAGTTGAATAGGAATTGAAGAGCTGATTCAGAAGAGAGGATGGAGGGGAAAAGACCTTGAGTTTGGTTTAAGAGTCTAAGATGGTCCTTGAAGCTTGAAGAGAAAAATGTCAGGTTATGGACGCGGAGTTTCAACAAAAAATCAGCTCAAACTTTTCCAAAGTGCAGGAACCTTTTCAGAATCCTTTCAGGAACTCTAGGAGCATTTCCACAATGAAACCAGGACTAGTTCCTGTCGTCGTGCCAAAGTTCATAGTGCCAAACGTTTCCTGAGATGCGGAAAAAATACTGGGAATGATTGAGCTGGTTTTCCTGTTTAGGTCCTTTTTTTTTTTTAGAATACTGTATTAATCCGGTGAAAGAACCAGGACTGATTTTCTTTGATGTTCACTCTTCATTTTGTAAGTGCAGTCGTGGTCGTATGGAAGACCTGCGTCTAACCTTTCCACCACATAAACCTCTGTGTCTGCTCTGAAGAGGTTCTTGGAACTATGGCCCAGAAACGAAAATTAGTCCTGGTTCCTGCAGTGCAAAGATGCCCAGTGTTCCTCAAAACGTTCCTTGGTTGATGTTGCCTTCTTAAAGGTTCTCCAATGGAAATGTACCTTTCCAGTTACATTGGAATATGCTGGGTGAAATTTCCTATTGAAACTTTTTAGGGCCTGGGATACTTTTCTGTTTTTTCTTCCATTTTGTCATAAACAGTAATTGCAATTAGGAACTAAAGCTGTAATTAGAGGACTGAAGAGACCTCAGACCACATGCGCCTTAAGATTGCTTTGAGGAATCATTCAAGCCAATCATTTGGCTTTGTTGCTTGGTCTTCATACCTAATTTGTATATAATTAAGAAAGCTTACTGGTGTGAACATAGGGTTACCAGGATCTCTTTAATTTTAGGAATCTCTGTTAAAAAAATATATATATACACCTTCTGGTGTATTTCCTAAAATCAGAGCTTTTACTCAGGGAACTGCTTCACTGTGTAGTTTTTAATGCACGCACATTTGTTACAGAGACATCCCGTCTCTTCTTTATGCTGATGTTTCAAAACATGTTAATTACTCATACCATGCAAATGGGTAATTTGTGAAGATCAGCAGGATAGTGCCCGATGAGAGGCTCCTGGTTGCGACGTTTAACTCTTACATGATTAGCCAATCTGGCTTCAGCAAAAATCAAAGCAGTGTCTTTTCCACTGAGAGCTTAATCCACCTCCTGATTAAAAAATAACATTTCACAAGGGTCTTTTGCTAATGCTTAACACTCGTCACTGGGTGGAAAAAGCTGTGTGCATGTAAGGCGATCTTGCTGAATGAAACTTTTTGGAGAATTCCTGTCATGAAATTGAATCTAAGCCTAGAGTGTTTGCTGAAGCATCGGCCGGCTGATTAACATGCAACGTATAACGTTAGTATAATATTCAAACAAAGCTGAGTTGTAATACATTATTCAGCAGGTTTCACCTCTGAATGTCTCGTTCAGTTCTGTACAAGACTGGAAAAATGAATAACATGCCAATTTTCCATCAAGACATGATGCATTTCTTTTTGCATTAAACAGGGTCAGTGATGGGTCATGAATGACAGAGTATTCGTTTGATTACAAGCGCAAAGCGATGACATTCGGAGATAAACTCTGAGGAAACGTTAACATCGATTCGGAAGCGTAACGTACCATTATTCTTCCATACCAGGTTGGTTTCCAGTCATGTGAAAGAAAAGGTTCTATTCTGAAATAACCAAGTAAATGAGGATCAGAGCAGGTCAGGGAGAATGAAAAATCACCTCGGGAAAACAGTGTGCTGAAAGTCCACACCATAAAGAACATGCTGGAATGAAGTCAGTGATCCGGAGGTACTACTTCCGTAGCATTACGATTTGGGAATCTTTTGCTAAAAGCACGTCTTCACGTTAAATCACCTCGTATGGAGCGTACAGTAAAACCCAGACTTGGGTGATGTTTGTAATATTGACTTCCTCCAGAGTATAACTTATAAGTGTTATTTTTTAAAAGCTGTGTAGTTTTGAGTGCTGGAAATGACTGATTTGTTTGATTTGTTAAATGAATTTGGAATTTGTATTTTATTAATCATCTTCAGCAACATTAACATATCATAAGCGGTATTTATGCATACCGTTTATATAGCAAACAACCTAATTTAACCATGATATTCATAGCTATTTTCATGATTCTATGCCTATGTTTTTGTGTTGAGCCTATAAAATGAGCTGCTTTTTAAACAAAAAGTATATAAAATTGTGATCTCACAAAAGAGCAAGAGATTACTCTTGTTTTTTTTTTTCCTGTTATCACTTTGAAACTCAAATCGGGAATCTTATGGGAATCCATGGGTATCAGTGGGAAGTTGCCATCCTGAACTATAACTTCATATCCCAAAGTGTTTTATTCCTCTCATACCACAGCAGTTTCCCAACACTAACCATTTTCATCGTTTACACTTTTTAACGTCCATGAAACAAGTTAGTTTCTGTTCCCACTGACATTATAGCGGCAGTGCACGACCATTCTCTCGCCAACGGACTGAAGATGAATAATGATGAATGATTAAGACCTGACCCTAGTATTAAACCTGACCCTGGTATTAAACCTGACCCTGGTATTAAACCTGACCCTGGTATTAAACCTGACCCTGGTATT
>JAQQZR010000019.1:15114589-15134546 GCA_030068235.1 Notoglanidium macrostoma
GTTTATATTCAGAATTTATATACATTTGTGAAGCTGCTTTGTGACAATGTCTGTTGTTAAAAGCGCTATACAAATAACATTGAATTGAATTGAATTAAGATGAAAAAATGTTAACTGCGGCTACAGGAGCTGAGATGTGAAGCAGGAGCTAGGTCAAGATCATGACAACGCATTTCTCCTGAGATACTTATGATCCAGATACTGTCATTAACACAGTCATAAGGCTTCTTATTTGGTCTCCATAATTGAATTCATTTGTTAACGCAGCTTCACCAATCTAGCCAAACTGTTATCCTGTTAGAACCTCTCTTCTCTCCCAACCTTCTGACCAATCAGAATCCCGAATTCAACAACACTCAATCCAATCATAACATAACTACAGAAATATCGTATTTTTCTCTAAAATGGTGCCTCTTTTTGAGAAATGATCTGATTCAAGGCAGGATATCTGTTGATCCTCTGGAAGCCTTTTTGCCAGCATTTGGTGTGAAATCTTGCTGGAGAAATATTGTGAAAAAGCTGCAGAGCAGGGACTCGGTTTGTTTACGCTTGCATTACATCTCTTATCAGCGTGCAGCAACTGAAAGTCACGTCATCTTCCCGGATCATCTGAAAGATTCCTATCTAAAAGGTCAAGCTGTTTGAATGAGTGGCCCATTATCAGAGCAAATAAAATATTCAGCCATGATCGAGCGACTTGGGATGAAAAAAGACTGGAAAAGATGCAGGAAGCGTGAGACAGATTGGGGATTCGGAGTAATGTTTACCTTCTGATCCATGCATATGCATGAGTGATGTCTGAAGGCAGAGATTTTCAGATTCACAGCACATAAACAAGTTTGGAACATCCAACAAGTCATATCTCTGAGACTAACAGAGTCGTCAAGGAGAACAGAAGAGCAGTCTGGAATTATTATTCCGTCAGGTTAACGGTGTACTTCAGTCACGTTGTCTTCTTCGTGACATCGCAGGAATTGTGTATCCCTAGCCCAGTGGACCAATTAGAGGCTGAAAAACCGAAAGCACGCTTAAGAGACTTTACAGTAATTGAAAATGGCGGGTTATCTGCAAACGACCTTCAAGTCGACGGCAACAGAATCTGACGAGACGTTCACAGGCAGCAGTGCAAATGTGAGACGGCTCAGAAAGGGTGTTAATTAAAGAATTACAGGGTCAAAACAAACCGCTTTGTCTGCTATGAGCTGGCTACGCTGTGCTGAATCGGCTAAGCAAGCTAACATGGTTAAACGCCTCTGTACGAGGTGTATAAGAGTCTGTTGACTTGTCAGGAAGATTAAAGAGATTACAAACACATACGCTGCTGCCTCTTGACCGCACAAAGAGCAATTTTCTTGTCATTGGAGCAGATAAGAGTGTAATTTCTCTTGATTTAAGCTTTGGCTTGAATTAGAAAGGGTTTCATTCTGGACCTCTGATGTTTTTTTTTTCCTTCTGTCAAATTTTATGCAAACAAGACTATATCTGTATGTAGTATTGTGGCTCACTTTCAGATATCGTTTTACACAATAAGATCAAATCATTTCTGATGGTTAGTGTGAGCTGATGAGGATTTAGCTTGATCCTGTGGACGGCTATATGCATTGTGCATGCATGTATGTATGTACAGTATGTAGTATAGGGTTGTACTGTGGCAAACATTTCATCACATATGAGGGTTTAATGGAGCATGAAGGTCACTGAAAGGTCATAAGGAATTGCCAGGTCATCACAGCAGAGGCCGGAGTTTATTCATAATAAGGTCAGAAAGAACCAGTGCTGTTTTATGCATGCTTGAATTAGATGAGCTGCTTCCTGTAGGCGTGGCCTGTTGCTCTGCGAACATCAGGTTAATTTGAATTTGTGCATGGCGAGGGTGAGCTGGCTTTAGCTTCATGCATCTGTTGTTTATCATGTTAAATATTAAACATCTATGACATATGGTGGCGCAGTGGGTCACTTCACAGCTCCAGGATCCCTGGTTTGATCCTGACATTCGGGTTACTGCTGTGTATGAAGAATAAAACACTCATAGGCGAGTAATCAACATTGATTAATAACATATTATTTTCCTATAATACGATAACAGTGTGTTTTATTCTTTACCAAAAAAAAAAATGTATTAATAAACTGATGAAAATGATGACATTGTAAGCCCTGATCATTCCTGTGTCATATTTGCATTATAAATATGTTTGCTGATTGTTCATTAATGCTTTTTTGAAGATGTTCTTTAGCTTCAGATTTATTTCAATCTACTCACATCGCACATGTTGATATCAGCCTGCTGCATGAAATAAACACATTTATACTACCGTTAGTTCCACTCCATTAATCTGATTAGGCCAAGAGCTCTGATATTTCGCAAAACAACACTGGGACCTTTCACTTTGTGTATCACTCTCATTGCTCATCGTTGTCCTTCAAGTAAAACTCTATTTCCTGGTTCGGAACGATTACTACACTAGCATTAGCGGGCATAGCAAAATGATACTTTTCAGGAACATAACTCTTGACTTAAAACATGAAAGCTTGTCAGATGAAAATAAAATGGTTGAATGGACAGCTGTTTTACCAGAAGCACCTTTAACAGGAATGTACACATCAATACGAGCCAGCTAGCTAGCTAGCCAGCATGCTATGAAGTGACCGTGACTTCTTCTGGATCTTCTGGAGCAAAAATGAACCGAACATTTGGCTATATTGTGACAAACGTGTCATATAATCACTATTAATGTTTTTTTGTTCATAGAACTGTTGGAATACCAAAGAAAAAAAAACGCACAGTATATGTGTTGTTTAATGCTTTAGCTTGTCTGAAACATACAGTACATTATTGGATCTGGACAGTTAGATCAAATCTCTATGTTTAAGCCAAATCTTGGATCTATTATTATACGCTGTAATTTATATCTTTACCCCATGTATACGAGATCCTCCCCTCTTTTCAGTCTCATGTTTCCTTTGTCAGTCTTTCTCTTTTCAGCCGCGTGTGTTGTGGTAAAGGCTCAGACTCGAGGACTTTTCCTCCTTCCTCCTATCGATCGTCTCAGCACTGGGATTTATGAGCTTGCTCTCAGTGTCTGTCTGTACGATCCAGACATTACCACAATGCAGAAACAGACCCCTAGCCTTGATGATTTTTAAGATGTAGGGAAAAAACAAGGAGACTTTTCTCATTTAGAGAGTACGGCTTTAAGCTGCTAACGGATAAATGACCTAAAGATGCACAGGGATGGCCCATGATCATGCATTTCCTTTATAGATGAGATTTTAGTCTGCTTCCTGTCTGTCTTCGTGTCTGCAGATGTTAAATGCTAATTTATCCGTGATGGCGATGAGCAGAGATAAAAAGAGGAAATGAAAGACTGTGGTAGCACCTAAAAATAGGGCTGCTCTATATTCCTGCTGACAAGCAATTACTCATGAGTGAGCACTTCTTAAGCTGAGCTTTATCACACACACACACACACACACACACACACACACACACACACACACACACACACACACACGCCCTGCTGTGATGAGCCAATTTACTGAAATACTTATATTACACTTTGTCACACTCCATTTTTAGCTTCTGATTGTGTATCATACTGATTGTTATTGTTTGAATCTGTACAGCGAAGGGTCAAATATCTGTGAAATATAATAAATGTGTCGTGCTGTTTTGGGAAAATAATCAGTGACAGGGTGGAATGATGAAGCAGAGTAACTGGGACCCGTCTTAAACCTTTTTGTTTTCCTCCTCAGCATGACTTCAGTGTTTTCTTCCTCTTATATGACAGAGATTTGCCAACGCTAAACAATTTCGTATTGACTCTAACAATGGCCGAAAGTTTGTGGACACCTGAGCATCACACACGTACATGCTTGTTATGCGCTTTTAGCTGTACATGTATAAACTTCAGTAAACGCATGTGTATTTTCCTTTAAAATTTTAAAATTCATGTTGTTAACGTTGCTGATGTTTTACTAATCTGTTGTCATTTTAACTAATGTTGCAATGAATCATTTGAAACTAACTTTTTCTAAAAATGGTTTCTTTTACGAAACTGAATTCACGCGTTATATTCATCCAGGGTTAATTGTCATAGATGATCGATAACATTAACTTAGATTAGTGAAGACGCAAGATGGAAAAATACTATCTAATAACTTTTATTTTTAGCTCTGATAAAATATGATATGTATGACTCCTTATGACCGATCTGTTTTGCGAGAATTCTGCTGACACGTGTCGTCTCAACCTTCTTCTCCTTCCCTGTCGTTCTCTTTGCTTGATTCTTGTCTGTCCTTTTCCATCTCCTCCAACGTCTTTGTCTAGACCTTATCCACCAGATCTGTGAGCATCTCCTGACCTTTCTGTTTTGTCCCTCCTTTCCTGCCATAGCCCCGTCCTCCCCAGGTGTCGACTCCGTCCCCCTGCAGAGAACCGCGAGCCAGAATGCCACCGGGACGTTCCCGCGCGGAGGCTACGCCAGCTACGTGGAGCCGTACCGCACGCTGCAGTACTGCTCATCTGTGGAGTCTCCCTACAGCAAATCAGGCCCCGCTCTCCCTCCCGAGGGGACCCTGGCCCGCTCGCCCTCCATCGACAGCATCCAGAAGGACCCCAGGTAAGACTCCGCTGGCCTCAGACAAGCTTTCTTTCCGGTGTTGAAGTTTGTAGCGGCTGGGAGAGAATTGATCCAGTCTCAGCAGGATGAGAGGAGGGGTAGAAGGTCAAAATGGCTTTTTGAAGGATGTTCTTCACTTCTGTTGTGGTTGCTCGTTGGCAGATTGTCAGTTTTGTGCTGAGACTTTAAAAGCACACAGTAGTTTTCATGCTCCGGGATGTTTTCTATATGTTTTGTCCTGGCGCATTAACAAGCTTCAGGCATTTGGAGAGTAGGAACTTGGTAAAAACTTGGTTTCTGATTGGTTTTCTAAACCTACACACAGCAAAAAAATGACATCTTTGCAAAAGTTTAAATATCTTGAATATGGATAAATCTGTCTATTTCTTCTTATTACTAAACCCAGTTCAGCCTCGTACACATTTCAATCTTTATTATATTTTCTGTAGTTATATTTGATTGGCTTATTAAATTTTGCTTCATTTTAAAGTTAAATGCTTATTTGAACTCGGTTTATTTGAACAATTGTCTGCTAAAGGAACGAGCTTGAAATTAGTAAAATGTCTAGAAATAGGTTTTATAATCATATGTTTCATTTATCCTAGTCCTATAATAGGATATAGTAGATAAATGTGACTATATTTAAGGTATTTTCACTTGTTAAGATGTCATTTTTGACCGCACAGTTTGTCTACAATGACTGTTCAGGACTACAAACACTTTTTATATTCTTCTTCTTCTTCTTCTTCTTCAAGTTATTTGTAAAGTACTAGATGTGACACTTGCCTATTTTCCATCAAACAGCTTCTCTGTTTTGGCAAAAACAGAAACATTTTTGATCATTTTCAGCCAAATATACTTGGTGGAATCTGTAATAAATACTATATATTTGTCTAATTTTAAATAAAACACTTTAACCGCAACAGAAAGCAAGGAAATTGTCTTTTCCTTTAAGTGTCATAACAACACTTAAGCTAAATGTGTGTAGGTATGTATTTATTAATAGCCTCCTTTGTAGTAAATAAAAAGAATTATTGACGTCTTGTTGAACTCGGGTTCCTCGGGCTCCTGGTACATGAGTGCATGTTATTATTGCGTAACTGGATTATTGAGTGAACCGTCCGCAGTGTATCTGCAGCTGCGCTGGGTTTTAATTGGTGTTTCCCCGTCAGGTTCAGGTCCATTTGAAGTGCGCCACAGTGGGCGCGGCTGCTGACTCCTTCCTGAAACATCAGAGCTAATTAGCATTGCTGAGTCGTGATCAGTGCAGGTGGTGGTGAGGGCGAAGCTGGACGGATGAAGGCCAGTGCAGCCAGCGAGCATAATGATGTCTGAGTCTGTGATCTGGTTACTCAATGCTCGTCTTTGTAGAACATTAAGAATATTCTCCACTGAAAAGTTAGTAGTGCAGATATTCACACAGGTTTGCCGGTTTGCACTTGCTCTCTCTCTCTCTCTCTCTCTCTCTATATATATATATATATATATATATGTGTGTGTGTGTGTGTGTGTGTGTGTGTGTATTGTATTTTTATTCATCTTTCACCACAGCAATTTGCATGATTACCATTTTCAATTAATTAAAGAAGAAAACAACATAATTTTAACCATTTCCCCATTCATATGTGCATTTAATATTCCATAAAACAAGTTATCTATTATAGCAGCTATAAACAGTCATTCCCTCACCATCTTTATTCTCTCTCTCTCTCTCTCTCTCTCTCTCTCTCTCTCAATTCACTCCTCTGTCCTGAAGAAATTATACCAAACTTAAAGTTACAACTTTACTGTTCCAAAGCGCTGACACTGCAGACTCCTTCCATAACCTTTAAAGGTGCTAACATGTTCTTGCTAAATATTGGTTTCTAAATACTTTATGTTAAAATTAAGTCTCAGTCTACTCAGTTTAATCTGTGAAAAGGTTCTGGAGTCCTGAAAACCTTCTCATCGATCATTCCCGTCCCGTCTCAGCGGAGTGTCAGCGTTGAAGCACTAGGTTCGGAGTGAAGGCGAGTGCTCTTCGCGCTATTAAGGTTCGAGGGACCAGAAAGGCACTGATGGGAGTCATTTAGCCTGTAATGGAGCTGTGAGTGATTGGGTGGGGTGGAAAAGACGGGGTGTTGGGGGTGTTCAGATGTGGTCAGCGCCACCACTTGTTTCCATACGTGACACAATCGCAATTTAGCCTCGGCCCTTTTGAGAAAATGACCTCTTTTATATCCACGCTTTATATTTCACAACGGCGCTATTTATTTCCTTCTTTAGCACAATGGCTAGCAAAACAGCCGTAATGGGCGTAATGGTTTGATGGCTCCTGTGCTGTTTAGAGTTCTCCTGGCTTGAGAGGGGATGGTAACGAGGTAATGAAGGCTTTACTACTAACAGAACCTTGCCAGAGCTGGTTTATTTTGTTTTATTTATTTATTTATTTGTTTGTCTGCCGTAAGGCCCCGTGGCAGATGTTTAGCGCTGAAGCACTTGTGAAGGTGTTGACTTTTTCAGACGTGTTTCTTCGGTCAGCGAGTGCCTTCAGGTGAGCCGCTTAAGCGTAGTGGACTGACAAAGCGTGACATTTTCCTGACCTTTTCCCTTTGGCAAAGTGCAGGAAGTGTCGTGGGCGAGCGAGAGAGACGGGAGAAAAGAGCAGCATGTACCGCCGATCCTCTGTATTACAACTTTCTGTTTTTGGTGTAAAACTAGCGTACAAGTGTATATCGAAAAATCTATCCTTACTGATGTTATGCTGGATTTCGGAGCTTTGAACTGTGGTCCGGAAGTCGGGACACTTCCAGGTGAATTTCTGTATTGTGTTGTTTTCCTGCAATGACATCATCGACGTAGCCTCGATTAGGGATCCCTTCGAGAATGGGGTTGTTTTTGGTGAGCTGTTCCGAGGTGTCTTTGTAGCGTCGCGATTTAATCACAAGATGTTTTTTAATTATTCACTCCTAAACTATTGCTTGATTTGATATTACATTTAATAGCAATGCAAAAAATATGCAGGTTCCTTCTTTAGTCCATATTTGCTTTCCCTGATTTTCTGGCATAAAGATGAGTGCTTGTGTTTAAGAACAATCTGGAAACCTTGGAGACATGAATTATATGCAGGTAATTTGCATAATGTGGAAGTCAGACAATCGACTTAAGCAGGTGACTCGGAATACAAGGAACTTTCCTTGTGAAATATTTATCGTAACCTTTGAAATGAAGTTGCTGACTCCGAGTCCTCGAATAATTTTCCCGGACAGGTTTTACTGATTACAGCAGCAGCTCTTAGGTACAAATCTACAATATCCATGTGAGATTATTCTGCATAAACTGTTTCTGGGGTGTGTTGGTCTTTAACCTTCTACTGCACGGTGTTGCCATATGGCAACCATTAATTTGTCTCCTTTTTAATCAGGCAGTGCCATAAAACCGATGTTTTGCTATTTATTTGTGAAAGAGGGCACTTTGTTTTTATATGAAACATAATGGTCAGCCCACACAACCAGGAAAGTCTAGTGGCACTTGGCATTTTCATTAGATGCTTGATGCCATGAAGGTCATCACCTGAGGATGGTCAAAATTGTATTGTTCTCTATTAAGACAAAAGTCCTTCAAGAAAAAAAAAGGAACACTTAATTTTGATCTTTTCTAAAATGGTAAAATGTAATTATATAAATAAAATGTAAACATGTAACTGATTAGAATGTAAAAGGCTTACATAAATATATACTTGTCTTTGTAATTTTAGTCATTTTGTAGTCTTATAAGGCATTTGAAATGTTTGCCAGTTTGCAAATAAACTGATTTATAGCCAGATAATATGATCACTAGAATTGTTATAACCGTGTTGTTAACATATTATTATTATTATTCCCGCACGGCTCAAAGTACAGTTGGAATTTCATTGAGTACATTTAAGATGTTTATGGAAAAATATTGTTTTTAAGGAACATAGAAAGACAAAGAGAACGGCACCCTCAGGCATTAGGATGTTATGGATGCCTGTGTGTGGTGTAAACAGAATCAAGAGGCATGCACATTGCCTGATGCGCTCAGAGAACAGTGCATACACGAGGGAGCCAGACGAGTCAATGAAGACAAATAAACGTGATTGAGTGAAGCGTATTGATCAGCGGAAAAAAAATGGGGGTTGCCTTCTGCAAATCCAGGCGCCAAGTTCCGTGCTTTTCCAAACCTATCGATCCGAACTCGAACAGCGAGCCGCTTTTAAACACAGTCATTATCACTCTGGCTCCAGGCTGTCGTAACATCTGTTCAACATCCTAAACGGAGACGCACACACACAGACAGAGGAAACGTGCTGATTTAAAGAAGGCCTCCAGTCTCCTCGAACTCACACTGAGTCGATACACGGGCCGGACTTGGAATTTTGAAACATTCATTCTTTTTGGAAAAAAAAAAAAGACTACAGCATTTTCTTCAAATGTGGATGTTGTAAAAGAGGGCGGGGTTTTCTGTCCTCCTAATATAGAGCAGTGAAAGGTGGTGGGGTCGGCTGGTGGTGATTAATATAGGAGAAGGAGCACAATAGTCTATATACATTTATACATACAGTAGCGGGCAAAAGTTTAGACACACCTTCTAAGTCAGTGTTTTTTCTATATTTTTATTCCTTAAAAACAGATAATGTCTTAAAGTGACGATGTTCTGTTATTTCTCTTTACTTGGTTGTCCGGTCCTTGACATGATATAGATTCCTACAGTTGTTGAATAAGGCTATTTACTGTATTTTATTACTTTCTATGTACTATTTGATAGTGTCAAATGCATTAAGAAGGCAGGAAAGTCCACTAATTACCTTTAGACAAGGCACATCTGTTAATTGCAAAGCATTCCAGGTGACTACCTCATGAAGCTGGTTAAGATAATGCAAAGCTTCATCAAGGTAAACGCTGGCTGCTGTGAAGAAACTAAAAGGTGGCTTTCGTTAACCCTTTTTTTGTTTAACAAATAATTCCATATATATTCCATATGTATTATTTCATAGTTTTGATGTCTTCAGTATTGTTCTACAGTGTAGAAAATAATCAAAATAAAGAATGAATGAGTAGGGGTGCACATACTTATGACTGGTACTGTGCATATATAGGTCCTAAAGTAACTTGAGCCTAATAATGAACACAGCCAATCGGTTTTACTCAGGTAATCGATATTGTTTTGCCCTCAGACTTTTGAGTGAAAGTCTAAGCTATTGCTCTGCCCTCTTGTTTCATTTTCAGTATCAAAAACCTTTGCTAAAATCAGGACATTAGCGGCGTCTGCTATTTTGTGCCAAAAAGCAAATAAGCTACGAACTGAAGACGAAAGTGACAGCTAGATGTATAGATAGTTAGACAGCCTGCAAATTTCAGAAAAACTTCGACAAAGCCCGTTGCCAAGGCAATTCAGCTTCAGCAAGGATGAAAAACTGTGACCTGTGATTGTAAAAATGAATTTCAAGTAAACTGAATTTGATTTCATCCCTTTGTGAAAGATTTTAGTTTCTGAATGTAGAAGGTGGATATTTGTTTGTGGGAAATGTAAGCCATAAAACGAGTGGACGTGCTCGTGCAGGCTTTATCCAATGAAGTGCTTATGCGTCTTGGAGGATCATTAGTTCTTGACTTTAGCAAGTAAACATCTAACTGGAAAATTTGAACATTTGGTACTGGCTCTGTGGCTGGTTAAAAAAATAACAACAAAACGTTCCATTTTTTTCGTGGTAGCAATCATTTTGGTATTTGGTTCAGTGAATTATCTGTGTTTTGTACAGTGATTCTTCATTTTTCCTGAAAGCTGTCAGTGGCAGGTGTTTACTGGAAGGATGGAAAAACAGAGCGATTAAGAAAGCAGAAGGCGAAAGGTGAGCTGGGTCTCTGCCCCGCCAGTGTGATGTATCAGCTGGTAATTATACTGCGTTCGCTCTCAGTGACCTGTAGCTGAAGATGTACTGATGTTATATTGATGCTTGGCTTTTCTTTTCCATCTCTAAATGGTAATCAGGCTAATCCATGAGCTGTGAACTTTCACTGGCACTGAGCGGGAATCCTAATCAACCCTGTAATCAAACATCTGAGAATGCTACCCTGTTTATTTATCAAAACCACCTTCAAACGTGTACGCCTTTCATACTTAATATGCGAAAATGTCTTTAAAAATGCGTATTTCCTCTCCATGGATGTTTTATTCTGTAAATGTATGTGATATTGACGCGACAGGGATCTTATCACTTGGCAAGCGCTTGAAGAGTTGAGTACTCTCGGGTTACAGGAATTATCGTTCACTTCACAAAGTGTGTAATTCCTTCTATACTACAGCATAATTGCCGACAATTCATTTTTTTTTTTTATTTGGAAAGAACGGCGTCTTACTTTTCCTCTGTCTGCAGTCAAGTTAGTTGCTCTTCTCACTTACATTATAGAAGCTGTAAACCGTCGTTCCCTCGCGCTTTGCTATTTCTTGAGGTTAAGTTGCAAAAAAACGCCACTTGAAACGACAAAACGTAAAATCCTTTGTCCTGAAGCTGTCCGAAAAGTTACAAAGCGCTGACACTGGAGACTCTTTCCATAAACAAGGAGTTAAATAAACCCCTCCTTTAGGGAAAATGCCACGATAGTAATGACTACACGTGTTCTTTAATGCGCTTATGTGGCGCGTCCGCCGTACAAGTCCGTCCGAATGAGCCGTTACTATAGCAACGGTATCACATTAGAAGGACGCAGTAATATAAACCTGGTATGTGTCAGAGCTGCTAAGGGTAATTAATCGATACCTTCTGATCAATCAGAATCCAGAATTCAACAGCACGCTCCTTCTTAAAAATCTTGTTCCTCATGGGCTGAAGCATCTTGACAAAATTGCATTAGCTCTGGATTCTGTGTTCTATTAGCCGCGGTGTTTTCATAAATTAAGCTAAGCTTTAGCAGCACAAAACTAGGAACCAATTAAGGACAAAAAAATTGCTTTCCGCCGCTGCCTCTGAGGTCATGTGGGTGTAATTTGAAGTCTGTATGAGAAATGTCCTGTTACTTTAACAGCCCTGAACGCGGCGAAATGACGCATGGCCCTTCCACGGCCCCGGCCGGCAGCGCTGCCTGTTTCAGGTAAATTACCCTCCACTTATTTTCCTCATCACCTGCTTGTGGAAAAGTCCCTTAAAGGAAAAAAAGAAGGCAAAATGGATGAAACTCTGCACAAGGTTTGACCCTTATTATCAGCAGACTTCAATTTGTCCGGCATGTGGTCCTGGACAAACATGTTTGACTTTGATAAATAGAGCGTGCTGCGCACACAGGGGACCGAGCCTGAATTATGATGTCGGCCCTTTTGTATGCTGTATAATGAGGAGCAGATAAGTTTCATAAGGTTTGAGCCGAGCGCATTGTGATGAATCAGGGAGGTGGAAGTGTTTTGGCAAGCCGGATAAGACATGTTTTAAAGCTACGGCTGCGTCATTAGTGTGCTCGTGTTGATGAGAGATCGAGTTGTCACACTCTGTATAACAAACCCTCTGCCTGGTTTAACTTTATGCTAATTAGCCTCTCTGTGAAGAGTTTCATCAGGCTAGCATCGTTATATTCATGTTCATCACCTTCCTCACCTGAGCTGCTTTCAAACCCTCCAATCAAAGTAAAGACAATTGTAAAATTATACCGTTTATACAACAGCAGCTTTGATTTCACAAATCTGACTGGTTAGGTGTTGAACTTTGTATATCAGCAGCGCTGACAGTAGCACAGCTGCAAATCACAGGTTTATATTAAACTAACGCTGATATGGTATAAAAAAAAAACCCCAAAAACAAACGTGTATAATCATTGATAAGGTGAGCTTTTCTGTAAGACGTTTATTTAGCATTTATTGAAGGAGTCTCCAGTGTCAGAGGTCAAGTTTTCTGACATCTTTTGAAGTTTTCTGAGTTTGCGCATTTTTCTTTCCCCGGTTTCTTGGTAACATGAGCGAGGAAAAAAAAAAACTGATGAGGATCCGACTAACTTCCTTCACAGACTCACTTGAAATGTAACTCTAAATGGATAAAAACTTATTGCTGTGGTATACAAGGAGTGAAACACTTTGGGACTCACTGTTATGGGGTAGTTACAGTAACTCTGCTTAATCACACCACTCCATTATTGATTATTTTCCCGTATCCGCAGCACACACAGTGTTTTATTCAGTTTATTCACAGCTGACAGCACAACTGTGATTGATCAGATGATGGTTAAATGACTGACAGTGTTGCGGTTCGGGGGCAGCGTCACCCTATAGTAATAAATCAGTGAAGCAGACAGGAGCCACGGTACTCGAGGTTAATGCATAGCTGCATGCGTCAGCTTTTTTAAACTCTTCCCACACGCTCCCGGGACGGATTACTGGAACATGCCGGCTAAGCAAAATAATATCTTTTAATGTGCACAGGCGTTTCAGCTCATCATCAAGGCTTCCTGTCTGAAGTTCAGTTTGGTTTGTCATGTAAAAGAACTGCGGTCAGGTAATCGAGAACGAGATCTGCATATCGCATCGCATCGCATCACAACACATCTGCATTCCTGCCTATCATTCTTGTAGATTATCAGCCTGAGTATAGCATGAGAGAAAAAAATGATTGCGATTATATTAAATAAAAGAAACGAAAAGGTAACAAGCATTTATTATTCTTTAGTGGCGAACTTTGGGGCTGTTTTTCATTTTTTTAGAACAGCTTTCCAAACGACTATAAAACCACAGCCTCATTCACCGGGGTGTGTAAACTTTTACAGCATATTTGTGAATTGCTGGGAGCAGGTTGGAAACGTGTTTTTTTTCCAGAGAGCTCATAACATTTGATGGTGTAGGTCTTGTGGGTGTCGTACAAGGTTTAAAAAACATTAAAGTAGCCGGCTCACCCTTCTCAGGATCCAGTGCGTTGTTATTGTTTTGAAAGCACGTGACCGCCGCCTGCTAGCAACAAAACCTCTGCGCAGCAAAACCTCCTCAAAGGTGATGCCTCCAAAACCCTTCTCAAAATTTTACTTCATTCACGTGTCGTACATGGAAACATTGAACAAAATATGCCTTATCTTTTCTTTCCTTCAGAAGGACGAGGCCGGTTCTGGTCAGTTACGTACGGAATAATCATTCGAAAATGGAACGGATCGGTCGGGATCATTTCAAATGAAGCTATTTTGTCAGAGTTTCTATTATTTCATGTTACAGTTTGAGATCCTGTTTGAGATTGTTGCAGATTGTTTTTGGACTATCGATGGCATCGAAAGTGGTGACTCACTACTTGGTGCAGAGGATTCTGGGAAGAGTGAGCCGGCCCCTTTCAACGGCTTCATTTTTTCCCCTCAGATTTTGGGAATGAGCTTTTGCAGACAACGGATTTTTCTAAATCCTAACCAAATAATTGAAACGGTTCATATAATATTAACGCATAATGGGAAAGAAATACGATAAGTTCAGGATTAAAGAGTAAATATGATGCATGTGCGGTGAGGATAGCTGGCATGTTTACAGTTTACAAAGAATAATTGCGGAAAACACGCGTCAGGTGTCAAGTTCGGGGAAGAAGCAGGTTTTTTGTTCATTGATTGATTGATTGTTGCTGGAGGTGGAAAAAATACACAACATCATTACTTGAGTCAAAATGTACACACTCCTGGTCAATTATTACTGCAATACAAGTGAGAGTTATTCAGTCCAATTTTTACTTGATTTGAAGGTACTTGCAACTATTCAAAAGTACTTTTTAAATGTTTTCAATGTTTTCAATGGCAAAAACCTACTCAAGTACAGTACTCAAGTCAGCGTACTTCATTACTGTCCACCCCAATTGTTACCAACCATTATGAGATCACACAAAAACAATAAACAACTATACAGCAACTAATACAACTATAAATGGATAAAAAGTCACCGTTCATTTTTAATGAATAAAAATGATTAGCCGTGGTATAAGACGAATAAAACATTTTGGCATGTGTTTTTATAGGAAAATAATCCACTTCTGGGTGGTAACAGTAACTCCGCTTCATCCCATCACCCAATCATTGATTATTTTCTTAAAACAGCACACCGCTGTGTGTTTTATTCCTTGCAGAGCGCTGCAAATATCGCTATACATGCAGTATGCAAAATGGATGCTATACAACGTGACATAAAAGGCTGATTATATGCTGGGGTTTTGTACACTTTAATTCTATTGACATTGAAATTGCAATGTGAAATTATTTTGTGTTTTGCAGCTCAACTTTTAGAGCGAAGGGTGCAAAAAACATGAATGAAGTCAGGGTTATGTTGCTGTTGTTTTGTCAAATGGGAAATCAGAGCTTCAGTCGAACACTTGGAAGGAGCATCAGCCCAAACAGGCAGGGCCATCTGGAATTCCTTTTGTCGATGATTCAGCCTCTTTAAATTTGTCCCCGTGCCCCTAATCACACACAGAAGAACCGAGAAACACAAGAGTGTTGATTGCGTCTTGAACATGCAAATGGAGCAGTTTAGGCCTGATTGTGAGAGAGCTGCTGTTTACCAACAGCTAATGGGATTAATCTGAGAGCTGGAGACTGATTTCTCGAGCCGGATAAGACGCTCATCACCCCCACGTTCAGTCCATTCAAGCTTCTTTTTGTCTTCTCCATTTCCTCAGGCTTCGCGTCAGCCGACCGCTTTGTTCGACGAGGCCGGCCTTATTTCCTCCGGCGTTTTATTTCATTCTGTCTGTTCATTCAAATGACCCATTTCTCTCGTTGGAGCGAAAGTAAAGTCTTAGGAAAGAGTGGTTTTTTTGTTTGTTTGTTTGTTTGTTTGTTTAACTAAAAGCCATGTTTATCAAGCGAAGAGATTTCTCCACGCTCCATACCTGACACGCTTTAAAACCCGTGTTTAAAACCTCTGTCAATCTGCGTTGACTCGGTGTGAAATGTCTTCCAGGAGGAAGCCTGTTATGCAGGAATAAGTCATGCTTTTTATTTCATGCTGCGTTTTTTTTTTTTTTTTGCATAAAAGTGTGTTGGAGTGAAGAGTAATGGAACGAGAATGCTGTAAATGCTGACAGTTTATCCTGTAAGTGTGTTTAGACCACAGAAGGTGTTGATTCATTTTCTAGAACAGCAGCTCTTACAGTAGTGCAGCTGCAAATCACTGGTTTATATTAACGCCCCGGTTCCTTATCGTTTCTATAGTAACAAGGACTTTATTATTATTATTATTATTTGACAAAGAAAATCATATATAATCATTTATACGGTGCCGTTTTCTGTAAGGAGATGTTTGTTCAGCGTGTATGGACGGAGTCTCCAGTGTCAGCGCTTCTTAACAGAAGTATGTTTCCCGATATCTGTTTTTCAGACAGAGGAGTTTGTTTACGCGTTGCTTGCGGTTTCTCGATAACAGGATCAGCTGCGTTTTTGTCTTATGAACTTCATGTGAGAGAAAAAAAGAGAGGCTGGGAGGGAACGACTGTTTTTGGGGTTAGAAGAAGTATTCTGTACAACTGTATACTAATAAACCGTTATAGTATAGGGGGAATTAAACACTTTGGGCCATGCTTTAAACTAATCACCTTCAAGGCGTAACAGTATACACAGTGTTTTCATTTCTTACTTCTTTTTTCTGACTAAACAGAGTTAAACCAAAATATGAAGTCTTTATCTAGTATGGTTTTCTTTCTTTTCCAAAAGAAATGATGATGCTAACGTTCGGTAAGTATTACTCTGGCACACACACACACACACACACACACACAGCATATACACTAACATAATTTGGTCACTGATAACACACTTAGGCCTGATGGTTATTGACTCAGCGTGTGATTCAGAGCTAAAGGCCGTCTCGCCCTCACTTTGGTGTATTACCTTCTCACAACACCTCCACTAACACACTTTAATTCAGTCTCGGGTCATCAATAACACCATCCGAGGTCTAAATTGCTGCTCGCTTTAGTGCAAAAAAATAAAAAAATAAAAATTGGGCCTCTACATACTTAAAGAGTGTTCATGGAGGTGGAAAGTGGCTCTGGGTTTAACTCGACTAAGCTCCTTTCACACTATATGTTTTTTTATGCAGTGAAAGTGCTGGCAGGGGCAGTTTTGTGCCGATATAAAAAAAGAGAGAGAGTGAGAGAACAGCTTATGTGATGCTCACACTGTAACCTGTCAGATGACTGAGTCGGAGACGGATGCAAATGCAGGTTTGATGTTTTAAAAAACGCAGGCAAGCAGGTTCAAATCTTAAAGCAGACTCGTGAATCAGGTACAGGCTTAATCTCAATTAGCAAACAGAACCACAATGCAAAAACATGACAACAAGGCAAGATCAAAACCAGAATATCGTGACAAGAATGCAGGGCTTGGAAAGTCAGGTATAAACACACATTCGCAAAGATTTAAAAGTTTATATCAGGTGTGTGTGTGAGACTGGGAGCAGGTGTGTGTGATTAGAACTCGGGTGAGTATGAACTTACCTGGTGGTGTGTTGTGCTGGGGATTGTAGTGTGTAGCGGCCATGTTTGTGGTTTCTGGGAAGTGGAGTTTTGTGATTCCGGTGCTGGTGTGACGTAACTATAACTACAGTTCAGTCCTAGCTAGTGTCTAACTGAGCTGCATGTTGGTGCAGCCCTTTGCACAGAAGCCGCTTCTCAAAACTCAGAATCAGAGCCGTGTTATTTGTGCAGGGAGTGCGGGAATCTGACTCGTCACAGAAGTCCGCAGAACAGGAACATATAACATTTGCGTGAATGACATCAGCAAAATCCATTCTGTATCTGAAGACAGTACAGTGTGGGCTAATAAACATATACGAATAAACAATAGCACAATAAGTCTGAGATAAAACTTGTTGAATTGTGGAAAAGTTTGCGAATGTTAACGCTGTAGCAAGCCAAGCTACTTTCTTTGGTTTTTGGCAGCTGGTTATGAGGTTCCACCTATTTTAAAGGTCCACCAATCATCGTAAGGAGAAGCCACGCTTCCAGGCAGGACAAACAGAAAACACACTGTCCAAAGCAGGTCGAGATGTTTCCTAAACTCGCCTGCCCATGCTTCATTCACTCCCAGTCCTTCTGGGTGGGACTTAAAATGGCGCATTAAAAGCCTGTTATCCAGTCAGTGTAAATCTTTCGTTGAAAACCAAACCCACGCTAATTGAGGCAGCACCTTCAGTAGCTGTGTATTAGCTCTGTATATTCCAAGCTATAGCACGTGAAAACAAAAACTACCTTCTGAAATGTAGCTGTAAACAGTAGAAAAATGTATGATGTGTTATTCTTTAGCAGAGAAAAATCGTTATCAATTAATTGTTAATTGTAATCGTTAGCAACTTACTGTTGAGAAATAAAGCTTGTCACTGATTATTTTCCTATAATGGCGCAACATGGCATGCTTTATTCCTTACTTAAATTCTGTGAATCGGCACACGGTGGGATTGGTCAGTTTTTTTGGCACGCTGTGTGTGTTTCCTGCTTCAGGGAGATGTTGGACAGATGGCTCAACATTGACAGCGGTCCATATGTTTTGCAAGAATGCTGTTTGTGCATGGACGGAAATCTGACTGAATCCGTCTACTTTAAAGACTTGTAAAAATATGTATAAAGGCTATAATGGTTTAAATGCAGAAACCTGCCTTGATCCCGGAGTCTGCAGTCTGCTTCTGTTGTGGAACTAAAAGGAAATTGCATTATCGATCACGCCACCTCAGACGAGACGATCCCTGAAAATATTCAGAGTTCATCATCACAAACTGTGTCTGCTTTACTACGTTTAACACTAGAAAAGCAATGGGTTGTGCGAAAGCGTTTGAGACGGAGCAGAGCGAGTGAACACTCCGTGACCAGACGCGGAGTGTGAAATGTCTCGGGGACAGAGGACAAGCCGAGTGGAGCCACGAGGCGTCCCTGAGGAACGCTCAGAGAGCCATGAAAATATAATTGGGAGCTGTCAGGTACAGCTGAGTGCTGAAGCATCTCATACACACACAGAGGAATACGCAAAGACAGAAAGTGAGAGAAAAATGGGGGTTAGGATCGTGTGGCCTTTTTATAGCGTTTTCAAATGCTGCATAAACATCAAATAACAGCAATTTGTCCGGCTAAGAGCTAAAATCATGGTTCTGCGGAGTGAAGATGCAGTTAAGTGGTTGTGCTAGCTGGACTTGATGACTCAAACACACCATTTTAGCCCAAATTCATGCCACTTTGCAGTTCACTCCTTTTTTATCTGATGTGTGAGAACGGATAAAAAGCATGTTTAAGGTTTTATCATTACACACACTTCCTGTCCAAATGTAACACAACCATGTTTCAGCAGGTTTTCTACTTGCACACATCCTCAGCCTCCTAGTTTCCTGGTCTGAATCCTATCACTCATTTGATTCTTTTAAATGAACCTATTGAGTGAGTCAAGTTCATTTGATTCAACTGTCACTCACTGAAATTTTGCCTTCTTGATTTCACATTTATTTGATTATTGCATATGTATTATTTAGGAACATATTACTTATGTAAGGCATAAAACTCTCTGCGTGAACTGGTGTTACTGTCACTACCATGAAATTGATTCTTTTCCTAGAGACAGCTCGCCTATAAGTGTTTCGTTCCTTTTAGCATTTTGCAGTTAGCAGTTTTATTTATTAAAGAACAGCACATCGTATTTTTATCCTTTTATAGTTATATTGAATGTTCCCTGAAACAAATTCTTTCCTGTTCCGACTTGCATTATAGCAGCTGCAGCCCTGACACTGCAGTCTCCTTCCATCAATAAGAAGTTAAATAAACATTTCCTTACAGGAAAACGTCACCATATGAACTATTAAAAATATTTATTCACGAGCTGTTACTATAGAAACCATAACATATGATAAACCTGTGTTCTACAGCTGTGCAGCTGTCAGAGCTGCGGTTAAAGAAAACCAATCAACACCTTCCGACCAATCACAATCCAGAACTCAACAGCGCTGTGCTGTAATGAACGATAAGCATGTGGAGCGCTGTGCAGTGAAGGCGTATTGAACTTGAATACGCAGTCTTGCTTGGATGTTTTCTATGCTTTTTGAGGTGTTTAGGCTCATTTCAACCTCTTTCTTTCTTGCATGGATTCAGTTTTGATGAACAATGAGAGCTTTAATGCTATGGAGAATGCTGTGCTGTTCATCTGAGAGGAAGAAGCAAGTGTGCATTCAGGAAGTGTAGGACAACTGGGTTTTAGTTGAGCTTCATCTTGCATATGAATGCAGATTATATTCTGTACTTTGGTGCGCAACACAATATCTGAACAGGACTCAGCAGAATTGCTGTTCTCTCTTTCTCTCTCTCTCTCTCTCTCTCTCTCTCTCTCTCTCTCTCTCTCTCTCTCTCTCTCTCTCTCTCTCTC
>JAQQZR010000019.1:15151114-15170231 GCA_030068235.1 Notoglanidium macrostoma
GTCAGTGAGAACATCTGCCAGTTGGTCTGCACATTCTCTGAGCACTCTCCCAGGGATGTTGTCTGGTCCAGCAGTCTGTGGGTTAACTCTGCTAAGAGATTTTCTCACATCAACAGCACCTGGTCGCTGTGAGAAGGGGTGGTCTTCCTCGCTGTTACGTCGTTCTGTGCGTCAAACTGTGCAAAGAATTTGTTAAGCGCATCTGGTAGGGAGGCATCACTGTCACAAGCGGGTGTAGTTGTCCTGTAGTCAGTGATGGCTTGGATGCCCTGCCACATGCGCCACGTGTCGCGTGTTGACTCTGCCCTCAGTTTAGCCTCTCTTAGAGAGAAACACCCCAAACTGCATATTCAATAAAATAAACATGCTAAAATGTATGCCATAATTTTTTTCACAATATTCCAGAGACACTGTTAGTAAGTCAGAACAGATATTTTTGGCAGTTGTTTTCAGTTTTGTAGGAGTTTTTACACTTATAAATCTTTAATAAACCAGGGCCACAGTGTGTACAGGAGTGCACCAAGCCATGCTTTGTATAAAAATCTTTTCCTTGTGGTTTTATTAAGCTCAATGTAAATCAGCTTGTCATTTTTTTTAATGTTCCTTAAGAAATTAATTCAAATATGTTTTAGGAAGCCTTTGACTTGAAGCTTTTTGTAAATTACATGAGCTCTTGAACTCTGCACCATCTTGTGGGAACTCTTCATTCACCGTATTGACCTCCTTTCTTCTACAAAATTAATTTTTACACAAGTCGTCAGCAGAATAATTCAGGCCTTTATTGAAATTTGATGCAGGATCTCCATGGCTGGATTTCCCAGCCGTATGTTTTCATAATTTTAAAGAGGAGGTTTTTTCTGTATAGCCAGACAAATAATAAAAGGAAACAACGATGTATTGACAGCCATTCCAGATGAAGCAGCTCAGTAATTGTGTCTCAGAGGCTTAAAGGAGGCTGACGGAAATTTAATTCCGGGGAATAAATCCAAAGGAACAAAAAAAAAAAAAAGAGCCACAGAGTGCAGCATACAAAAAACCTCTGAATGTTATTTAATGGGGGAAAAAAACAGCAGAGCTAAATTCGTTTAGCTTCCAATGAGCACCACTCGCATCATTCCTCTGCGCTGTCGTATTCATTATGTTGCCAAAATTCTGTTTGCTCTGATTTGTTTTGCAATTTTACAAGATGCCGAAATGAACCTTTCTGCATGAAGCGGTTCAGTGGATTGTGAAAGATTTATTAATGAAGGTTAGTGCCGAAAAACAAGTGCAGCATCAGAAATGTTAAATGCTCTTTCAAGCTTTTATGCCTTTATTCAAAGTGACTTACAAAAACCAAATCCAAGAACATCGCAGAGCAGATGATTGGACCAAACAGTAATGACAATCCAATCCATGACCTTCTCTATAACATGAACATTCCTTAAAAAAAATCCTATTTGCAAAGAAAAGGTTCTTAAAGGTTCTGTGTAGATTCAGAGAGTGTTTCCCTTTTCCTTTGGAAAAGGTTCCATATTGGACGTGTTTAGATATTTAAACCATTAATCACCCAAAGAACCCTAAAGGAACCCTTTTCCACTGACAGTTTGCTGGTGCTTAATCTGGATCCGTTCCATACGTTTGCTCTGCCAAACTGGTGGGTTCTAGGTCATCTAAGAGCGATATTTCATCACAACTTTAGCAGATATTTTTCTCATTGTAATTGAAGTAATATAAAAAAAAAACATTTGTTGAGTTTTGAATCAACTCTGAATCAGTAACATTCTCATCCATGACCTTCTGGTCACTACCACAGCATTCTTTAAAAAAAAAAAATGATCCCAGGGTTCTTTAGGTCTCTTTGTACATTCTCTCTGTGTGTGTTTGCCCCTTCAGAAAAGGTTCCTGTTTTGAAACAACAAACATTTCCACAAACTGTTGGCCATATGGTGTACATTACAAAACATCTTCCAGAACAGTAGAAGGATCTTAACTTTCCATCAAATGAAGGAGAGGGGCAGTAAACCGCAAGATGTGAGGTGAAAGTTAATTTTAGTGTGTAGGAAGGGGGAATTTGAGATTGCAATGGAGTTTAATGCATCGCTTACTAATAGTATTAGTCAAGGTCAGGACTTGTGGAGATCGTGTCAAAACTTTGTCTTAAGGGGAACAAGCTGAAGTCAAGATCAAGAGAAAGTAAGACGGTCAAGATCGAGATAATCAGATCCTTTACACAGGCCAAGCCTTTACTTCAAATAGTTGACTTCATGTGTTATACTAATGATTAGGCTGTTTTTAAGAAGAAGGGATTCATTCTTGTCAAGCTTTGTGCATGGGAAAAGGAAAGACAGCTCAATCATTATTCCTAGAAACTTTCATATGAGACCAAGATCATACTTAGTGAGACAAATGCCCAGCAGAAACTTACTTGGGATTGAGCGCTGAAACCCTTCTTACCATTGAATAATAAAAAAAAACATTAAAGGGACTGGCTAACCCTTCCCAGAATCCTCTGCACCAAAAAAGTCCAAATTTTCGAGAATATTCCAAAACAAACCACAACAAGCCGGCATCTTAGGCCGTAGATCTTATATTGTCACATGAAATTTATTATATTTTTTCAAGGTATCTATATTTTCTAAATTTTTGGCCAATCCTTTCTGTTTTTGTATGGTTATTCTGTATATAATGGAGGTTTTGCTGCACAGAGAGCTAGCAGGTAGCGGTCACGTGCTTTCAAAACAAAAACAACGCATTGGATTCTGGGAAGGGTGACTCGGCTGCATTAATGGTGTGTAAAACAAATGCAGTATGAAATACTTCGGAAAGAAAAGACGTTTCAAAAAACACACTTGTGTGAGTGCCACAGGCCATCAAGTGGGGAATGATTTTAAACTCATGTTGAAGCGTGAATTGTGGCCTTGTATCTATAGATAAACTACTATTAATCATTATTGATCAGGGCTTCAAGATGACTTTCCAAAATCTTTGGTAGGTAAGATTAGCAAAAGGTTTCAAAATCAGTACATTTTAAAAAAGCTATGCCCCTGTGTGAGACACAGTTATATCTGGTGAAAAAAAAGCAACAAGATGAACATGAACAAAAATACTGAAGAATTTATATGCAGCCGAATTAGAAATCTGACATCATCATAAGGAGATGAATCTAAGTTCTGTAGACTGCTGCTTTATCATCCATGCATTGCTGGTTTGTCAGGAAGCAATAGCACAATTATCAGAACAATAAGCAGTCTAGACGAAGTTGTTATTTTTTTAATTTTGTGTATTTAATTTTATTTGTTATTTATTTATTACTAAATAAACTGCATGAACGTGAAAGGAATTGAGTGAACAATTATTAAATAATCATTGCACTGTTACACCTTGTAAAAAAAAACATCTTGTAAAAAATTCCAGCACGCAAGTGAAGCGTTTGGAATGTAAAGTGTTCAGTTTTGACTGTCAGATTTGCTGAATCAGCATTATTTCGTAATTTCTGTACGATACATCTGAATCATTGGAAAAAAGGAAAACAAGTCATTATCTCTATGAATAACGTCTCCTCTCTCGAACGCTTGGTGTACTATATGTGTTGATTTGGTCTCGTTTTCCCTTTGATTACAATTTTCCTTGTATTCAGTGTGTTCACAGGTTGCTTACAGGAAATAGAACAGTGGAAGAAATTCTAATAATGTAGCAATAATATAAATATTTAGATGTGCTAAAACATGGAGTCATAATACATTTGCACCAGCTGTAGCATGTCAGGACATGGTGTGTGTGTGTGTGTGTGTGTGTGGGGCCAGGTGGTGGAATAGAGGAGTTAATTACATGTGACAGCGTCACAGCAGATGGTTGTGGAGCTCTGGACAGGTTATTTCACGAGTGCCATTCATTTCCCAGAATGCACGCTTATACAGGCTCTTTCACATTACGCCAGCGGATGGTGAAAAATGAGACGGTGCTGCATCGCTCCATCGAGAACTGTTCAGAGGCAACGTGGAAACGCTGTTCTCCATATCTTGCCTGTTATACAATACCCACTGGCCCAGGGTACACTGTGGCCTCAGGGTCTTAGTGCCTCCTGTGTTAGCATGAACAAGAAACTTTTTTGTTTATACTACAGCGTTGTAGAATTCCTGTGAGGCTTTATTTTAACTGTAACTGCAAATCATACGTTATGGTTTCTATAGTAAGAGCTCATTCTCAGGAGCGTGTATGGAAAATGGCACTCCACTACGCTAGCCATAAAAGGTCATGGGTTTACATTTTTTATTTAGCCTGTTTTCTCGTGATCACTGGTTATTTATATCATTATCACGTCATAACAAACATTGTTTCTCATGATACCGAGTTATTTGTTCGGTTTTCTCATGATCTCCAGTTTTTTTGTCATGATCACAATATAATGAAAAATTATTTTCCTGTGATAACAACATCATTATCTCGAGATCTCAAGATAAGGAAACTCAGTTTTCCCGAAAGCATTACTGAGTACTGATTACGTTATTGCCTCTCATTCTGTGCAGCAATGTCAGAAGAGCAGGAATCATTTGATCAGCCTGTTACAGTTCTGTTCAATCAAGGCCTGACGCAGGCTGAAATAGCTTAATGTCTTGCCGTTATAATGATCACATTAGTGTGCTTCATTTAAAAAGACAGTTAACAAGACTACAGCCGGCATGAGCTACATCGCTGACCAGCTACGAGGCCCAGGGTGTCTCCATGGATACCGGATGAACAAAAGAATGTTAAATGTAAAGAAGAGTCAAGACAATATATAATATACGTTCAGTATACGTCAGGTATAAATGACACAAATGTATGATCAGATACCTGGTCGGGGAACAGAGGAAGCACTCCTGAGCCTGCAGCCAAGCTCAATTTATAACAGGGGGTCCTTTCTTCCTCTCCATCTCCCCCACTTCATCTCTGTCTGGCTTAAGTTCAGCTTCATCAGCCGTTTTTGGCAGGAAATCTAATCCGTTGATTTCCTTTTATGTGTGTGTGTGATCTGTAACTCTGAACCAAGCCGGAAGAGTGTCTGTGTCTCTAATTGAACACCTTGGAGTCTGCGATTCATCCAGACCATGCAGTCGCCAACATTTATTGCATTTATTTCATTAACCGGCTGCATCGAGTGGAAAAAAATATTCACAGAAACAAAACGGCTGCCAGTGGCTCAGCCACATTCTCAGTGCCATAATCAGAGAGTAGTTTTCACTCTTACGATGAGACTGCTTCAGTTTGGCTTTGTTATTCTCACATTTTAAAAACATCTGTTGCACTAGAGGATTTGGAAATCACAATAATTCATGATGCCCCTGACACTTTCATTGTTTTGTTACGTGCTGCATAAAAGCAAACTTTTCTCTCTCCAATGTGGCACTCTGTGTGGTCGAGTTTTAAACAAGCCTTCGCCTCTTGGTGCATGTTAATTGGAAGGAATCTGATGACTGTTGAATCTCAGGATGACCTCAAATTTTGTGGGATAGATCGGATTTTTAAGAAAGCCTTAGAATGCTGAGGCAAAGACAGAGAAAACATCTATCACTATGGAGACAAGGTTTTTACTCAAAATTCTGCTCTGACAATGTTATTCCCACTCCTGGATCTTGAGCTCGTGGTCTTGTCTGCACGGGTTTCCTCCAGGTCCTCCAGTTTCCGCCCACTTCAAATTGGTGACACTAAATTGTTGGTAAATACTTCATGTTGGTTTCCATGAACAGTATGGTGTAATTGCAGAGCGAATGGCAACTCAACAACTCTGAGCAACAAACACACCGCACGCCAAATCAGTTATTGGTTTGGTCTTGCTGTAGTTGAGGACATCATTCATCTATCCATCCATCCATTATATATTCCACCTATCCAATAAGGGTTGCGCCAATCTATAGCAGGGCTAACACAGAGACGAGCAGCCATTCACACTCACATTCGCACCTATGAGCAATTTAGAATAGCTAGTTAATCAAATCTGCATGTACTTGGACTGTGGGAGGAAACCAGAGCACCCAGAGGAGGTGAACATGCAAACTCCACACAGAAAGATCCAAACCCAGCGCCTTCTTCCAGTGAGGTGACAGTGCTAAGCACAGCACCGCCATGCCATGGGTGGAAATGGGCATGAAACTTTAATAGTGCCTTGTGCAGGACTGGAGCAATCATATGCAACAGCTAATACAAAACCATGCAAGTATACAAGCTTGTAAGGTCACAAAGTATAATTTCATCATCACAGAATCCTTACAATCATCCACGCACTTAGTACACTGCAGCTTTTTGGGAAACCAGAAACAGACCCATAACATGAATGACTGGAACTGGCGCATCTATGTCAACTTCATCACCTTAATCTACATTCTTAAAAACATGGTTCTGCCATGGTTTCTCTAGGGTTCTTCATATGATTACCAACTGCTCATATGGTTAATGGGGGCAAAACATTATTATTATTATTATTATGATTATTATTATTCTCCTGATGAATCTTATTGAAACATTATGTGAAGCTTCGCTCTGTGGCCTTCAAAAACACCAGACATCGTCGAACCCCATTAGCTCACTAATTTCCACTTTCTTTAAGACCACTTTCTGAACCTCCTCATCAGCACATGCATGCCTTCATTCCACTCTCTCAGCCTCTCAAACACTTTGATTTAACTCCTGTAAGTATAAGCAGAATGCTCTTGACGTATATTAACATAAGCGAGAAGAGAAACTCTGAAGTGCTATGAGAATTATAGAACGTGTCGGACTTGTTTATCTGCTTATTTCAGGAACCTGCGGAGGCCTAAAGAGAGTAAATAAGTGAGAAAGTAGGAGTTAGGTGTCAGTCATTGTGATTTCGAGCGGCGTTCTCTCAGGCACACTTGGCACCCTGTAGCCGCCTCTTTAATGAACTTGGCTTGCTTTAATTGATTGATGCAGAACACAAAGACGCTGTTGACTGAGACTTAGTCACGCTGTTTGTTCTCACAAGGATGATTCAGAAGCTGATCCCTGATGCATTTTGGTTCATGACTGGGTTTGAGAAAATGCTTGTGGTTATTAAAATGTTTCTTCTACATTTGATTTGATATGTCATTGGAATAATAATCCTGATACACAGATATATAAATCTGCATTTAATTTTTTTATTTTTTATTATTACAAATAGAAATAAATATAAATGTAAACAACATCTTGCATTCACCAGAACATATCACCACACCAGAGTGTCCTTATTCTTTTCCATTTCAATGCTTCTAGCAGTAAATATTATATTTTTATGATATACTTTTTTAAAAATAATTTTATTTGATAAAAATCAAAGAATGAAACATTAAATTGTTTTTAGAAAATTGCACAAATGATAAATAAATGCATAAATATCATTTATTTATTTATTTATTTATGTATTTATTTATTTATTATATTTTTAGTTATTATTCACAGAATCATTGAAAAACTACAACATTCAGGGTTTTTTTTTACCATGACAATAATTGACAGAACATCAATATTTTTCTCAGAAACTGCTAAAAAATACATCTTTAAACATCTTCTGCACTTTTAACACATTTAACTACACGTTTCTGTTTACTGTAATTTCTTATCTAGCTGATCTCAGGTTGTTATTGTTTAAAACATTGGTCTCTAAGCTTATAAAGGTTTTACAGGCTTGCAAGAGTTCAATCATTTTTGATTCAGATACACATTCAGAATATATTCAATATGAAATTTTAACTCTGCAAACTCAAATAAGAGATATTTGATGTCTAGAACAGTTAAGACCATTAAACCCTGTTACACAACCACCAGGAATGAGAAGAGCCCTGTGTGGAGACGAGCAGAGATATGATGTTGTCTCTGTCCCTCAGATCCGGAGGCAGGGTGGTATCCCGTTGCTGGTGGACTTGCTGGATCATCGGATGGCGGAGGTGCACCGGAGCGCTTGTGGAGCCCTGAGGAACCTCGTCTATGGGAAGGCTAATGATGACAACAAGATTGCCCTGAAGAACTGTGGAGGAATCCCAGCACTTGTGCGTCTTCTGAGGAAAACCTCAGACGTGGACATCCGAGAGCTAGTTACAGGTAAGACATCATCTACAGTCTGTGGTGAGGGAAACAGCGAGGTGAAACTTTAGTATGGCTGTGGCTTTGATATGATTGGGCCATAAAATAGCTTTGTGAATGTTACCTTACTTATCTTACTATCTTATTTAAGATTTTGATGGATTATCAGTTATGAGCAGGTAAATTTACATATCCAGTGATTTGTTTTTGTTTGCTTGTTTCTAGAGAGATACTAACCATTTAACAATAAAATGGGCCGAGTTTGAGAGCCATCAGTAACCCTGCCAATTGCCACGCCCATCTCTCTCAGCCACGCCCCTTCTTAGGCTAGCAGATTGAACTCTTCTCATTGCTATGTCTCATTTCTCATTACTATGTCTGTTTTTTTCCTCATACTAATTATCTAGTTGTAACCACAAACCTGGACCCTTTATGTTTATTTTGTTTGCACATTTTGCTGTAAAATGAATATCATACCATATAAACACTTTAACACTCATGCACCAGTCATGCTCATGAGTTTAAAAAAAATAGACATATTTGTGAAACAAGGGCGGTGTGTCACTCACACAGGTTGAAAGTGACGTGCCTCTGATGGAGTGGACTGAAATGAAAGGAATTTTAAAACAGAACTGAATGAGATCGAATGAGCAGCATTCTTAAATACAAATCTACAGTATCCAGGTGAGACACGCTGAAGGACAGGTGAGGGTGAGGCCTTGAGAATGATTTTGGGAAGTACACATCTTCAGCATATGTGTGTGTGGATAAAGTGTAATGCTGAGCATCAGCGATTGCAGTCTTGTCTTGTGTGTCTGGATTGCATCAGTTTTACCCTGAAATGATCTAAAATCACACTTTAATCTAACACATCCTCTGCAAAACACATCGAGTAACATTATTCCAAATTTGAAGTGGCATTGTCTTTTAATAACCTCTAAACTCGCTTGTCTAATGACACATGTCCAACAAGTCTGGGTTTCCTGCTTGAGGGTAAATTAACTCCATTACTGCATAATTTATCCACCAATGGACTGACAAGTGTTTAGCAAAAGTGCTTTAGAAAAATCCATCCTGTCTTCTCAGGTTAGTTTGTTCGTTTTGTGCTTCTGGTTCTTATTCTGAAGAAGATGCAGAGTAGATGGAGTATGATGAGCTTATTGATCTTCTCTCACTCTGTCGGTTGCCAGGGTGAAGCATCCTGCTTCTTGCAGGTCACAGGTCTTGTTGAATTTACAGTACTGTATGTTGGGAGTTATTGTTAGTGCTGCAGTCATGAGATAAGTCATCAATGCAGGAAAGTGTATCTACTCATGTACACTGAGTGAAGGAGCATAATTCATGAGTTATTAAACACTTATGATATGGAAGTGTATAACTCAAGATTTGGAGCTTTTTCAAATATTAGGACCTTTCATGGCATGGAGGTTTCATTAATGGAAAAACCAACATAAACATCCAGGAGCCACCAGAACAGATTCAATCCACCTTGGCGTTAATTCTGCAAGTCTCTTGAACTGTTCTGGATTGGTCCTGAGTACAGAACTGCCAGCTCCTCCATGCTTTCCCAGGGTTTTTTCCTCTAGGTTCTTCGGTCTCCTCCTAAATCCCAAAAACTTGCCGGTATTTGGATTGGCTGCTCCGACTTGTCCATAGGTCTGAATGTGTGTGTAAATGTGTATCCTGAGATGGACTGGTGTTCCATCCAGGGTGTACCCTGACCATGATAAAGCTGTTAGTGAAGATGAATGTATTAGTATTATACTCTACTCTAGACTGTTCTTCAGTTTTCCATTTTGGGGAATCCTCAAAGGTTCTATATTCAACACTAAAGCAGAGATTTCCTATCAAGGTGTATTCCAAGTAGAACCTATAGAAGAAGGAAACTAGCCATAACCCTTGATGAATGGTTTTTTGTGTTCAGCTTTTGCTTGCTATAGTGTAGCATTCTTTTACATACAGAATAGGAGAACTTTATCAAACTTCATGTTTAAATAATGCTGTACATTTTCCAAACTTGTTCATGAAGCCATTGTGGCTGTTAGTGGAAATGAGCAGCTTTATAGCAGATAGTGGACGGACGTGGCTATGCCAGAGAAGCCTGCTGCTGGATTGCTAAATGCAGATTACCATATAAATTAAACTCCATGCTGCACAGCGTACTTAGAGTGGCCGCTGTCACTGTTTAATCAGCCGGCCAGAGACCCAGAGGATTCTCATCCTCTCTGCTTCTAATAAGCCAGTGAATCAGAGTCACGCTTGGCCTGCCTTTGTAGAGCCGCATGAATTTAGGAACTGTTAACTGGAGAAAGGTTCCTGAAGATATATTGGATTGCTGCTGGTTCTGGTTTGGTTTTGCCATAGAGAAGGATCAGATGTGGGTCCTATTTAAGAGGAGTAAATGAACACAGATCAATTACTTTGCCTCACTTTCTTCCTCCAAAGATGAGAAATAGATCCGGTTTGGGATGCTATGTATGATCATGATTATGATGATGGATATTCCGCTGATGACCCTGTCTGCGTGTGTTTTGAACCTTACCAGATGTTACCGCATGCTGAACACACCACATGGGAATCCTTTCACCTCCGAAGAAAAATACTAGACTTTGGGATAACAGGATGACTAATTTTCTTATCTTGTCAGCTTTAAATAACAAAGTTAGCCAACAACAGGGTCAAACCCCAATATCTAAACTCTCTGTTTTGCTTTTAAATTTCTAACACTAACATTCTCCACGACACCAGATTCCTATCACTGTCCTTGGCCACAGGACAACACTGATAAATGTTTCATTAAAGGGCTGTTTGTGAGGTTTTCAAGCACTCAACACCTTCTTTGTGGATCGATTCAAAGCACAAGGCCTTTTCCTGAATCTCAGAACAAACACTTGGTTTCAAAAGAATAGCCGCAGAACCTCAGGGGCTTGTGTTTCTCTGAGTTGTGTGCGTTTTTTGTATGAGTCACGCATTAATTGATATACAGCGGCCACACAGAGCAGATGGAATATTAGTCCACATTCAGGAAGGAAGCTGGTGAGAAACTCCGACAGATGAAAATCCCTTGAGAAGCAGCCGAATGCTTTGGCACGGAGAACTGTTTGGCTCTCGTTATGGATCATTACTGTGTTGTGAAACTGAAGCCTGCGGTTCTGTGGAGTAGAACCAGGAAGTGTCTGATTTCTCATAGCCAAGCAAACAAGGTCCTGCTTCACTACATTGCTCTGTGGTGGTCTCCGTGGTGAACCACTATTCAGCTTTAAAAGACAGTGGACAACCTTTGAAGGCTGTATTCAGATCAGTACACCAAGAAATATAGATCCCTTTCAAAACCATTTCCAAGAAGAATAAATTTCAAGGCAAGAACAATTAATCATCCAATGAACCCATGAGAATCCAATATAGTTAATATGCAAAACCCTTAATGTTATTTGTATTGTCCTTCTTGGAAATCCTTCAAGCTTTTGGATCACTTTGTAGAAACTAGAACCCTCAAACATACAAAGAACCCTTCTCCTTGAACCATAACATACAAGTATGTAGTACTCTAGACAATAGGTTAAATCTAAAACACTTCAAGTTCTTCAGTTTGTCCCTTTTGGAGAACTTTCCAGGTAGAACCCTGAAACAAACATATGGTGTCCCTTTACAAGTAGAACCATTTTAGAATACTAAGAACCGTAACAAATCCAAAGATTACTAATAATGTTGGGAAAATTCCACAATTCCAAGGCTTATTACTATGAGGGAACCCTTCTAGGTTCTGTACAGAACCCTACAACGTAGGGTTTGAAGCAATCAGAGACAGGACTATAGAACCACTTTGGAAAGCTATCCAAAGACCCCTTAAAGAACTATTTCCTTTTAATTGTGTAGCCGTGTAGCCCCATTCAGAGAAGGAACCAAGTAGAACCTCTTTAAGAAGCTAAAAACATGCATTCATGTCCAGAACTATCAAAGAAGTAAATAAAACTCAAATCAAGTACATGTAAGAGTTTAACAGTAGGTTTCTATTGGGGAAATGTGAAAGGTTCTGTGTAGAACCATAGAACATTGGGTGTTCCTTACAGAAAAGGTTCCAAGTAGAACTGCTTAGGAAGCAAAGAACCCTTGAATAACCAAAATGTTCCTTTGCAAAGGAAACACAATGATTGCTTGTGTTAACAAAATGATTTATCTAGTTTTAAAGTGTGTTTTCGACGATTATTTTGTTGAAATGTTACTATGATGTTTAAATGGAATAAAGGATCACCGTGGCCATCACGTTGTACAGGAAGAGAGAGAGCCCAGTGCTGCGTCATCCCAACTCCTCCACACACACGTGTGTCCAGGGCCTGTGAATATAAATCCTGCAACGTTTTTATTCAGCAATTCAGAATGAATTGAAACGATGACTCATTCTAAACGTGCTTGATTTGTGACCTTTTTGAATTGATGCTAGTTTGAAAGAATGCGTTATAAAATCCAGGCTTTTCTAAACGAATCACTTAACAGCTTTAGTCATGAAAAATGCACGCCCTCATTTCCCTTTCCTATAATCCATTTCCTGAATAAGGCAATAAAAGTCAACAACAAAATGTTTTGCAGCAGGATGAGCGTTAGTATGTGTGGTTAATAAAACATGGCAACCGTAAAGCCGTGAGCCGCCACTGGCGTTAGATTAATGCACTCGTTTTAACTTCTTCTGTATGCAGACGGTCAAAGAGCTGCCAGTTGGTCTGCAAACTGGCGACGTCCTCATTAAACCTAAAATTTGTCACGAAGCTCTGTGCTCCTCTGCAGCCATGAGGTGTGATTATAGCCACTTAGAGTACTTAGAGTAAGGTCTCTCGCTCTTTCACAAACTCTCACTCTCTGATTAAAGGCCCTTTATATTCAGCAGTCAAGAGTTTATTTCTCAAACTGCTTTCTTTTATGCACTGACAAAAAAAGCAATAAAGTCAACAATGAAGAAAAACAACCAAACCTTTGAATATCTGAAAAGGTTAAGACTGATGGGACAGAATAAGCTGATAGATTTCACTTTTAAAACATTAAAACATTAAAAATGCATTTGTTGTTCAGTGATGTGATCAGGTCACTTACCTTCAAGTCCAAGTCAAGTCCAAAGTGACTAAACTGCTTCTCAGGCCTTCAATTCTCAGCAAGGTCTAAGGGATATCTTTCAAATCTCATGAGCTCAATTCAAGTCCCAGTCTCAAGCTCAAGTCCAAGTTCAATCCTGATTTCAGAACTTTTTGAAGTTCAAGTCTCATAAGTATATATTGAGCCCTTATGTCCAATTCAGTAATCCAATTTACTTGGACTTGAGACTTTTATTGTCTCTGAAGTTCAAGTTGAAGTTGAATTGTTAAGTATCAAATCTGCCTCTCAAGCTCAAGTCCAAGTTCAGTTCGCAAGTTGGTTTCTAAAGTCTCATAAGTTGAATCCTCATGTTCAAGTCCGGTCTTAAATCAATGTGTTATAAACGCAAGTCAAGTCCTTAAATTGAATTTGAAGACATTACTTGGACTTGAGCTTGAGACTTGGACCTGCTACTTTTATTGCCATGTCTTTTAAGTTCTAGCTGTTGAATTTGTCTCAAGCTCCAGTCCAAATTGAAGCCCCAAGTTCATCTTTTATAAGTTGATGCTGAGTCCTTAAATCCAAGATGAAGACTTTACTTGCATCTAAACTTGAGACTTGGATTTAAGTTCTACTCAATTTCAATCAGCAAGCTGAAGTCCAAATTGAATCTCAAGACCTAGTCAAGTTTCTTGTCCAGGTTTCACATTTTGAGTACTCAAGTCCAAATCACATCTCAAGTCTATGGCTCAAGTCCACAGGTGAAGCCCCGAGATCAAGACTTGGTCAAGACTTTTTTGATTTGAGCCTTTTTGTCCAGTCTCTCAGGTTTAATTTGAATTAAATCTAAGTCCAAGTTGAGACCGCCAGTCCAGGTCTCATAAATTCACATCAGGTTGTTCTGAAGTCCAAGTCAAAGACTTAACATGCACTTCAGTTTGAGATTTGAACTCAAGCTGAAGTCCAAACTGAGTCCCCAAGTTCAAACAAAAAAGTTCAGAGCCTTAAGTCTCAAGTCCAAGTCTTAGTCTTTAGTCTAAGTCCAGTTCTCATAAACTCCTCAAGTGTAGTCCTCATCTACATTAAAGACAACTTTGACTTAAAGCCAGCTCAAATTTAAGTCTCATTATATCAAGATTAAGTCTCAAACTCGAGTCCATGTTTCAAAGTGAGTTGAATACGACGTAACTGTTGTTATGTGTAAACATAAAATGACATTTAATGAACACTGCAGAGTGACCAAAATGTCACACTGCGACACAATATGATCAGTAATAAAATAGGGATGTGTGACAGTATACAGACATAATACCACATTTGTAAATACTGTGACCTACTTTAGAGAATTCATGAACCACAACAGGCTGAGAATAATCCTCTTACTGATTTAACCAGATTTTTTTTGCAATGTCTTTGCAATTTAGTTGTATTTAATGCTGCGACGTTGTTCTCAGATGCTGAAAATAGTGATTGTGCTGTACAGCTTTATCATAGTGTGAACTTTTCCCATCAGTCCATCAGTGCTCGGAATAAGAATGCTGTTCCTGTTCGTTTCTTTACAGACAAAAAATCATGGCCTCCCTGCTTGGAGTCCTGCTGTGTGTTGGGTCTAACATCCCTTATTCACTAACTCATCACCACCAAAAAGTCAAAAAAACAAACAAAACCCCCCCCCTTTCTACCAGAAACTGCAATCAGTCAGGGGCAATTTCCCAGTGAGTGGGATTAAAATGTGTGTGTGTGTGTTTGTGTGTGCATGGTGTGTGTATGGTGTGTGAGCAAGCTGCCAAGGTCATCTTCATCAGTCCTACAGCCTCCTTGCCCTCGTCTCTATGACTCATGTAAGAGTGGGTGCGTCAAGTGCAGAGAGAAAGAAACAGCGAGAGAGAGAGAGCGAGAGAGAGAACAACTCAAAAGTGTAGAAAAATAGGACATTCTGCATATACCACCCAATTAAAAAAAATAATATTCAACAGTAATTACCAAATGTAAAGCTGTAACTTTAGCTTTTTTAGGTAAGGGAGAAAAGAAAATTATGACAAAACACAATTGTCTGTGACTCCACTCATTTGATTAAAGCTGGGTTTTCTCCTCGTGATAGCTCTTACAGAGTTCTCTTTTTTCAGAAAGGTACCATTTCTATTGGCTCTTCATGTCATGTGACTTAAATGCCAACAATATGTTTCCCTGTCAACTTTGCTAAGTTGCTTTATTGAATCATCCGGAAAAACCACCTCATGTGAGTGTAAAAACATTTTTGCGATACTTGAGACGTTTTGTTTTAATTCACATGTTTAAGTCGCTCATTTTTTAGTTCGCAGTTTAAAATTGTGCATTGAACGGGTTAACAGAAACATGGCTACTTACATTATAGCAGCTATAAACAGTCTTTCCCTCATCGGCCTCTCTTTTTTCTCTCTGCTGAATTGATAAGACAAAAAAAAAAAACCACAGCTTGTCATGTTACTAAGAAACCACCAAAACAATACTGAACTCGACTGAAGATGTCGTGAATCTCAAAGTTGCAGCTTTACCGCTGACCCTGTGGACTCCTTCCTTATAGAAAACTTCACCGTATCAATGATTGCGTGTGTTTGTTTAAGTCCGTTATTAAAGAACAACTAGTGCTTTATTCCTTACATAATATGATGGACTGACTTTCTGATTCTTATTCTGATTATACAGAGAATCTGGAACAAAGTAAGAACATTATCCATTCATGAGCTGTGCAGATTTTTGCAGTTCAGCATTTCTGCATTTCCGCACTTGTTCTAGGTTGCAGTAGCATCATGTCAAGTACAACATGGTGTGTGTTTTCTGCCTGCGGCGCTGCTTTTCCACACTCGATGAATCATTGATGGTGTTAGGTTTAATTTGACAGTGAATATCAGCAAGTGCCAATTTATTTCTACTTTTTATATCATAACCCCTGACTTCATAGTGCACAGACGTTACGGTTAAAAAGCCAGACTTTCACATCTCTCGCCTCGGGGAGGAATGAAAATAACTCCTGTGCATCTGTGACAGTACAGCACCCCTGCTACTCGGATCATTTTCTTGTTTTCTTTTTGTATTTTATGATTCTATTTTTTTATTTATTTTTTTATTCAGAGCCTGAAGGAAAAAGGCGAAGTAATTAGTGTGGTTGGAAGATCGGCGTGTAGCTGGTGTCCAAATAAGCTGCGACTTTTCTCACCGAGCGATGAGGCCTACGCACAGGATCAAGAACAGGCCACAAAACACAGAATTTTTAAAAATCTAGTAAATATCTCTCAAATGCCCCTGGTGTTTTTTTTTTGTTTGTTTTTTGTTTTTTTTAGTACAATCTTTCACTGAATGTTCTTAAAAAAAATTTTTTTACCTCCTAAACCCCAAGAAACTTTTCACTCCTTTAATTAAAATTTTGCAGTGTGCATTTTTCCTGGATCATTAACTTATACGGCTCAGGGTTTGGACAGTTCCTTTTATTTCATGATTATTTATTTTCTCTCATAAAAAAGCATGTTTTTAAGATGTCCATCTGTTGGATTTACACCTTTATTACAGTTCAGATCTGGCCATTAAACACTGAGACAGGAGATTATTTCTAATTACTTTACCTTTGCGTGTCTGTTTTTCACATCCTGCATCAATGTGACAGACGAGGCTATTTTTATCCAGCTGTTATGTTTTATAATCGTTATTTATGCCTTTTATGAGAAGCTGATGTCTCTTCAGAAATAAGGTGCTGAAATGCTGCTCATATAAGAGGAATAAAGCTCTCCGTGTCATGCTGTTATAGAAAAAGAGTCAACTTTGGGGTGGTAACAGAAACTCCGCTTCACACCACCCTATTGTGAATTATTTTTCTCTAACAGCACAACACAGAGTCTTTTATTCCACAATAATCTGGGAACGATTATAATTTTGTTTTTAATTAAGCTTAAGCATGGCACATCATACTTTTTATCCATTTATAGTTACATTTAATGTGGCTGTTCTCAGGCTGTTGCTATGGAAACAATAACGCATTAGAACGAGCGCATTAATAATTAACATTAACCTGTGATTTGCAGCTGCACTACTGTCAGAGCTGCAGTTAGACAAAATTAATCAACACCTCCTGACCAATCAGAATCGAATATTCAACAGCGCTGAAATGACTTATGTACGTTGAATCTTAGATGCTGTTAACGAATCAAGAAATGTTCATAACCAAAACCCACTCACCTAAAAACTTCTTAAGAAAAAGTTATTAATGTATTATTAAACTTTGACCTGAAAAAGGAGCACGAGAGTGAGGTAGGCGAACAAAGTGGATGTGTGGATGTGTCACCCAAAGTGAGACATTTTCCTGTACTGATTGGACAGGTTTTGAGAAACCACGGATGTTTGGCTAGCCTAGCTAGGTTAAATATGCGAAAGAAATATATTTTTTCCCTCTACTAATGTGAATTATTATAGAAAACATGCTTAAGATCAGTTTTTAAAAAATCATGTTCTCTGCATGTCTTTAGTTTTTATCAACCAAACATCCAACACGTCTTGGATTATCACCTCAATTTACCAGTTTTTTTTTATAGGGATTTGCCTCAAAGTCTAAACTCTCAATATTTATTAAAAGAAAGAAAAAAACCAGCAGCCCATGCCTTATCTAACAGTTACATCAGCTTGAGCATTTTGTGCTGACAGTAACAGCTCCTGTTGCCATGATTGCACCATCTTCCTAAAGTTCCTGCTACTTCCAGGAGTTTGTCCCTGTGCTGAGTCGGATGTGTGTCTCTGTCCCAGGTGTGTTATGGAACCTCTCATCATGCGACGCCCTGAAGATGCCCATCATCCAGGATGCACTGGCTGTCCTGACCAACACCGTGATCATCCCTCTGTCTGCCTGGGACGTCTCGCCACATCAGGAGGACCGCAAGCTGCAGATGCACACGTCACTCGTCCTGCGCAACGCCACCGGGTGCCTGAGGTCCGTGAGATTGCTTGTTATTAGACATGTAACAAAATGAGACTGTATCTGTATCTGTTTATTCCTCCAAATATCTATAACTGTATCTCTGGGGAAAAAAAACCACTGTTTCTGGGAGCAAAGTGGAGAAAAGGCCACACCCACTTTGGGTTTAAATCCGAACAGAGATACAGTTATAGATATTTCATGGAAATTCATCGAAATGCATCATAATTAAAAACTGTGACTGTCTGAATGCCCACCGACAAAATTATTCAGTTAATTAATTCTTAGATTCACATGATACACATGAGACTAATGTGATAACAGTTGTACTGACAAATGATATACAAATAACATAAATGTTCTAAAATTTATTATTATTATAAAATTATTTCTGTGTTGCTATCTGTAGAGGAAATGTTGGTGTGGTACTTGCTAGCTCAGTGTTTACAAAATGTAGCAATGATGATTAGTAGCAACAGTCACCATGACAACAGGTCTGTGTAGCATCCTGAACAGCATATACAGTTGAGGCCAAAATTATTAGCCCCCCTTATGAAATTAGACAACACTCTTGATTTCTCCATGAAAAGTGTTGGTTATTTTGGAAACAAATACACTATAAAAAACAATGTTCACTAAGTTTAATTAGGATATTTTATTGATACACTGAGTTGAAACAAGGAAGTGCAAAAATGAGACATCCAAAATTATTAGCCCCCTGGCCATTAATAGTCAATAGTATACCCTTTCTGAGCCACAACTGACAGCAATCTCTTAGAGTAGTTCTTTAATAGGTTGGCACAGGTCTCCTGAGGGATTTTGGCCCATTCTTCCAGTGCAAATTGTTCTAGCTGGTCCAAATTGCATGGTTTCCGAGCATGGACATTCACTTTGAGCACCCGTCACAGATTCTCAATAGGATTGAGGTCCGGGCTCTGTGCGGGCCACTCCAGGATCTTGGTTTTGGTATCCTTGAGGAACTGTTGGACTAATTTCAATATATGCTTTGGGTCATTGTCTTGTTGGAAGACCCAGCGACGACCTAAGCCTAGACTACGAGCAGATTTCTGCATATTC
>JAQQZR010000019.1:15186972-15201485 GCA_030068235.1 Notoglanidium macrostoma
ATTTCATGAAGGACATTACTGATTTAAAGGCATAATCTAGAGCGCAGGCGTCTCCAACAGGTAGCAAATAAATACATTTTAGTAAATAAATAAATACAGCTCATAACCTAGTCACAAAAAGTATTAAAATTGTTAAAATTGCTTCTGACGCCCCTGCAGCTATAAACAGTTGTTCCCTCACCAGCCTCTATTTTTTCTCTCTAATGAAATTAATAAGACTAAAAAAACGCAGCTTGTTACATCATGCTACTGAGAAATCACAAAGAAGCGTAAACTCCTCTGTCTTGGAAATGTCAGAAAACGTTACAAAAAGTTACAGCTTTACCTCTAACTGTTACAAAGCACTGACACTGAAGATTCCTTCCATAAATGTTGCACAAACTTCCAAGAATTTTCTTTACAGAAAACTTCACCATATAAACGAAACCATAAAAACGTATATTTTTTTGTGTTTGCGGTGTGTTCCTGTGAACGAGCTGTTATAATTTATGAGAACAAGAGCTGCTGTTAGAGAAAATTAATCAACACCTACTGAACAATTAGAATAATGAATTCAGCAGAACAGGTGAATGGTATAGTGATTCAGGCGAATGGAGTTCAGCTGGTTAGATCGGAGAGAGACGAGTAAAATTTGTCGATTTGACAATTCGCTGAAATTTGCTTAATATTTTTTCAAGGAAATTAAGTTCAAGGGAAAAATCCTCAAGACTTTTAATCATTTTTTTTTTAAAGTTCTGGTTAGGAATATTTCTTGATTAGCTAAGCTCAGCTGGAAGACCGTGAGCTGTACATCTCAGTGTGTTTTGTTGTGTCTGCAATGCTGGCGCATAATTCCGACAGTGTTTCTCTGATTACAGTCATTATTTTTGTTTGCAGAGAGGCTCGTCCTCCTCGCTCGGCAACGGCAAAAACAAGCAGCCGCAGCAAGTCAGTCATTTTTCATCGTAATTTCCTTGCATTTATTCCCCCACTGACCTGGCAGGCATCCCTCTCCCACTGCTACTGTGTCTTCCTTTAATACCTCGTTAAATGGAGTGTGAGTTAAATGACGATGGATCGGGCTTGCCGTGTTTTCCGAATGGATTTTCTTTAATCTCGTTTTAAATGGACGACAAAGTATATAATTATATAATTAGGCACTTTGGGATGTGTGATAGCAGCCATTCTTTCTCAGATCTGTCCCTGAAGGAGAACCGAGAGAACCTTTTCGAGTTTGATAAGCGATGGACAAGTCGATGTTTTCAGTAATGGCCTCTTAATGCATTTGATCATTATTTGGCTCGCTGGCAACAAAACATTAACGTGCCGCAGGTCATCCTTCTTCTCTTCTGCACTTTTATGTGTCTGGAATGTACCGGATGAACAGGATGAGTTTAGTTCTTATGCATTAACTCTTACTTTTCTTGTTCTCCTCAGACCATAGAAAACTGTGTGTGCATCTTGCGGAACCTCTCGTACCGACTGGCGGCAGAAACTTCTCAGGGACAGCAGATGGGCACCGAAGAGCTGGATGGCCTTCTGTGTAGCGACTCCAATGGGAAGGACGGAGAGAGTTCAGGCTGCTGGGGAAAGAAGAAGAAGAAAAAGAAGACGCTGGATCAGGTGGGGATGGTGTTGGCAGGAAAGGAGAAGCAATTAGCAGTGGTTTTTGTGGGCCATGTTCATCCTGTTCCCAATTCACTGAAAGGTTTTAGTTTAGATGCCAGCAGCATTAAAACTTCAAACTCCAGGCAGCAGCATGGTTTAAAATCTTATAAAAAACTTAGTGGAACTAAAAATCTGTCATTTACTCAACATCTACTACCTGTTATATATTCAAGGAATGAATATGGCACTACTATTATAACTTAAAGAATAAGAAAACATCCTGGGGGTTTTTTCAGTTCGTGTGGGAGTGTGTCGGATCGCATAATGATTGACAGCGCCAATCACTATTTTTTATTATCTGAGATTAAGAGATTGCTAAAAAAATTGCTAATATGCTTTTGATTTTATAAACTTGAAGTGAAATTATGTTTAATGAAAGTGCATGAACAGTCATTTTAAAACCTGACACTGAAAAGGGTTCAGTATCATATCTGAAAATATATACATATTTTAATGTAAGGCAACAAAATCAGGCAAGATTGCATTTGATGTGAACTCCACTGGTCCTTCCCTGTTACAGCTAGTTAACAAAAGCAATCTTTGGACTTTACCTTATTTAGAGTGGTTTAAATTTAACTTTAAATAAGTTTAAAGTGCAAAAGTTACTCCAGTATTTATATGGTTGAAACCTGTATTCAGAATCAGGTTACGCAGCTGCTTAAGTTTTCTAGGTTCACGGGTTAGCAAATATGGGATAGTAAAATTCAGACTGAAGGAGGAATAGTGGGTTTTATCCTCTTGTGTAAATGAACCATGACTTGTTTTTATACAAACTTCACCCTATACATACATCTCATAACTTTTATGTACAACTCATAATGTCTCATAACTCACACATAACCTTTGTATAAGGTTGTATAGCACCCAAAGTATGAGTAAAGCACATGAGTAAATTTGATATTTTGATCTCTGAAAACATCCCTTTATCAGAGAATCAGACACCTATATAAAAAGAAACTTTTTTAACCTAATAACTAAGCATATAATGATATATCATGCATTGATAAATCTCAGTAACAATTTACGATGATTCAAATTGATCAAATTGATCAAAATTAAAAAGGAAATAGGCAGAAGTAATACATCTCTAATGCCATGGATATACATGAAAAATGACACAAAAAACAGATCTAAAATGGTAAAGAGCTTTTGTGCGGTTGACTACAAACAGATTCAGCAAGAAACTGTAGTTGTCTTTTTACAGACTGCTGAAAGCTAAAGACAAGAGAAGCAAATGGTGTTAGTTGTTATATTTTTAAGATGTCTACAGACTTCACAGATGGCTATTAAAAGAAGGCCTATTTGTTATTACCTTTTTTCCTTTTAAATAAAAAGGAATATATTAGTTAAAAGGCGTATATTTTATTCCAACCTTTACAAATGTTTGTAAATAATTATTATGTATTAAGAAAATTTTTTATTTTAACAAAAATTATATTTAAGTTGATAAAGAATAGGGAATTACATTTTGCATTTTTTGGTACAAATTTTTTTTTTTTCTATTTTTTTTTTTTTTTTTTTTTAAATCTCATCGCAAAATCAAACCAAGAATCCAATATCGTGAATCGAATTGTGAATTTGGTGCATCATTACATGCCTACTAATAAATCTTTGGATATCGTTTGCATCTGCTTTAATTTTTTACATTGTTTAGCCTGATTTTAATTTTAAATTGCTCTTCGTGCAACTCTTGGTTTGCATCTTGAGTTTCGTAAGCTGGCATCTTTTTCAAGAAGAACCATCCAGAATAAAGTCCAGAATAAAGTTTTTGTGCAGTTTTCTGTAATTTTGGTTACATTATAGCAATAACCTACTTGCAATTATCCTGTAATGGATCCTATTTATTTAGTGCGCTCTACCAAGTCTGGATTTTTTGTTTTCGTCTCTCCGTTTTAGGGCTTGTGGATGTACTAGACAGAAAATGAGATGAGATAAGGGACATCCCGTTCCAGGTGTGATCAATCATGATCGTTTTGAGGCTCTCTGCCTCTGCATAAGCACTCATTTCCTCACAGGTGCCTCACATGGCATTTGAACCTTAGTGGAGATGACAGGAAGTGGAAGTGAGCATACTGTAGTATATCTAAGTGAGTAAAGGTGATGGATGAGACTAGAGCTGTAGCTTTAATCCTGAATAAATTCATCTAAATTAAATTAAACTGGTGTCCATCCATCACAGTGCTTTCCTGGTGAGGACACACCACAACAAAACACTCGGATTCGAGCATCGCATCAGAGCGATTGTTCCACTGAGATCTTTTTTTTCAATACTGCATGAGTCTTTCTTGCTCTTCTGTAAGTCCGAGGATTCTCAATATTGCATCTGACATCAGATCCGTCCCAGTTCCATTGTCTTCTTCTGTTCTCTTTAATCAATCTAATTCCTTTATTAAACATTGGAGCAGTGTTTCTGCGTCTGCTCAAGCATTCTGTATTTAAACATTCCCTACCATCTCTCACCCTCTCAGCTCTCCTTTTTTACACTCAGCTGCAAAGCAAAGACGCTTCTATTAAACATTATATTGATTTTTTTCCCCTTCTTCCTGCTTTGTATTGACCTGATGTTCAGATTTAAAGATAGAGGAGCATGAAACATTTTGAACATGATAAACTTCAAACTCAATATCATGGCTCTTGGTACAGCTGAAAATTTAAGCCAGTGCTGATAAAAGCTTTACTAAATATATTTTTTAAATGGACGTAAAGATTTTAAAATGTTCAACAGTTTATTTTGTAGAAATACAGTTTTCTTTTTATATACGGAAGACAAAATCTTTAGCGTCTTCACCTACGGAATCCTTGCATTATTTTTTACGCAGAACTTCTGCATAGTAGCAACAGCACCAATCACACCTCAAAAAAAGAGAGAAAAAACCTTCCAGCAAGACCCCACCCCACCTTCCTACCGTCATAGCCCGTCTTAAAGCTACAGCGCACATTTTGCAACATGTATCATAAAATTGACTGAGAAAATTATGACTATGTTCCACTGACTAAATCTAAAAACTAAAACTAAGCTAAACAAATAAAATGAATCTAAAATGTAACTATAATCTCCAGTAAGTGACTAAGACTAAATCCTTGTCAAAATTTTGTCTTTTCTGGTGGAAAAGACATTTAAAAAAAAGAAAAAAACATTTATTTTCGTAATTTTTTATAGTGTCATTTTCTAAATTTAGAAGAGATGCTTTATTATTATGCACCACACATCAAAATGACATTTTTTTCTCCTTTTTATTTTACTCTGTTTATGATGACCTATATGAATAAGAAAAGGTCATTAGTGACTTACTCCACACCTGGAAACTATTATTTCATTTTCTTTATGCAAAAGAGGAAAAGTTTTATTTATTTTATAAAAAATTTTTATTGGATCATTTTCTATATGCAGAAAATTAGTATCTGGTATATAGGGAAAAGAAAAAAACTTTTTTATTGTGATTTTTTAATGATGTTATTTTATATATGTAAAGAAGATCCTTTGGTGTTTTACACCTCTTACAGAAGACATTGATTGATCGATCTATATACAGCAGAAAATGCTTTTAGCATTGAATGTAGTCCATGTCAATAATTGTCATTGTAGTCCATGTTATTTTTTTAGGTTTATTTATATTCATTTAATCTCTGTGAATATAATTCTTCATAATCATTAGAAGTTATATAAGGCATTTAGTCTGTAGCTGGACTCTGGCTTCTCTCCTCATCCTGCTGAAGTGAGACACTTTGTAAGAGGACACCCCGGCCTGAAGGCGAGTGAAGGCTAATGTACTCTGCTAAATCATTTATCGCTGAGTGGCAGCTGGCTCGCTGATGAAATCCGGCTGAGCTCCAGGTCAGAGCTGCTAGCATTTAGCACGGTTAATTGACTGAAGGAGGAGAGTGTGTAAACATGAACGTCCACTAAAGCGGCAGCCTCTGATGCTCTGGCTCTATTTAAACATCACAACCTTGTCGATATCTCACCTCACCTCGTCTCTTCTCAGCTGTTTCTCATGAAAAAAGTCAAGTTTCTCCAAATGAAATCTGTGCTCTGTTGACCGGATTTGGCCTTCGGATAAAGTTACATTCCTGTAACTGACAGCTCTCTGTTCTCTATTCTGGTGTGTTTTAAATAAGTTTTAAATAAGAGCAGTGAAGTGAATCCAAACAGGATGGCCTTGACTGGCGCAATGTCGGTGCTCAGAGCGCTTTGAAAGCTGCTGCAGCACAACCGTCTTTATCAAGTACTTTCTCTTGTCAGCCTTGTGGCATAAAATGCTGTATATCAAAATCATTGGTATCTTTTTTTTGAGCTATGCACCTAATAACATCATACAACATATGCATAAGCATTAAATAACAGATTCATTACTTTACAAGGTAAGCAGCTTGATAAAATTACTGGTTACGACATGTGAGTTAATTGAACATGTACAGGCGTTCTGATGCTTTATAACAAGACATTGTTAAGGGCAAAAGTTTGCATCCCCTTAGGTCAAAATGAAGAAAAACTGTCGTGTATAGGTGCAGGTAATAAAAGGCCATTTATATAACTGCAATAGGTAACAAGGAAATTAAATTTTTGGCCATTATACACAAAAAAATACACTACGGTTGTGTGTTTGTTTATTTATTTACTTAATAGGCAGATACAACATAAATCGTGACAACGTCTTCGTCAGTGACATTGTTTATCCTAAGATATCATTTTTTATTGATAGAATTATGAATTAAGTTGATGTGAGCTGGAGCAGATGAGTGCCAGTCAGCTTGTCCTTCAAACATTTTTTTTTTTACAGGAGAGAAAAAAACTGAGCACACATTACAATCTCCCAACCTCGATTTAGTATCTCATGGTTTCATTGAAGCTATGTTCACATTACAGGCCTCATTGTACAATTCCAATGTTTTGCTTAGATCAGCTTTGCCTATCTTGATGGTTCACATTCACAAGTGAGCTGTATCTAACTGTAATGTGAACACATCACAGCTTCTGCTAGTAGCTAATGTACACATGGCATTTTGCTCTGGAGGACAAACAGTTGGTCAGCTGTAGCTCTCCTGCATTGTTGTTTTGCTGTGTTGCAGGTGTTCTGTGCTACCTTGATGAAAATTTCTACCAATAGCAAAGAATAAACTTGATCTTAGCCGCAGCCCTTAACCAAACCCTGATATAACCCTAAGACTTAAAGCTTAAAGTTAACCCGAAAATCTTAACCTTAAACCTAACACGTAGCCAATAAGTAACATATCTCGATACGCAGCACGAATGGACAGGACAACGTGCTGGCTGACGATGACACGCTCAGCGCATGCGTACAGGAAAACAGTCACATGACCACAAATCAGATATGTACCTGACAGCACATGATGTAAAAAAAAAGAAACAATGAAGTTGCTGGATCAGGTGCTATTCCATGTAGTGCTGAATAATGAGTGTGGAAGCCATGTTGTTCAGTTATCCCAGTGATTAATGCGATCATTACAGCTAGGATTATTAATGCAGCAATATAATATTGGCAATATCTTCTCAATCAGATATCACCGTATAAGTTTTTAATTTTAAATTGTCTCTCGCCTTAAGGTTATAATGTGTTTCATTCGACGACAAAGAAAATAATGCTATTTCCTTCTTTGGCCCATATTTTCTGTCAGGTTTAAAGACGAGTGTTTGTGTTTAAAGCGTTTGTGGTTTATAGAAGTGAACTACACAGAGCTGAATTGAACAATCTGAAAGGTGCACTTTTGTATGTGCGTCACCTGACGCTGAATACGAGGAACTTTCCACACGTAAATATTCATGTAACTTCTGAACTTATGAACTGTCTCTTTATAATCAGAAAGCTCAGATAGTTTATAATAAGTTGATACTTCAATAAAAAATAAATCTTAATATGAATTTTATAAAAGGATGATCTGAGTTCAAATTTTACGCCCCCGTCCATTTAGAATTTAATGTAAATATTCCCTACAGTAATAACGTGTTTTTCATATAAGATCTGGTTTTATGACTCAGATTGCTTGGAATGGGACTCACTTACACTTGATGCCATTTTACCCGGCTGTTACATAGCAATTCCCTGAATTACAACATTAAGGACATTTAAATATTAACATTTCAGTCAGGATAATCATTAACTTTCATTACTTGCGCCATTGTGGTAAAGAGACAGCCTGGGTTTTTTATTCGCCTGTTCATATATAAAGTTTAATTGAATAGTGCTAAATTATACGGAGACTTTTATTTGTCAAATCCATATTAATGGCCTGTAGAATAGGAGTACGGCATGAACGCTAATCTTAGCACCTCATAAAGTGGTCGTGTAGCACAAACACGAACATAATGACATGATTGGTGTCACTCGCTGAGCCGGTCTCCTCCGTGTTTGTCAGCAAATCTCGCTTTCTTTTTTTTTTTTCTGTAAACACCTGCCAATTAGTCAGCATTTCTATAATTACAGCATCGTGACAGTAAATGTGACAGTCACTCAGACAGTCAGGTAATTACACGTTCTCTCAACTCGAAATTGAACCTCTGATTAGATAGTGATCATTTACTCATTAGGCACGTCGTCCCGTCCTCAGTAATACGTCCTCAACGTTCCTTGGAGAGCGATTATACGCCTGCTGGAAAAGCTGAAAAACCTCATGGGAAAAAAATGGGAAAATTGGAAATTTGTAGAGTACTAGCTCTTGAGTAAAATCCAGAAAATAAAAGGATGAGGAAAATGTAATATTCTAGAAATATTGCATGCTCAAGCATGCAATTCTAGCTAACGAGAAAATATAACAAAATATGCATCTAAATATTTGATCCTATTTGGGCTACATGAACATGTCGGCTTCTTTATTAGAGGTGAAAGTTATTATTTGTAACACGTGTCCATCACTGATATGAATAAGATGCTGCTTAAGGATATGTTCACGTCATTCACTCAAAAATATCATTCATGTCTTCATTTGCCATTTTTAAGATGTCTGTCCAAAAACCAAAAAAAAAAAAAAGAACTTTAATAAAAGAGATACCCACAGTACAGATTTATCGAACAAACATAATCCTATTATTCAAATTTGAGGCATGTTATTTATTAAATATGAACATAATATTCTTACTATTCTTATTATTTTCTTATTTCTGACCTTTTCACGCTACACATTTGATTAAAGTTGTCATGTTGACATTATTTATAGATGTTTATTTGTTTTTGAGTTATTGAGGTGTGGACAGAACCTGTTGAATTCAAGTAACCTGTCAAACTTTCTAATAAATATAAACCCACAATAATAAGTATAACTTTGTTTAAATTTGTGATCTCCACTAGTGTCATTTTTTTAAATGACACACCGTCAGGCGATGCTTCAGGAACCCCATTTTGCGAACCATTAGGTCAGATTTGGATTAAATGCCAGAAGCATGATGATTATAAGAAACAGAAATAAACTAGAAACTAAATATACAGACCTCACTTACATTTAGGTATTTCTCCAAAGATTTTCCGGTTAATTGGAATCAATTGTTTGATTTTTTTTTCATCTTTGCATGATGAAGCACCGAGTTCATAAAGAACAGAACAGCAACTTTATAAGGACTAGATGATGAAGGTGGGCTTTTTTTCTGCAAATGAAAAATGGATTTTCTTGCTGAACGAATAATTTTCGATTCCAGTGTTTGACTGATTGACGAGGGAACACTCAGTGCTTTGTTGTGGCCGTCTTTTTCTCTTACCTGTCTCTCTGCCTGTCTGTCTCTCTTCATGTCTCCTGGTCTCTCTCTATCTGCCTGTCTCTCTGTCTTTTTCTGTCTATGCCTCTGTCTGTCTCTCTTTCTCCCTGTCTTTCTCTGTTCTGTCTCTCTCCCTGTCTCTCTCTATTTCTCTCTCTCCCGGTCTCCTTTTCAGTCTGTCTTTCTATCTCTCTCTCCCTCTCCCTGTCGCTCTATACCTGCCTGTCTGTCTGTCCCTGTCTCTCTCTGTGCCTGTTTGTCTCTCTTCCTGTCTCTTAGTGTCTGTTGATGTGTCTGTCTCGCTCCCTGTCTCTCTCTGCCTGTCTGTCTCTCTTTGCCTCTCTCTGACCCTTTCTCCCTGTCTTTCTCACTGTGTGTCTCTCTCCCTTGCTATCTCTCTATTCCACTCTCTCTCCCTGTCTCTCTCCCATGCTATTCTGTCTTTATGGTTTTGTCTGTTTTGCTCTCTCTCTTTCTCTCTCTCTCTCTCTCTCTCTCTCTCTCTCTCTCTCTCTCTCTCTCTCTCTATATATATATATATATATATATATATATATATATATATATATCTGTCCATCGCTATCTATATATCTTTGTCTATTTCTCTGTCTATGTCACCCTCCTTGTCTCTCTTATGTTCTGTTCTGTCTTGTCCTCTCCTGACTTTCCTTAACTCTCTCTGTCTCTCTCTCTCTCTCTCTCTCTCTATTTTTGTCTCCCTATGCCTCTTTTTATCACTGCCTGCCATGTCTCTCTCTCTCTCTCTCTCTCTCTCTCTCTCTCTCTGTCTGTGTCTTTCTCTCTCTTCTTGACTTCCTGTGCCTTTGTCTCAATTCCACTCTCTTTCTCAAAGTTTAAAGTTTTTCTCTCTCTCTCTCTACTTGTCCATCTGTTTGTCTCTTTCTCTCTGTCTACTCTCTCTCTCTCTCTATCCTTTTCTCTCTCTGTCTCTCTCTCTCTGCTCTCTTTCACTCTCTTCCTGTTGCTCTCTCTCTCTGGTGTTCTTCTTCCCTCTAGCGATTAAACGACAGAGTTGATCCTCGGAGCAGAATGAGGAAGTGAACGTGCTTTCATTAATAATGAAAAGAAATGGAGGGAGAATTTTTTCACTCATGCTGAGGTGTTTTGTGAGTCACTGTGCCAGAAAGTAGGTCACTCCCTGAGCCTCACACTTTTTTTTCCAAACCAAATACCTCTCCTGCCCCCGGCTCCTGCCAAAACGTCCAGTTATTTCTGATCATCTCTGTCTACTCGGGGTTCGTCTGGGTTGTGAGGTGAGAGTTTGGAGTGTTGCAGACAGACACACAGATATGTTAGCCATATTAGTCTTTCAGAAGCACAGCGTGGAGCGTACAGGCTTCCTGGTGTGTGCTGGCGTCTCTTCATCTCCCCCTCCTCATCCTTGGTGTGAAGCGTCTGACAGACAGCCGCAAACTGAGACACAGTATTTCTGCATCTGCTCTGCTGAACACATCCAAGTTAGCATGCCTGTTTGAGCACTAAAAGTGTCTGTATTTTTTCTCTTTTATTCTCTATTTTTTCTTTTCAGATGTCATGTCATGATGATATAACATGATTCTTTTGTCAGATTTGTCATTCATGTTTGAGCTGAATTGCTCCAAATCCAAAATAATCCTTCAAACATGTCCACGGATTTAAATAAATCTATTACAGAAAGAGACTCTTGATACTATTTTACAGTAGGGGCGTGGCCGCCATATAGGAGGCGTGGCCTCTGTAAGAACGCATGAAAGAGAAGAAGAGAAAAGAAGAAGGCGTGGCTGCTATACTTGTTACAAAAGAAGGTTATCAGTTTCGGTAAAGAAGGTGTGGCCTCTGCGACTCTTAGTCCCAGTGAAAAAGGTGAAGGAGGCATCAGTACGTGTCAATCCTAGTAAATGAAGATAAGTGGGTGTGGCTTCTATGCTTGTCAGTAAAGAAGTCAAGGCCCTTGCAGTTGGTGAAAAAGAAGGTGAAGGAGGCATGGCAGTGGCAGTTAGTTTCAGTAAAGGGGGGAACATTGCATGACCTCTGTGGCAATCAGTGCTAAAGAAGAAGGGGAAAAACGTGTGGCCTCTCTGACTGTCAGACCTAATGAAGAAGGTGAAAGAGATGTGGCCTTAGAGCCTTGTGAAAAAGTCATGGCCCCTGTACTTGTTAGGCTGTTATTCCCAAGGAGTCATGGTTTCTGTATCAGCTAGTCCCAGTGAAGAAGGTGAAGGAGGCGTGGCCTTTGTCTGTGAGTATCAGTGAAGGACATGAAGGAGGTGTGGCCTATGTGCCTGTCAGTCTTAATGATGGAGGTAGAGGACGTGTGGCCTATGTGTCTCTCAGTTTCAGTTAAGTAGGTGAAGGAGGCGTGGCCTATGTGCCTATTAGTCTCGGTGGAGGCATGATCCGTGTGTCTGTCACTCTCAGTGAAGTAGGTGAAGGAGGCATGGCCTATGTATGTGTCAGGCTCAGTGAAGAAGGTGAAGGAGGCATAGCCTATATGTCAGTCAAAGTGAAGGAAATGAAAGAGGTGTTGTAGGTCTGTCACTCTCAGTGAAGGAGGCGTGGCCTTTTTGTCTGTACCATATGCTATACATCTGATCTCTGTCTGTCTCCACCTACAGTGGGACGGTGTAGGTCCTCTCTCCGACACAGCTGAGCCTCCCAAAGGAATCCAGATGTTGTGGCATCCGTCCATCGTTAAGCCGTACCTCTTGCTGCTCTCTGAATGCTCAAACCCGGACACGCTGGAGGGAGCAGCTGGAGCTCTACAGAACCTGGCTGCAGGGAGCTGGAAGGTAAATCAGTATAAAGTGTGTGTGTGTGTGAATGTGTGTGAGTGTATGCATGCGTACGCATGTGTGTGTGTTCATTTATATCACTTAATTATCCCAGTGAATTCCAGGAGTTAATATTATGTGCTAATATTGATTACTTTTGATTGTTATTGCTCACTCTCAGTTTATACCTGCCCAGAATATTTTCTAATGATTTCAGTTGGCCTGCTTCTCTCAAATAAACAATATTAAGACGCAGTTACACCACAGCGCTGTTGAATTCTAAAATCTGATTGGTCAGTAGGTGTTGATTAATTTTCAATAACAGCAGCTCTGACAGTAGTGCAGCTACTAATCACAGGTTTATATTAATGCCCTTGTTGTAATATGTTAGTGTTTCTATAGTAACAGTTCTTTCACAAGAACCTGAATGGCAGACGCTCCACATAAACAGTTTAAAAAAATCTTTTTTTTTTTTTTAAGTAAGGAGAGGTTTATTTAACATTTTGAAAGGAGTCTCAGGGTCAGCGCTTTGTTACAGTCAGGTAAAACTGTTTTTACAGCTTTTTTTTGGCATCTTCAGGACAGAAGATGCTTTATAACACAAACAAAAACTTTTTAAAATGAAATGTAACTGTGTGTGGATAAAAAGTAAAATATGACACTTTTAATAAATAAAAAAAGTAATCTTGGGCAATTTTCTGAAAAACACTAATGGATGTGCAGCTGTAGGAAAATAACCAACTGAAGGATTTTAAAATAGCCACACGTGTGTCAGGATCTTATTGTAATACATCGTCAAAACAGCAATTTGTAAACTTAAAAGTATTTCTAATTTCATTATTTAGAAGATCATTTAGAAAAAAAGTGATTTGCAAAAAAATGTAAGTGCAGTAGTTTATTCTGTTCTATTCTATTTTAGCTGGTTTATTCATTTAATAATTTATTTACATTTTTATGGCCCTTAAATAAGCCACGCCCCCAGCTACAACACTGCTTGTCTGCCCTGCCCCTTTTCCTTAAAGTGCAACTCATAAGGATCATGGGCTTTTACACCAATGCTCAGGATTGACTTTGGGGAAGATGGAGAATTCTGAATGTTTTTCATTGCTGTTGTAGTTCACTTGTCAGGCAGCAGGGGGCTCTAAAAATTACAAACCGCCACTTTAAGTTTTATCTGTAAGTCACAATTGATGCAAATTACTTTATATGATGATCTTTGAAGAATGGATCCCAGGCAGTTCATTATTTAAAATTATGTCATAAATTGTGCTCATTTCAGAAATGAAACCACTTTACTTTACATTTAATTCATCCACCTCAATGGTTTATGGCGCGTGTCTTCTGTAAGCACTCAAAGCAAATTTTCCGCCAAGGGAGAACCGGAGTGTGTTTACTAAGTGCGAGGCACGAGCATGGAGGAGGAAGTGTGAAATTGGGAATCACTTACTTCGCTCAAATGTTTAAAAGAGTGTAAGGAGAAGCTTCCTCACACTCTTTTTTCTTCCTTAAGCCTTCTCTCCATCTCTCTCTCTCTCTCTCTCTCTGTCTCTCTGAGACCAAATCTCACTTTAGCTTTGTTGTTAGAACACCATAATCTGTCCAAAGTGGCGCTGCTGGACCGATCGATACACTCATCAGGGAGCAGAGAGTTGGAGATGGAGAGATGGAGAGATAGTGGGATCGGGTGTGGGATGAGCCTTAAAGTCCTGTAAAGTCCTGTAACTTCCAGAGCTTTTGCTTCACACGGACTTAAACTTACTCATGGTGGGTTAAATGAGAAAGTCCTCAGTGTGACTGTGCGTGTATAAAGAGTGAGATCTGAGAAACTGGATTCTCTTAATTAACTCGTAAAGTCTGCTATCTTAGGATCCTGTAATTGGCTTGAAAAAAGTCACACGTCAAAACCGTACTGCTGCCTTAAAAGTGTCTGGTAATACACCCTTAAAATTGGAGAGGAACGATGACCAGAAATGGGCATGTCTGGATGTGTGTGTTTGTTCCATGTGTGCTACACACAATTCATTTTAATACCTGGTGATTATTTTGATGCTTATTATTAGTGCTTGTTGTAGGGGGTGTGGCCGTGTTGGATTAGTAGGTCACGTGACTATAACAAGTCTGTGGGCTGGAAAGGTCTGTGCTACAAAGTCAATAACTTAATAAAATCCCACTTCTCTTAAACGTCCTTTTAAACATCATCTGTTTAACACTAATCCAGTCTGAATATGGTTTAAAACATTAAAAATAAAATATGAAGAATACGTCATAAATGTTGGAAAACACACTCGTATTAAGTGCACACAAGTATAAATATGGCTTCCTTATTTATTTAGTTACTTACTTATTTACATTGATTTGCTGCAGATCTCGACAGTTAAAATATGGTAGCA
>JAQQZR010000019.1:15202388-15219911 GCA_030068235.1 Notoglanidium macrostoma
ATTTTGGAATAAGGCTGTAACATAACAAAATGTGGAAAAAGTGATGCGCTGTGAATACTTTCCGGATGCACTGTAAATATGATAGCAACATCTGTACTAATCAAATCTAGAGCCCTATTTGGGCAGGATTTGTTTCTCTAGGTAACGTTTATAATTACTTTTTCACAATAAAATTCTCATCTTCGGACGGAAATGAAATTAACCCCAGAGGGTTGCGTCACATGTGATCATGTATTCATGTTTATTAAAGGTTTATTAGCAGCAACTAACATTAATGTTAGGATTAAAGAGCTGACCGTATAACTGCTCATTCATTCTACTGTTTTATTTTTATTTCTTTTTTATAATTTTTTTTTTTACCTTTTATGTGGAGCACTTTGAGATTTTGACCCCTTTTGACTCAAAATTAAAGGTCGAACATATATAAAGATTGCATTATCATGAAATTGTTATAGAATGTATATGTAAGTGTGTATGTAAGGTGCAAATGATTTTAAAATCATTTGAACAATTGTAACCTACTTTAGTGTTCCTGTGTGTTTGTTTTGTTTGGTTTTGTTTTGTTTCTACTTCAGTGGTCAGTCTACATCCGTGCAGCGGTGAGAAAAGAGAAAGGACTGCCGATCCTCGTGGAGCTCTTGAGGATAGATAACGATCGTGTGGTGTGTGCGGTGGCCACAGCTTTACGGAACATGGCCTTAGACATCAGAAATAAAGAGTTAATTGGTAAGAACTTCTTCGTTTTGCATTGCTTTAATGCAGTTTTTAATATGAACTATCCTCAGACGTTTACATTTTACTGCATCTTGGGCTTCTTGTTATTCTTGGGAAGAAACAAAGCAAAGCAGTGTGCGTTTGTCCTGTTGTTAGCAGGCTAATTAAATGTAGTCATCAGGTGTGAAAATATAATTGTCCTCTCTGTTTATCTGAATCCAATTACAAGCTGCTTTTGAACACCACGATCACAGAAGCAGGTTCGTTTTGTTCCATAACTCTGATCCTTGATCAATCTGATTAACACTGCAGGCTCCAGAGGAGCTCAGTGCAACAATCCGAATAAACGGCTAAACTGAGCATTTGTAGAAGAACTATTCAATCTTTTTATAGATATTTATGCTTACTAGGCTGCATAGATGTGTTAAGTATTTGGTAACACATTACTGCGCTGCATTAATTAGTGTTTGTGATGCTACATGACACCAAGAAATTCATGGCAGATGAGCGAACTAACAGGAATCTGGAGCGATTGAGGGTTGTGTAGTTGGTTTGAACGCTCTCTGATATAAAATGACAACTCTTGAAAGCCCCACCCCCTTCTCCACCATCTTACGCATATCAAGTTCATTTTCCTGCAGCACTCTCTCTCTCTCTCTCTCTCTCTCTCTCTCTCTCTCAATTTCTGTCACAGTAAACAGACTATTTTGAGTCATCAATGTGATATAAATAACATCTATCAATGAATATTTAACCATTAGATAAATGTATAGTTAACATCAGTCAAAGTAAATTATTAGGGATGGCCACAAAAGGCCCTTTTGTTTTTCAACCTAAAGAGAAAACAAAACAAAAAGTTTGATTGGAAAAAAAGTTTAAATAAATAGAATTGTCAAATCGAACACTTATGTTCGATAATATGTAATACAAATGTAATACATTCCAACAGTTTGCTATTTCAGGATCCCGTTGTTCAACCATTGTGAACAAATACAAGATAAAAATGACTTGAAGGTGTAATAATCATTTTTTATTCCTTACTGGTAAAAATAACCCGGAAGATATGTAGAACATGATTTTAAAAAAGCGTTACGCCGTGGCTTCAACAAAAGTGTATTAAACCACTGGAAAAAAAACGGGAAACAGTTTGGAATGCTTGTTTATGTTTGGATACGCCTCCTGTCAATCATTTTATAGGCACTCTATGGGCTTCCGTAGATCTTGGGGGTGGAGCTTCATGAACATCATTTAAAACTTGAACCCATCTGACTATTAGAGACCTAATTTTCGAGAAAAAAAGACTAATCTTACATAAAGTACCCTTAAGCCAGATTTACAAAACAAAGTAGCTTAATACACCCGAGAGCATAATTAGTTTGGCCAGGTACAGGTAAAAGGCGCCGTTTATATGGTTGTGTTCAAGTGAATGAACGATCCACTCAAAATGTAGATTTTTTTACTTTCCTCATAATTCAGTTTCTGTAGAGATTCTGTCTGAATTCTCCCGGTGACATCACTAGTGCGCTATCGATCTGTCGGTAATGTACTTGCTTTCCTGATGGACCCCGGGCGTCTCCATGGCGACGGCACTCCCATTACAGCGCGGAGGTTTTCCGAGGGTCCTCTGGGTGATGACTGTGAGCATTTGAGCTCAGAGAGCTTTACTTCCCACATCATTTGACTAATAATCACCACTTGGATTTACACATCGGATAAAGCTGCTGCGTTGGGTATCGACTGCTCTCTCTTGTACAACAGTGCAAGCTCATTTTTACTCACTACAATAGCAATAGCTAACCCTAAATCTGAGCCGGATGACTTGTTTAGAATTAATGTATCCATAGCAACATCATTTGTGTTTCTTTGCCAACATTTCCACTTGAACTCCTGGGTTTCTGTCTATGGATGAGAAGTAAAATCCGTAATTATTACGTTCAGTATAAATCCGTGGATGGAAAGCTGCTTTGATGAGTGAACGTGCCAGGATTTATTCTTTTGACTCTGTGTGTCGATTTGAAGTCGAACACAACCTGGAGCTTTGTTATTGATTTGAAGTTGATGTGCTGTGCTTTGAGTGATGAGAAGAATAAATCCGTCTGTCCGTTCATCCGTTCCTTTGTCTGTCTGTCTGTGTAAATTGAGTATTCTGTTCCATTGATGGTAGCTCTGTTGTCAGGATTTGTATCAATTACAAAATGAGAACTTTATTGTAAAAAGGGGATTAAAACAATTCTGTCTGCACTGTTGATATTTTTGTATTTCGCCTCTCTGCTGCTTAGCTCTCTCAGGGTTTGCAGATGATGGCATCAGCTCATCAGCTTTTAAAGCAGGAGTAAGAAGAGGAGGCGAGAGAAGTGCTCCAGAGTGATGTTAATTTAGGCTTTCTGTGAAAACACAGCATCTGACTCTCCTTGTGGGATTGAGAGAGTGCAGCAGGAAGGGGAAAAATTCATTGGAGTGGAAAATGGGGGAGAATAAAGGGCAGAGACAAAGCAAAAGTGAGAGAAATCAAGCTCAGGTCTGAGTCAATTCCATCAAGGACAAGGTGACTTCAGGGCCGAGATGCATGTCTCAAATCTCAGCATCGTGTAGCAATGGAGTTTGTTCACTAAAAGTCATTACAGTAAGATCTGGCCAGTTGGCGGCCATCTTGGATCTGTAGAGGCGGTTCAAATCTGACCAGAATGGTGCAAAGAATAATGTCCTATAAATTAAAAAAACAAACATTCTTTTCAGATTACTTTGCTGTTTAGTGAAAGGGTTTGTTTTTTTCTTTTGTTGTGTTTTGTTTTTTGCGCAAACATCTCTAATAGCAAGTTGACTGGCTCTTTTCAGGGTTCCTGCACTTCTGCAAAAGGTCTTAAATTAGATTTAAATTTAAGGTAAAACAATGTCTTAAAATGTACTCTTTTTACTGACCTGTAGTCTCAAATCCAGTTTCATCAGCTATGATGTTATTATATTTTATAAAATAAAAGCATGATGACTGCTTACAGAATCATATGGCCTGTGAGCATGCATGACTTGTTTATTATTGCCATGACAACTACGGGAGCTCTGGCTTGTCTAACAAGGTACAGCCCATGCCACTCTCATGTTCGTTCCACGGGTTTTTGAGTGACAGCTCACCATCCCGGAAGTTGTTCAGTGAGTGCATCTAGCACGAGCACCACAATAAAGTTTATATTTATATTGGGACATTCACTGCTCATTTGAGATTCTCTCTTCTATATCTCAAGAAGTAAACACACAAGAAGGACAAAATGTATATTTTATTACACTGAATTGGACAGAGAACCAAGTATAGCTGAATATATTTTTACATTTTCTCCCGTTAAAGTCAGCTGAAGCTAATCTCTCAGAAACACAGCTCACCAGTGATTTATAGTAATGGAGTCAGGAAAGGAGTGTCTAAAGTGCATGACATGGGCACCTATTTAAGATTCTACCAAGATTATTGTCCTTAACACATCAATTTTGTGAGTCTTATGGTGTTTGGATGTCTTAAGATGACAGGAAATATCATGAAAATCCCATATGCACGTTAGTGTCTCTCTCACACACAGACATAAATGTATATATCTATGTACGGATGAATAAAAAGTTCTGCTTCAGTTGAATGTTGTTTTGTTTTTGTTGTTCGTTTTGTAGCAAATATGGCACTTTTTCTTGTTGTGGTCTTAAAAAGGTCTTAATTTTGACAAGCAACCCTCTTTACAAGCAGGTGCGTAAGTTGATTTAAATTCATAAAATGGCCTGTGTGTAATTCCCACATTGTTGCGAGACAGTGTTTTTCATTAGCTTCTTTATTATATTTTGCAGATTAGAAAAAAGAAAGGAAAATGACAGGAAATGGATGCATTAGCTGTTGCTGTTAGCTTCTCCCTACAAAAACAAGGCTGATAAATCACAAACATGCACATGTTCAGGTCATGTTTATTCCTTAAGCATGCAGATTCCTGAATAGTTTCTGTCTTCCTCCTCAGCTCTTTAATCCCAGAGTTTTGCTCGATGCTGATTTAAGTGAGAATATAAACTGCGACAGGCCTCTGAGCGAGCTACAGGGGATAAAACTCTGGAATAAAACTCCTCCACTTCAGTTCAGGCATATCAAAAACGCCCACACCTTTCTGTAGCTCAGCTCCGAATATGAAAAAAAAAAAAAAACTCTGAAAACTTTTCGGCACAGAAGTTCTTCAGGTGTTTTTTCCAAATACTCCTGGCGTCAGTGTGAGGAAATTGACCATGCAGAGTCACGTATTTTTGTGGAGCCTCGGCAGAAAAGCTGGCTGGATTTGACAGGAATGTTTGAAGTTTGTGTTTCGGTTAGCAGTGGGATTTGGGATGCTTGTCGCAAAATGGCCAGCATTTTAGCGGATAGGGAAGGGATTTGACAGTGTAATCCTGTTCCCGATGACCGGAGGAGTCATATTTGGCTGCCAGTAAAGAGGAAAATGTTCTGACTTTATCAGGACAGATGAGAAACTCCTTCTAGGGGATTAACTGGAAATGCAGGAAAAGATTTTAAGATAGAATTACTAATCATATGCATTTGTGTCAATCTGATCTATCTATCCATCTCATCCATCCCATCCATACATCCTTCTACCTAATCTGTCTATGCATCTCATCCATCTCATCCATCCCATCCATACATCCTTCTAAATATTCTGTCTGTCCATCCATCACTTCACATATCTCATCTGTCCATCTCATCCATCCACCCATCTTATCCATCCATCCATCCATCCATCCATTCCATCTATCCAAACATCTAATCATCCATTTCATTAAACCACCCTATCTACCCACCCATTCATTCATCCATCCATTTAATGAATTCCATCCGTCCATCCATTCATCCATCCATCCTATTCATTAACCCAATTTATCCAATCCAATCTGTCCAATCGAATTCATTGATAAATCCACCTATCTATCCGTCCTTCCATACACAGCTATGTTCCAGCAGATGGACATCTGGAGTGTGTCCTGATGATGATATTCAGTGAAATACCACTTCATCAGTAACCTGCGCAAACCTAAACCTAGCCTTATTAAAGTAATATTCCTCTGCTCATTATCAATCTGCCCATTTTCCCCTCTGCCTGCCAGTCGCCATTTTTTTCTTTCATATCCTCTTTCAGGTGACTCGTGTTTAATTGAAGCTTCAAAAGGTGAAATTTCTAAACACAGACTTATCAAGGTATTCTTTTTAATCCTGTGCAACAGACATCAAAGGTGGCAATGAGAAGAGATTTTGCTGGTGTGAAATCCGCCTCGCCTTTAACTTCCCTTCATTTCATATGAAGACGGTTCCAGTCAATTTTCAGTCTGTAGTCTGACGTGAGATGTCAAAAACCTTCTGGGTTTTGTGATTCTTGTGAGCAAGTAATTTGACTCTGAATCGACTTGCCCGCAAGAAGTGAATCAAACATGTTTTATGTGTGTTTTGGGGTGCAGCATTTTTGTTTTCAGACATGAGCTGTTAAACCTATCTTAAGGACAACGCTGTAGCACTGCAGAAATGCCACAGAGACTGGATAAAGAAAAAGAGAAAATAAATTAAACTCAGAATGCAATACACAAAACATTCTAAACTAGTTATTAATATAATTACCTAATAATTTTTTTAATGCCAACTCATTAAATCACCCATGCTCTGTGATTTTTTTTGTGATTTCAACACACACTTGGTTAAGGTTTAATATTTTCCCTCATTGTGTTTGTGCCCAGTGAATGTTTTATGAGGATGTATTCAGCCCTTAGATGACTCCTTTTCTGTTTGGTTCTGTTTTTTGTTTGTTTTTGTTTAATTATGTGCAGCAAGAAGTATATATTTTGCTCTTTTTCAGACCAGAAGACAGACTAATAGGTGTGAAATCTCCATTAAGTTCTGATATGAAATGCCAGTCGCTAAAGAGTATACACTCTGCTGTAAAATGTATACACATCGCAGTGTTATCTTTGTTTAAAATGTAATTTATTTTGTTGTTAAATAGGAAAACACAAGACAGCATTAAAGCTGAGAGAGTAGAAAGTTTATGGGACCCAGCTGGTCTGAGCTGATGTCTGTATTACATATCTAATTTACATATAATTAAGAATTCAAATGTCGCTTGCCAGTATTGTCAGAATCCTGTGATCAAACATACAAAGAAAATAAACAGTCATGGCATTACTTGCTAATGTGCACTTACAGTCAGGAACAATATTTTCTAATGAGTTTTTTTTGTGTATTAATTTTGGCATGTACAAATTTTTAATAGTTAACAATCATTCTGCCTCATTTATTTATTTATTATTCCCTTTTTACTGTTTCTCCGGCTATTTTATTTTGACTTCAAAAGAGAGAAAAAAACAGAGGAGTGATGTTTATAGCTGCTATAATGTATGTGAGAACAGGAACTAACTTGTTTCATCCACGATCCATAACATTAAATGTAACTATAAATGGATAAAAAGTGCAATGTATCCATCATTAATTAATAACACTTTCCAGATGTGACATAAAGAACCAGAAACACTTCATATTGTTATCCCAGAACATGCAGAAACCCTGTTAAATTGGATTAAAAGGCCCTGCTGAGCAAGCAGCAATACAACACTGACATCTAACCATTCCTTCCTCTCACACTCCTGCACTCTGTGGAAGTGTCATAGGGGTGAGAGTATTTCTGGAGCTCTTTGCACTCTTGTCGATGATGACCCACACATGCGTAGCCTGATTGCCTATTTTGTGCTAGAATGGGCTTTTATAGGATGAAGAGTTAGCACTCTACTCTGATTAGCACCAAGCCCTCGTTTCTCTGAGAGCACAAAGATGAGCCACTCCACAAAGTCAAGGTTGACCAAAGTGTCACGAACAACACCTCGATCGAACAATCACTCAGCACAGCCTCGGGCTCTGGCCCACAGACATCTGTAACGATGAGGGCAAATGTGTCATCCAGAACAATTTTTACACTTTATCCTCTATGTGCTTTCTATTTTTAACACTTACATTCAGCTTGAAATAGTGTATATATTAAACAATGTCACATACTTTTTATCCGTTTATAGTTAGTTCCTGCTGCCACTTATATTATAGCAGCTATAAACAGTCGTTCCCTCACCATCCACTCTTTTCTTTTTATCTCTCTTGAAGTTAATAAGACAAAAAAAACAAAAACACTCCAGATAAACAGGTTAAAAAGGTGTGGAATCGTTAATATGGTGAAGTTTTCTGCAGGGAGAAATTTGTTTGTGACATATAACAGGAGTCTCCAGTGTCAGCGCTTACTGTCTGAGGGAAAGCTGTAACTTCAATTATCTTCAAGACAGAGGAGTTTACGCTTCTTTGCAGTTTCAAGCAGCAATTATTTTTTGTCTTTTTAACTTCAAAAGAGAGAAAAAAGCCAGGCTGGTGAGGGAACAAGTGTTTATAGCTGCTATAACATAAGTGAGAACAGGAACTAATTTGTCTCATGGATGTTTCACAACATTAATTTGGCAAATTGCTGCAGTATAAGAGAGAGAAAAAACCCTCAGGACATGTCGTCAATTATTTACAACAGCACTTTATTGTATCGTTAGTCATTGGCTGTTTCTTGGATCCAACCAGCAACACTTGAAATACTGAATTAAAATCAGTGTAAGTTGTAGGACGGAATGACTCTCTGGACTTTTCTGCAGATCCACCATTAAAGTTGCAATTTCTTTTTCCTCCTAAAGCTTCATCCATGATGAAATATCTGTCTTGCTTGATGAGGAGCCTACGGATTGTCTTCTCAGGCAAAAGAGAGCATATTGCCTGCGAGAACAAGATAAGACTAGACCAATTAACTCAGAGCTCGCTGATGAGAAATTGAGGCCATTTTTTTTTTTTTTAACTCACGCTTCACAAGGTCTATGAGAAAAACAATGCCTGCGTTTCTTAATTTGGAATCAGGAGTGAGAACTTAAGCATCTGATGTTACTTTTATTAGCTGAATCCTTCTGTACAGCGAGAAATACCTAGCAAAGAAGAGTTTCAGAGGTCAAAGTACACTCTAACACACTAAACTAACACACTTCCTGTTTTTTACACGTCTGTTTGGAACTTGTTTTTATATGTTTTGGGGGGTGTTTTTGTTCAGGATAAAAATATGGATTGTACCATTATTAAACTTTTCATTGTTAATATTGAACTTTTTGAACCCTTGAATTTCTTTTTACTTTTGCTTTTTTGTCTTTCTCGTATTCATACACATTATTTTGTAGTTAAATAATTAGTTAAAACAAAAAACAGTGTGTGTGTGTTTTTGGCGGGTGGGGGGTGGGGGGGTCAAAACATTTGACATCTCAGTTTCATGTGATCCTGGATGTACATTTGTTATATCATGCCTGTATACTCTTAGAAACAATGCTCACCTTTAGAACCTTTGAGAGTTTTACCATTGTCCTTTTTATTTAACCCTTAAAGATTCTATGTAGAACCTAGAGCACACTGAAATGGTTCCATGTAGAGCATTCTTATGTGACTAAGAGGTCTTCATTATCCAATGAACCCTTAAATATGAACCCTTCTAAGAACCTTGTTCCACATATCAAGATAACTACATTATAGACAAGTTTTTGGGAAGTATTATTAACTTTGAATTTCTCCCACACAATTATGTAGTTAAATTATAAAGTGTTCTTCAGGGGTTCCTTAAGGGTTCTTAACTTCCAAAAAAAGTTCTACTTGGAACCCTTTCTGATAGGAAAACCTTCTGTTGTAGGATTTTGCACAGAAACAAGATCACTGTAGCACACACATCATATGGATTTCATGATTTTTATTAGCCGGTTTTTTTAATGAATTTAATCACAGTCTTGATTAACATGAATCCTCTTTCATCCTGTTGTGTAATATCATGTCCTTTAGCGTTCCTCCAATCTCAAATACCACATGAGTCATTTTATTAAACTCCAGACATTGGGCCTTGAAGCTGACGTGATGTTCTGCAGGTTTATCCACTTTGTTCTAAAGTTCACAACGATCACAACAGGTGTGTTAATCCCAGAAGAGCAAATAATAACCCAGAGCGTGTTCATATGTTCACCATGCAGCAGGCACTCTGACTCACGTGTGGTTTTCACATGCCATGCTGTTTCTCACTATTTTTATTGACGTGACTGTGAACTTCTGGTGACAGTGAAACGTTCCCTCTGTTTTTAGAGGTTCTTTGGATTGTTATGGCCTCTCAGGTTTCTATTTAGAACCCTTTTTGATTGGAAAACACTTTGTTCTACTTAGACCGTTTTATAAGATTTCCCAGAGAGAGACAACCATTAATTAGTACGAAGAACTAAGTGCATCTGACATGTTCTAGGCGTTTAGAGGAAAAAAATGAGGAATACACATATACTGCAAAAAAGGGTTCTTCAAGTGTTCTTTAAGGGTTTATTGGATAATTAAGCATTCTTAGCTGACACTTGGTTGCAGGGTTTTACAATCTTTAAGGGTTCCTCTTAAAAAATATCCATAGAACCCTTAAGGGGTCTAGATTTAGCAATTTTTTTTCAAGAATACATGATACGATATGATATGATATAAGAGTTGTGAATTCAGGATCATACACGGTTGAGTGCAAAAGTTTTGGTTTCTGAGCGACAGCTGTGAAAATATATCTGTATTTTATCCACAAACATTTTTTTCATATAAATGGACATTGTTTTCATATAGATGTTTTTGAAATGTTTTTGAATTGTTTTTCACTATTTGAAAATGAGAATTTCTACGGTTTAATCCTAAGTCAGGCTAAAAATTCAAGAAAATTCATTGACTTTTGATTAGAAAATACATATATTGTTTAATTAGTTGCTTTGAACTTTAATAGTGTGCTTTTGGAAAGAACCCTTTCTGGTATGAATTAGCTTAGATGTCTCGTTGGTATTAATTTCACCTCTTTGCCCACTTCATTTTGTCCTGAGGGTGCACAAACTTTTTCTGTACCTTTTTTTGGGTCTGATTGTATGATGTACATGTATATGTGAAGCCTGCATATATGATGTAAACTTCTCTCTTTACTACAGTTTGCACTAACGTATTTTATGCCCTGCTACAGGAATCAGCTGAATCCTGACATTTCTACTTGTTCTTCTCTTCCCCTCTTCTCTAACCTTGTAGGGAAGTATGCGATGAGAGATCTGGTCCACCGCCTTCCCGGGAGCAGTAATGCAAGCGGCAGTGGCAGTGGCAGCACCACCAACAGCGCAACCAGCAAAACCATGTCAGACGACACGGTGACTGCAATCTGCTGCGCCCTGCACGAGGTCATCACCAAGAACATGGAGAACGCCAAGGCACTGCGGGATGCCGGCGGCATCGAGAAGCTCATTGGTATCGCCAGGAGCAAAGGAGACAAGTGAGTTTCTAAGATGAGATGTAAGCCTCGTTTCCTGAATGAGATCTTCAGATTTTATGGTTATCAGTAGTATAATTGTTACACAGAATGTGACAGGGACTAAAATGAAATAAAGTTAAGCAAAAATCGTTTCTTGGACTCACTGGCTGTGTTTATCAGCAGCTGACCTGCAGTTTATTGGATTGGCCTTTCACCAAATATGGGACTTTTCTGCTCACATCTTTTAGCACTGATTTTGCAAATTTAGCTTAAAGTACTGATTCATCATCATCTCTCTGTGCTGGAAGTGGAGTAAGGACTCAGATCTGACAGTTTCATGTTGGTTCAGTTCCACAGCTCTGTGTGATGAAGAGCAGGAGAGATCTGGGTTTAGACAACGTCATGGTCAGTGATAAGTCATGGAGCAGCCACGTTGCACTCGACAGAGTGTATTAGCATTAAAGCAGCACGTCACATAACCGCTTTACGCCTTCCTCTTATCAGCCAGCTATATTTCCTTTTCCTCTCTGTCGGAGAGGATACTCAGGGTTCCCGCTGTGAGGTTATCTAAGGCTATGTCCACACTAATACATTTTAGTTTCAAAACGCATCACTTTTGCTATGTTTATGCTTAGCATCCATACTATTCCATACTATACTATTATGAAAATGCTGCTGGCCCTGTTTTAGCTTCAAAACATTTTAGAGTGGACATCAAGAAACAGAGTTTTGGAAACAATGACACAGACACACACGTTCGCTTCCTGATTGGGTCTCATCAGTCACCATGTATCCCTCCCTGATTCTTCTTTAAAATTCTGTTTCAAAATTAAAACCTATTAATGTGACTGTAGCCTGAGGAACACATGAAAATTCAGCAGGACACAACCAAAAATCTGTGTGCGCAGGAGGGTTTACTGTAGGTGTGAAAGAAAGAAAGAAAGAAAGAAAGAAAGAAGGAAGGAGGGAAGGAAGGAAGGAACAATAAAGGAAGGAAGGAAGGAAAAAAGGAAGTTAGGAAAGAAACAAAGAAGGAAGGAATGAAGGAAGGAAAAAGGAAGGAAAGAAACAAAGAAGGAAGGAAGGAAAAATAAAGGAAAGAAGCAAAGAAGGAAGGAAGGAAGGAAACAAGGAAGGAACATTGATGGTGATATTATGTTACACCTCTAATGTCCTTGTTTAGTCATTTTCAAAAAAGGTGCCAATAATATTGGGAATGAATGTAAACTATAAGAATGACATTCATAATCTTGTCATTTGTTCTCTTCTTTTCTTCCAGACATTCACCCAAGGTGGTGAAAGCAGCATCTCAGGTCCTGAGCAGCATGTGGCAGTACAGAGATCTGCGCAGCCTTTACAAGAAGGTATGACATCATCAATACGTACATCATCATATGAACCGCTTCCGACATCGCGATGTACCTCTTGCTGGGGCCATCAAAGTGTTTTAAATCAGCATGCTTTCACTTCAGTGTGACTAACACAGGAAAATAACTTCAATAAACCCTCACTGGCAATAATTCGTTCAAGCCAAGCAATTCTTGCGCCCTGAAAAAAAATCTATAAACGTGCGCTATTCCAAATGCTGAGAGAGGCGTAAATTTGCTTTTCTTCCAGGCGACACAGTGTGCTCGGATCTGCCCATCCTCACAGAAAGAGCTATTGAGAAAAAACACGGGTGAATCTGAGAGATATTTACTGAAAAAGCATCCAATCGATAACTGTTTGTTGGGAGTTTTGGTCTGGCTTTATTGTGAGGCTGTATTCAGGCTGTACACCTCGTTTCTGCTGTGAATTACACACACTGTCTCTGACTCTCTCTAATGAAAAGTCGCCCTTCCACAGTTCTCAACTAAGAGGTTTGGAACAGCGTGTGCTCTGAATGATAAGATGAGAACGCGGTGACACGTCCGGTATTTGTGATGAACTGACCTTTTTCTGCCTTTAGTGTTGCTTCCGAGAGCCTCTACCGAGAGACATTTATAATAAAATTAAGTTGGGATTTTTAGACTTGTAAAAAAAATCTGTAAAATTTCAAACCTTAAAACGTTTTGCCGCATTGCCATGCAGTTGATTTTTGAGTTTATCCAATTTTGCACTTCTGTTTACGTTTTTTCCGCCCAGATGTTAGCCCCGCCCCCATCTGGAGCTAACTAAATAAGATGTCTCTGACTGATTAAAACTAACTTGGTTATTCATTTCAGTATCAGGTTTGTATCAGACTAAAGTGTAAAGTCTAAATCTCAAATCAGTAAAGATATTAATCCAATTTTTCTGATAAGTAAGTAATAACACCCAGGGTGTGGTGTTATTAATCATCAGCAGGAGTTAGTGTTACCACCTTGAAGATGACTTTCTGATAAAAGGACATCCCTAAGTGTTTTATTCCTCTTACACCACAGCTATTTGTTTTTTTTTTTTGGTTTTTTTTACCAATTTTTGGTTTATTAAAGAACAACATAACTTGCTATCCATTTATACTAATGTTTTAAAGGGTATATGTGTAGTTTTCTTCATGTCAGACAACTTAAACCTACAGCTTTACCTCTGACCGTCGCTATGGAAATAATAAGGTATTAGAGCGAGCATGTTAATATAAACCTGTGATTTTTTTAGCTGCACTTCTGTCAGAGCTGCTGTTTCAGCACTGTGGTATAATTTAGAATAAAGTGTAAGGGTTAATGTGATGCATATGCTGCTGTCTGTGAAGATGGGGGAGAGACTCAGTGTTCTCTGACCTTTAGAGACAGAAAAAAGGCTATTAGTCAGCTCACCGAGTTAAAACACGTATCCCGAATTAGCGTCAGCGTCGTCCAAACACTGGCTGAGGTCCTGTAGTGGAGTTGGCAAGCCGACTTTTCCCCAAGTGTAATGAGAATTAAAGAATTTCTGAGTTGCACCACTCTCCACTTATTTAATATTAGAGTTGTCTGAATTAAATCAATCCACTGAGTCATTAAGATTTACATAAATTTCATGTATTTATTTTAAAGGTATAGTGTATGATTTTTAGAGCCCTCTGCGGCCTGAAATAATTTTTCATTTCAATTTGGGTTCTCAAATTTGTTAGCCAGCACCCGCAAACACTGATTCCTCTTCTTTCTTCTTCCTTGTTTCCTTATTCTTCATTTTCCTTCTGGTGCCTCACACTACCGCTTATAAAAATGTGAAACTCTCTAGAGGTTTGTCCATTCTGGGCTACTGTAGCGGCGCAACATGGCGGCCCCGTAGAGGTGGACCCGCTCCCTATGTAGATATTAAGGGCTCATTCTAAGCTTACAAAAACACAACGATTCGTCGTTACAGATAATTATACACTCATGACAACGTACTTATGAATATTATATTTCATTTCTGCTAATAAAACCCCCTAAATCCTACAAAGAGCACCTTTAAACTGGGTTTTGTAAGGAGGTAGCCCTTTACTTACATATTACTGTCAATGGTTAACGTCTTTCAAAGCGTCTTTATTTACATCTCACATCTTCAGTTCACATATTAGCTTTACAGTCATTTCATTTTAATTCATGAGCTTCTAAATAGGACTGAGACCAAGCTTCTGTCATCTTTCCTGTCTCTCTCTCTCTCTCTCTCACTCTTTAAACTACTGTGAATGGTCTACTGACCTCCTAATCATGACCCACTTCCTGACCGACTTTGTTGGGTTCCACAGCTCTGATAGTGGGATCATTATGTTGATGTACATTAGAAAGGACACATTCTCTACCCTTAGCTGAGTGTGATGTGTTAAGACAGCAGCGTTCATGACAGAGAATCCACGTTCACTGTGAAAATAACCAAGAAATACTTTTAAATTATGGCCACACAGTGTGAAACTTGTATTTATTAACTTTGTTCATTTTGGTGCGCTTTTATCCTATTACAACAATTTTTGTAATGCCTAGGAAAAATAACATCTGTACAGTTTATGCTAAAATATGTAGATGTGCAGTGGAGCACAGATACTGAACAAAGAGAACACAATGGCATCAGTTAAACATGGTTGTGATGATGAAAAATGACTCATTCTACACACAACTTTGGGTTTTAATATTGTCTTCATTCCTTTTCAGCGTTACCGTAGTTTTTTTAGAAAGCAAAACGGCCTCAAGTTACAAAAAAAATCTTCTAGTGTCCTCTTCATTGTCAAATCTCGTCTTTGCGTTCATTCAACCTCTGAAGGAATGAACACAATTAGCTTAGTTAAGTAAAACGCTGTCAGCTGTCTACTGTACCCGCTCATAACTTAAGTAATATCTCGCTAAATGCTATCACATTTCATTCAGACCGGCCTTTGACAGATAATGTTCAACTGAAATGCATTTTGGGTAAATCGCCATTTTCAACGTGTTTTCTTTTCCTTTACTTCCTTGTTGGTGAAATGGTACAACCTTGTTGGGTGAAAGGCTGCAATAATAAGTCCCGTGATGGATAAGCTTGAAAATTTAACCACAGGCAAGAAAGCAGTGAGATACGAAAACATTACTTTCGCTAAGATACCTCTGTTCATGTTTGCTTGCTCTCAACATTTTCTTTAAGGTAAGTCAGTTATTTCTTGTTTAAATAACATCACTAAATGTACTGGTTTTGTGTCTTCTAAAGTATAGAAGCTAATGTTAATGTTACTGTATATTAATGGGATAGGGTTAGTTTTGGATTAGCCATGCTGGTAAACAACAGACAGTAGGCAGGGCAGTAGAAACAGCTTAATCAGGCCTGGTTAAGACTGTGAAATGTCATGCAATCATCATATGTAGCTAAGCACAATTTTCCTTGATTATACCCAGCTTACCTTTACTGTTAGGACCGCTGTCGCTGTCCTTTGGTCGAAATCCTGCATCCAGCCATTAGTGAAATGTAAATTTCATCATAATTATCAAAATGAAATCAAAATTATTCAACCTCCCTTGAGACTGTAAGGATTTACAAATTCGAACTTTTCTTAAGGCTTAGAATATTTTACAATTATCTGTGTATCAGTTGAGTGACCCATGTAAACTTATAGTGAAAACGTAACGTATGATATCACACTTCTGAGTAAAAAGATGTTTTCTTAATCTAGCCATATGATTCAGTACCGATGGTTTTTAAATCACCCGCTAGTCTGCACGGCTACAGAATTGTGCTAAATTGGGAACTGTATAATGATACTCAATCTGCTTCAACTGTGATACAGATATAGTATAAATCCCACCATGCTTGTGTTCAAGCTCTGCAGGAAAAATGAGCCTTCACAGAAGCTAAGAGAATTCATTATTTTGTTTCAACAAAAAGGCAAAAAGATATTTTCCAGTCACTTAAAGTTCCAAGAGACACAGTGGGCAGTATCATGTCATAAGTTTAAAACTCATTGTGGAGGAATCTGACATTTGAAAAGAACTGAGAAAGCAGAGGGGAAAAAATCCATATTACTGCCAGAGACTTGCAGTGTGACCTGATGAAGGTAGGAAAGAAGTATCAGTGAACACACTAAGAAGAACAATACACAAGCCAGGACTTCATTCCCATACAAGAAGGACATCAAAAGTTGACTTGAATCTCTGGAAGACAGTTTTACACAGTGATGGAACTAAATGGAACTGTCTGAACCCATGGATCAGTGATATGTCTGGTGTAAGAAAGGCAAGGCTTATGACAAAAAGAACACCATTCCAATGGTTAAGCATGGAGGTGGATCAGTGCTGTCGTGCGAGTGTTTTGCTGCTGCCGGAACAGGCAGTTATTATCTTGTGACTGGCCTCATGGATTCTTTGAAATACCAAGTTATTTAGGAGAAGAATGAGCTTCATTTAGTAAATTGAACCTTTGTGATCATTGGATTTTCCAGCAAGACAGTGATGATAAGCATGCATCCAAGTCAACCGAAGCTTTCTTCTGAGATTGGTCTTGCAATGCCCTTCAGATTTAAATCCCACTGTAGATCTGCAGTGGGATTTATAGAAAGCTATGGCAGATTGGGATCCAATGAATGTTAATAAGTTGGAAGCTTTTGTAAATGAGGAATGGGCAAAGATTCCAGTAGAGCAGTGATCACCAACCCTGTTCCTGGAGATCTACCTCACTGAAGACTTCAGCTCCAACCATAATCATACCCATCTGATCATCTAAATATTGCCTTATCTAAATATTGCCTTAAGAAGTTCTTGATCAGCTAGATGAGGTGTGCTAGATTGTGGTTGGAGATGAAATCTGCTGGGAGGTGGATCTCCAGGAACAGGGTTGGTGACCACTGCAGTAGAGAGATGTCAGAAGCTTGTGAGCACCAACTGGAAACACTTCCTGAAGGTTAGAAAGTATAAATGAAAGCTCTACCAAATACTAATTTTTGGGGATGAATAATTTAGCACATGAACATTTGTAGGAGAATACATTTTCTTTGAAACTACACTACCAGTCAAAAGTTTGGACACACCTTCTAATTCAATGTTTTTCTTTATTTTTATGACTTTAAAAGAGACTG